>CM056208.1:36962530-37145030 GCA_029692085.1 Gymnothorax javanicus
ATCTTTACAATCCCTCTCGTGCTGATTCCGAATACCCCATAACCACTGAGCCATTTCGCAGAACTGAGATGTGGAAAACAATCACAGTTGGCCTGCTGTTTTCACGCAGATTTCCTCAGTCATTTTTATCTTTTTAAATATTCATATGAAAAGTTCTCATCCAATTCCAAATACGATAATTACGTCATACCTCGATAAATACTAAAAATGGTTAAAGACCTGGAGTAATTAAAACATTATGTTATGTTTGCAAATAATTAGATTTTCAGTTCCTGGAAATGTAATTTTATGCAAAAATGAGATGAACACAGCAGCTGCGGACTAACTGAGGTATAATGCACACCCATAATTTTTCTCATTAAAACTGACCAGCTTGGCATTCTGCCCCTTCCCCTTACAAAGGGAAAGCAATCTCCTTCCTTAGTATAATTCATCTTCTTTTCATTATGTTGCAGTTTAGTGACACTGCATTCTAGTGCACATCCACTTGTTCCCTGAGTAGAGGTTCCAATTTAGAAATAATTATTGCAGCCTGGGAATTAAAGCCCCTCACACTCTAACCCAATAGAAGCACTCAGATATCCATTTGTTTTCTTCTATTGATCACACGTTCCGGCCTGGAGAGGTGCCGAGATGCTGTTTTTTTTATTGCTGGCTGAAGGCATGGAGGGATATGGGGGCTTTGAGTCAATATAAAGACTTGCATTCAGCATGTTCAGCCTTCTAATGACTGCGCTAACAGGAGTAAAAAGCAGCTTGTGGCACTTAGTGACAAATTCAAAACATTTTATGCGATGGAATATGTGCGGTACATAGGCAGGAAAGAACAGTAAAACAGATTAAGCTGCTTTCAAATTGTGTGTGTGCATGTGCATGTGTGTGTGTGTGTGTGTGTGTGTGTGTGTGTGTGTGTGTGTGTGTGTGTGTGTGTGTGTGTGTGTGATCATATCAAACAGACATGGAAATGCTCTCATTAAGATCAGGAAAGCACTTGGTGTTACGTTGTTGTAGGATGAGGATTTCGCTGAAAATAACCGTGAAAAGGAGCTTTGTTGGATAGAACCTCATTTGCCATTATTAAGTTTATGTCCCACATTATTTGTCTAGGGCTCTCAACATTATGAACTGAAAACATTCTGCCACCTGCCTTTGATTAACCACCAAAAAAAGCGAAACCATTTCATATTACAACCATTAATAAAGATGTACTACACCTCCGAAAATGTAAAAATCATTATATCAGTGGTTTTCTGCAGCAGTGGCGAACCCTGCTCCTGGAAGGCTACAGCCCCGCATGTTTTAAATTCAAATAATTGCCTCATTATCAAGCCCTTGGCTGCAGTTGTTTGAATCAGATGTTTCAGAGCAGAGAGACTTCTAAAACATGCAGGACAATGGCTTTCCAGGAGCACCGTTAGCTACCTCTGGGCACATTTGCTATTCATGGTCCTTTACCTTGAAGTTTTAAAAATGTGTTGGACATTTTTGTGCATGGTACTCTTTTTTTGTGCAGAGTGTGCATGGATTCAAAGTAGATGGGAGTGTTTGTGACTTGCGACTGCTATAGTGGAGATGAAGAGGCAATGGTAAGGATGGGAAGTGAAGAGAAACTACTGGCCACTGGGACCCATTCTGAAACCGGTCAGCCATGGAATTGCATTTCCTCATTGGTCACTTCCAATGAAAACTGAGATATGAAGATAACAAGCAGTGCCAGGAACTGCATATCTCATTTTTGGTGGCCATGTCCTTGACCTTGACCCAATTAAATACAAAATTTAATCAGGCAATCCTCGGACCATTGTACAGCTTTGCTAATAATTTTGTAAATCGATCAAACCATTTTTGCTTTAGACTGCCGACTGCTGCCTACTCGAAGATATAAAAAGGAGAAAGACATGATTTCCGTTCTTTTTAATTCAAATGAAAAACTGAAAACAGAAGAATACATTGAATATTTGTTTTCCTGCTAACAAACAAGCTGAAGCTTTGGAGAGAGGGTAGACTACATGGACTTTTTTTATTTCTGAATTATATTTGTGATTCTCTTTAAAATTATTTCGTTATGTCATTGGATACCATGCAAAAGCAGCAGGGTTTTAATTGTTGAAGGCAGGCTATGGAGACCTGAGCATTGCCATCTCCAAAAATGTTGATAAAGAATAGTAAAGCCATGTTGTGCACCCGCCTATTCAGGCACTTAATTTTATTTCAATAATGCGCCCCTAAAACAGCAGTAAAATGTGAAACTGAAACCCTAAAACTGACCTTTGACTTTAGACCACTTCGGGCAATCAGATTCCACTGCCTTGAAGTAGCTATTAGCCCACCATGGGCCTGATTACAACTGAGTCTAACACCCCCATGGGCGCACAGACGAGGCAAAGTATATTTGCTATTTAAAAAAGGTGCATGCTGGATGGGAAAACGACCACTGCAACAGTCTGAAACTAGCAAAGACACTTGTGTTGTGCCGCTTTGTGCCACGTGTAAGACAAAGCCCCTCGGGTATAAACACAGGACCACAAAAAGATTTAAGAAAAAAACTGCCTGGTTTGCACATATTTATTCTTGTTGAACTTCCTATGAACTCAGATCTGTTTATTCCTGTTTAAATGATGTATGACTCTTGGAAGGAGGGTTGTGTTCAATTTGTTTTAATGCAGGATGCCTGGTGGAAGTGAACAGGGATCAACACCATGGTGTGAAAGTTAGTGCAGCACTGCCTAGAGGTGTAACATACTGCACTTAAGATGGAGAACCTTTGTGTCACTCGGAACACAATAATTGTGTGTAACTGAGCTGTCTAGAGGCAGCTGAAGACCAGAAGGTCAAAAGTGGGTTAGGAGACAAGAAAATCACAATAGCAGCGTGATAGTTTAACTCCAAAGAGGGAGGAAAACAATCAACATTAATTGACAGATTATACATGAAAGAATATCGACAAACCTCGCTCTCAAGTCCAACAAATGGTGTAGGTTGCGATCTCATTACCAGAATGGATTTCTCCTTCCATAATTCATGACCGAAGTGTCGTTCTTACGCCTGGAATATCTGATCGTTACTACAAATGAGGTACTTAGTCACACATGTCAAACAGAATGCAGAGGAATAACGGTTAGCCAAAGAAGCACATTTATTTGACAAAATTCAATTCCCATAAGCAGTCTATTTTTGGATTACATTTCGATGATTTCATGCATAAAAATGGCATTAATGATTTCTGGTATTATTGTACCTATCAGGCCCATAATTACAGTACCGGGGCTAATGGAGGAGACCAGATGTTCCACGTAGATGGCCAGACTATCAAATAATTTCCTAACACCAATATTTTACATTTACCGTGACAATGGGTAATTTTTACAATATGGAAAGTCATCCATCTATGATCAACATGAACGCTGTTCCTCAAGGTACACCAGGGCAAACACAATATTAGCTCCATTATAACATCATGAAATCTTTGCGCACTAAAATTCAAAGTGCACTCCCATTAAATCCTGAGGCTTTCACACTGAGTAGAAGGATCATTCAGCCATTGAGGCCCGACTCAGCCACAAAGGTGGGGATTAAAAGCATTTGGTGAGTGGTTCAATTCGACTCAAAACACACATTTTTGAACTGCCTCAGACTTGTGCCTGAAACCTCTCGAACAAGCTCTCTGTGGGCCAGCTGAGGCAGCAGTCGTGGACGGCTCTGCCAGAATCTGGGCTGCCCCACATAAGCGTTTAACCCATTTCACTAAGCCAGCTTTGCCAGTGCAGAACCCTATTTTCCATGAGAGAGGCCCAGAGGGTTAAGGTTTTTGGTGGGGTCTGGTGGGAACAATTTATGTGACTAATTTAGTCCTAGAAATAACCGGGTGGATATGGAATGAAAAATGAACGGTGCAACCCTGCTCTCCCCGGTAAGTGCTGTAGGATGTGTGATGGCAGTAAGTCTCAATCAGGGGCTAACACTACGAAACCTCCACTGGGAATCCTGCCTGTGCGCACCTGGCTACAAGCCCTCTGTGCCAAGACCACTATATTAGCCTATTGACCCCAGCCTGATTGCATCTGTGCACCTGGGATCTGCTGTATTTTAATATAGCTGACTGGACTGAATTCCAAAATTCCTCAACTATCTGCTCCTCCAATCAGAACGCGCCAATTCTTCAGATTGTGAACTCCCGCCAGAAACAGGAAGGAATTGGAAAAGAGAGAATGAGTAAAGAGAGTAGATCATTTTTTTCTATGTTGGCGCCTATTGCATTTTATTGAAAAACACTAACTTGGTGAGTGTCTAACAAAACGCACATCGACTGCGGGTGCTGGGTCGAATATAGAACATCATGAATAGTAGATAAAACCCGCACACCGTCACATCTTCTGACTTCTTTATTTAATGAATAAACAAACAAACAAAGTTTCGATCTCAATGATCTTCTTCAGGATCTTCTTCAGAAGATCATTGAGATCGAAACATTGTTTGTTTATTTGTTAAATAAAGAGGTCTCAAGATGAGACGGTGTGCGGGTTTTATCTACTTTTCAAAACACTAACTTTGACCATGAAAAAATACACCTTATAGTAGGAATTTCTGAAAATGCATTTTCGCACCATATCGCTCTTTGGTATTGTCTCAATTTTTGTAATGTTGGCACTGATTGAATTTTGGAAACAAACTCTTCATATTTTTTAATGTTTAATTTTATTTTGGTTCTGTAACCTAGCAAATTTTAAGTTTGAAAGGATGGAATGAAAATATGGTTGAAGTGCAGATTGTCAGCTTTAATTTCATGGTGTTTTTTCCATATTTGATAAACTGTTAAGAAATGGCGGCACCTTTTCTTTTGTCAGGGACTACTTCCATTGGGTGTTCGAATCCCAGCCACGCCATTACTGGCTGTATGGCTGAAGGTCAGAATTCGCTGAAGCCTCATCGAGGACAGTAGAAGTTAAGATGGTTACAAAATTTATTAGTCTCATTGGTCTTTAGTGGCCACTTCTGGTTGGCCAGGAGTCAATGTATGAGCCAAATAGACGCCCAGCGCGTTATCCTCCAGCAGTAGGGACTGTGTGAAATTGACCTTGTGCCTGCAACGTGAAAAGAGGCAAAGTCCAGTCCTCTCATGAGTTGGAGGGATTGGATGTCACGGTATGCTCTTCATGAGCTAATGAGGTTGCCGAAACGGTTCAGCTATGTTCACGGTAGGACAAGAAGTTCGAGAACCCCCCTCCTCTACACCCTCCCAAAAAATTTTTGGTGGCACATGCTTTGTATGGAATTATTGTTTGAAACCTGTGGGGCAGAGACATGACCAAACATTGGGTATCCCTGGTGATGCTCTGCCAGTCCTGTACTGCGGCCATCCTCAGTTCTTATCGGTTTAGGGGACTTCGATCTCTTCACCTTAGAGAATGTATGTACAATTGGATTAAGATCTTGTGATTGACTCGGCCAGCTGAACCAAAAACAAAAAAAGTGCCACTGTCTAATGAAGTAGAGTGCTCATTGTATAATGTGAGATTTTTTAAAAAGAAAATACTGAGGCATAAACTGTGTTGAAACATTACCATAAAAACAGAAATCTTGCATAAAATAGTGATAATATACATTTCTGCAAAATTTGTTTTGTCAGGATTATAATAATTAGTCATATGTATTAGTCCAATAGAAAAGGCTTGCCTTATTAAAAGTTTTAAGAACAGTGACTACTGTATGTCTTTTCTTTGTTATCCATTGGGGCCATCATGGGACATATAAATTAGACTGTAAAACTATATTGCTGAAATGAGGGATGGCAGACTTATACAGAATACTCTCCATGAGAAATACAAAAGAATCCTCTGCCTTTCATAGTTCCCCTTAATGTGCTATTTTACTGCAGAGGGAGGTAAGTAAAAATTTGCTGACCGTAGTTAATAGGCTCCCTCTGTATCACTGTCTTCCACAGATTTAATCTCTGCAGAACCGACTGCATTTAGCGCCAACAGGGGTGGTTTTGCATTAATGGCCTTTCTTTCGAGGCGTGCCGTAAAGCCTGTGTTGTGAGGACAGTTCTGAACTTACAGTTGAAATAAAAGTTTACCCAAAATTTACCACATTGCAGGTTCGCTAATGGAAGCATTGCAAAGACAACATTAATGACATCTTTCCATTTTTAATGTGAATTTTTAAATGCTAAAATCAAAAGAGGAAAAAAAAACTGAAAAATAATTATTTGGAACCCTCCCCCCCAAGCTGAGTTGTTGAGTCCACTGCAGTGACCTTCTCCCACTGACTCAGGAGGCGGATGCTATGGCATGTGATTCTTCCACCTCAAGTAATGATTAGCTTTTGCTTCTTTTACTGGTAACAGTCAAACCGCCAATGACCCACTGCCTAGGACGTCGGAGGATGGCGTAATCACTGTTCAATTTGCTTGCACAGCCAATGCACGCATCTGATTGGCCAGTAATGGCCGCTAGAGAGCGATGAGACTGATAAATTTTGACCTGAGCCCAGTGTGATTTGTACTTCTGGAAGCAGAAGAGTTATCTTCCGGTTGTTCGCTTTGCACTCTTCTCTTCCGAGGAAAGCTTCCTTGTCTTCCCATCATCGAGTAGAAGATCCAAGAAGATTGGCGCTCTCTTCCAAAGCAAAATGGCGTCTGCAGTGGATTTTTCCGAGCTACATCTGACTGACAGTGACCACAGTTCCCGTATGCATCCACTGCAGTTATAATCGATTTGTACTTACGTGGCAAGGCTTGCTAGGGTGAATACTATTGGCAGTTTACTTCTATATGTGTCTCTCTTCTCTAATTCCTCTAATTGCATAGCCATTATAAGCTGTTGCATGTTGTGTGCCGCCATATTGCTTCCTTCTGGCTGTTCGATCTATAATTAGAAGATGTGTCTTCCGGAAGGGTATTCCAGAAGGCGAAGTGCGCCAAATCGCACCGGGCTCAGCTTTTCCTGTTATCTCAGGGGAGACTGAGCCAATTATTGCCTCACCCATGTAAACCGCTGACGACAGCCAGTAATTTTGCGGCTGGGATTCAAACATCCAACTGCAGAGTTCTAAGACAAACATCTTAGAACTTTGTGTTAGCCGCATGGAAGCCCTTTATTTAGAAAAATTAGGTAAGAATTTAAATTCATTCAGGATATGTGAATACATCCACAAATTATGAAGTGTTGTTTATGAACAGATATTTATCCTATTTATGTGATGCATAAGGTCACTCCTCTTCCAGTATTGCATATCAGGAGATTTGCTTCCAGTGACTTGCCAGAAGAATTAGATTGAATCTGAGATAAATGATAGAGGGGCAATGCATGTTCTGTGAATGTATACTTATGAAAGCCTTGAAATCAATGCACAGCATTGGCTGCTATAGATGGTTGATGAGCTAGCTCTTCAAGTGAGAGGCTTGCTCTCTATTGTGAGTGTTCATATAAATAGAAGTATATGTGAGAGAGAATACACTCAGACCATAGTTTTGGGAATCAGTACTGCAGCAGGGGTTCTGCTTAATATAAAAGTGGCCAGTAATGATAATTTTTATTCAGCCATCTGAGAGAGTCGACACTGATGATAAATCATATCCCTGTTTCATTTGTTAAGCACACATTCTCTCACACGGACAGATCCACCTGCACAAAGGAACTGTATTGCCCTGGAGGGAAAGAAAAATTGTACAATTGAAATAGAGACAGTTATTTGGTCTTTTTGGCTTCATTATGACCCACCAGGTATGAGAAATGAGGAACAGATGGAAAAAGAGAGGGAGAGGTGGGGAGAGGGATGAAACATGATTGTATTGTGCTCTGTCTTTATTACTTCGAGGGAAACTCTCGCTGGCTAACTGAAAGGGCGAAGGAACCCATCCGGACTTCAGTCCCCCTCATTAGCATTGTATCAGTTCACTGACACTGCACTGACATCAGAGGAGGAGATAGAGAAAGGCTGAAGATACTGAAAAATAGAAAATAAAAGGAGGGAGCTGAGAGAACAAGGGAGGGAGAGAAGGGGTAGGGAAAGAGGGACAAGCAGGAGAGTGAAAGAAAAGAAGCTGGGGTCAATTTAAAAGATGGGAGGGAGAAGGACACAGGAAGAGGAGATGAATGCAGACTTTCCCGTTGCAGCATTAGCTTCATTTCCTTTCATTTGAACTCTGTTTGACTGTGCATGCTGGCCATTTAAAGCTAAACCCTGAGTTGTTCAGGGGGGAACGGGCATCCTGTCTTGAATCTAGTTTCTTCCTTTCTGCAACCACCAGGTTTTCTTGAAGTATTTGCCTCCGGTTTGCACTTGTGAAGGGTTAGGTCATGATTCTCTGTGAAGCAAGATGTTCAGTGCCCCTATTTGAGTACATTTTGATTTGAATTTGGATGCAGATACATGCACAAGCAAGCAGGCACGCACATGAGTGTCTCTGGCCTGATTAGCATGCAGTTTAACAGGCACCCTAGATTCTCTGGACTTGCATAATCAAATATACATGCAAGGCTCTTTGGCCTTAGCAGTGTGGGGTCAAACCTCTGTGTAAGTCTGGCTCACAACACTCCCGCAATAACCCCACTAAATGCCAGCAATTTTGATTTCAATTCATGAACCAAGAGTGGGGTCGTAATGGAGCTCACCAAGTGGCTGTTCCAAGTTTAATGGAAGCAATGACCTCTCTCAGACAGTGAAAGTACTGACTTACTCTGTCTATTCCATGAGTACTCTCTCAGGCTCCCATTCTTCTTCTAAATGACTCTTTTCTCCTTCACTTCTTCTTGTGAACATACTGTACTTGTTTTTTCCCCCTGTATCTCTTTCCCTCCCTTAATCGTGGCCTAATTTCTTTTATCTATCTTTAACTTCATAGTAAGACTTCCTCTCCTTGTAAGGAAGGGCTATGCTGGGATTCACTGAATAAAGGTCTTCAACTGCGCTGATTAAGATTTTCAGAGAGTTGTTCACGAGGCACCTCCTAAGGGTACTGTTACCATTCCTCATTATTGAGCTAGTTTCCTGCATTTTTTTTTTTACTGCATAATGTGTCGCGAACATTAAAAGGTGACAACTAATAAGTGTGTGTGCACGCAATGTTTCCGAGACTTTACCGTAATTGGTTTGTGTATCTGTCATAATTTTTGTGGTTAACTGCAAAAAAAGAGAAAAAATATGTCCGCATTTTAGTCTTGTATTTATTCTTTTAACACTTATTTCTACGGTCTTTTTCCTCACTGAGACAAAAATTCTGTCAGTGAGGTGAGACATGGCCAAATCCAGGGGGGTGCAGGGGTGGGCTATGGCCCCCCAGATTTTTACCGCGCCGGCCCAGCGCCTCCTGACTTAGTGACGTATAATTCAGCGCAATTAAAATGAGTGCACAATGCGAATTAAATGAACAGCGTCAACAAAATGAAACGCGTTTCTTCCCCCCCCGCCACTGCACCACCAGTGTAAGCAGGCTGCATCCTGTCCGAAGGTGAGACAATCTAATTTATTAGTAAATTTGCTGATGGGATACGAAAATTTCATTTGTCAAGCACATGGTAACTTAAAATAAGCTAGTATTTTCTACTTGAGGGAGAATCTTGTCTTTTCGGTGCACTTTTACCAAATCCGGCCAGAAGTATGGCAAACTTATCTTTCTTATCAACAAAAGTTTTAAGTGCCATTGTCTGTTCTTCTTTTAGAAAAGATATACAATCCAGTTCATTTAAGACTGTCTTGATAACGGATTCAACAAACCATTCCACATCAGTGGCAGCCATCTTTTGTTTAGGACAATGCCCCAGCGGCACAGTAATTGTTTCGAAATCGTGCCGTATTGTGATTGGCCCAACCAGGGCCAGGTTGGCTTGAAATCTGTATGGAAGGGGGGGGCAAGACGTCTCTGCCAGAGCAGGTAAAACATGAGCTTGCAGATTTGTCCGGTTCCTCGGCTACAGAGTCACATTGAGCATCAGCAAAGCTGCATTACATTACATTACATCCCGTACACAAATAGACCGAGATAAGGTTGACAACTGGAGAGGCGTTCCTCTGAAATTCATTAGAAGATTAAAAGACTCGATAGGGCAAACACTTTTTTGCGGTGTCGAACCCCGACAATGTTTACACAAGCCATTGTTTCTCGATTCTTAACTTCTCTATTTTGGAAAATGAAATATATTTAGCTGTGAATAGATCTTGGTTTACTTATTCAGTGAGGGAGAATTAAGTGACGGAGATGGAGAGAAAACTGACATACAGAGTGGCTGGTGTAATCATGCATTTTAATTAACTGTTAGCAAAAGCCACAGGCAGTCTCACCTGCTTTACAATCAGTGAGCAACCCAAAATATGAATCTGACACACTTAGTCTGAGCGGTGTTGCTGCGGTAAGCCTGTGCCAGCGGTTTCAGAGCGCTGCAGTCAAACATGTATGGTCCTCAGGGACTGCAAGCAATTACGGCTTGGCGGTGGGCCAGTCTGTGTCCCCGTCAGGTGCAGGAGCTGGTGCACTCTGGGATTCTGTGTTTGAGTTATCCGAGAGGCGCAGAGGCTGACACGAACCTGGCACCGCTGTCAGCCTGCTTATCAAATCACTGTCTGGGGCCCCCCATGGGGTCCACTGGAGGCACTGCTGGGAAAAATTCTCCCTCGTTAGCATTAGTTTTTATTATTTCTTGCCTCTGCTATAGAGCAGCACGCAGGATTAATCTTGTTTGGCAGTATTTATTGGTGGTCGAAACATTTGTTTGTAAAACTGACCGCCAAAAGCGCTGAGAGAGGCAAGGACATATTTAATGCTGGCCTCGCGAGTTCAGCATGCAAATGTGCGCATCCACATAATAAAGGAAGCCTGAACGATCGACGGAAAAAGCCTGTTCCCATCCCTGGCATTTCGGATTGTCTCCCTGGCTTCGGTGACATCTCTATCCAGTGCATTTGCAAGCCTGAGACTGCGAGCCATCGACGTTTCTGTCTGGCCTTTAATGGCTCCTACCCTGGAGGTTTGCAGTAATGGGGCTGTGGGGTCACGGATACATGATTATCAGAGCTTATGTGAGGTGTTGATGCGGAACGCTAGCGTGTGGATTCCAAAGGTAGAGTAATCTCCTATCACTATCCATTCCTATTCTCAGACTGCAAGTCAATATTTATTTAGTACTGAGAAGGCTTCATATAGAAAGTGAAGTCTTCATGGACAAAAGATTTATACACCAAAGACACACCACGTAGCTACCTATCACCGTAATATCACATCGTATGACCTTTTATAAAACATGGGAATGGGCAATGACAATCTTAATTTCTCTCTGTTCATTTCTCTCTCAATAATTTTCATTAGTAAAATTCAAGCGACCTGTAGATGTTGACAGTCTAACCAAAGAATTAAAAGGGGTCATTAGGAAGGTCTAACCGAAGGTAACATATTTTCATTTTGGCTGTTGGTGGGACTGGGGTGGAAATTCGTTCATACCCAGGGCTGTCAAATCAGACCCCTCTATTCTTGGTGTTTGTGAAGCTTGTTTAGCATGAACCAACTCATTATGTGTTGAAAGTCTGGGACGTACGGGTCAGCATCTGTCTTTATCTGTTTTTACTCTTCATAGGTTGGGCCATTTTAGTGCAGATAACGTACTGAAGGCTGAATATGTTCCCTACATTCTCTTCCTGCTGTAGATTTTGGGATACATATGTAAGTATACAAATAATTTTTTTGTTGGATGAGATGTGTCAAAATCCTCACCTGCATGGTTTTTGAGTTCCTTGAGAGCATTCAGGGCTATCACACTAGCATACTGTATATGCACTGCAGGATGTGCATTAAGCAAATACGGGAGTTAACAGAGTAGTTTATCATTTTTTTTGTGTGTAAAATGAATAAAACAGTTTTCTGAATCAAATGTACTAGCCTTTTTAATTGCTGGAACATTGCATTAAGAGGGATGTTGCATGTTGACCTGCCTATTCTAATCATCAAACAAGTTTCTAGCCAAGGAAACTTAATGAAAACCAGTTAGATAAAAGGGATTGGTTTTTTTTTTTTTTTTTGTGCCTCCTCTAATTTCAGCCAGACAGCTGTCACTGGTATATATGCAGTGCATGTGGTAGGTAGGCCAGTACAATCTACAAAATATTAAACCTTGGTCAGATGTGTGTATTTTTCAAGCCAATGTGCAGCCTTTTTGTCGGCAGACATTTTTCTGTAAATGAGATGCTTTACTGTGGACTCTAATCTATAAATCAACCTGTGTTAGTGGCATGTGTATCGCTGGGTTTCCGGGGTATTTGGTGAAACAAGACACAGTGTACACAATGACCCTCTGGGACTGAAAATACTCATCTATGTTCTAGCCATTCCCAGATGCATGTTCCACAATACATCTAAATTAATCAATTTTGGTAACCATTCTGCAATTGTGCTTTTCCATGAAATGTTATCAGCAATATGCTTGCAGGTTTTGTTGTATGTATTTGTGGGGATAAATCCATAATGTTATCATATGGTTTGCATTCACCGTCTTATCAGAAATATAATTCGCCCACGGACCATCTGTGCAAAATCATACTTTTGTGAGATTGTGGTGGAACCCTAGTTGTGAAAGTGCTATGTGTGCATGTGCGTGTGTGTGTGTGTGTGTGTGTGTGTGCGTGCCTGCGTGCCTGCGTGAGCGCGTGCATGTGTGTATGTCCTTTCCATTTTTTAAACCTTTTTTTCACCTTTGTTGGCAGATAGTGCATTGTTTTTCAATGCATATAAATGCCTAGAATGAACATGCAGTATGACAATAATTCTAAAGATGTTCTTCTCATGGTTTCTTTTTGGCACAATAAAAACAATATCCACACTATTTACCCCATATTGAATATGTATATTCCTTTATGTTCACTGTGCTTTGAAATATTTAAATGTATGTGTCATGAGGCATAACTTGCAAGAATAATTGAAGAGCCTCATGCTGGAGGTACTCAAGTCACATTTTCATACTCCGTGAGGTAAGGATGTGTAAATGTCACACAAAATTACCTTAGTTGATGTTCTCAAAATGGACATCTTGTGACTAAAGTACTTTTAACGCTCGGGTCTTCAATTTCTCTGACATTAAAATACAGTTTTCTACTTCGTGGAATAATTTATTTTGGTCAAGTGTGCGTGTGTACTTAGGGGAGCGAAAGCCATGTGTAAAACCCGTTAATGTTGTCAGTAAAGAAAAATTGAGAAAACAGCTGAGCAGAACATTAAAGAGCAATAAAGTACATGATTATCTTAAATGTTTCCAGTTTTTAAACTTTCCATTGATTTTGACTGCTCCTGCCATTCCACACATTGTGTACCTGGCCGTAATATAAGAAACTTTCATTCAGCTTTTATTGATGATAGAGTCAGTGCTTTCCAAATTTCCTTCTGATCCCTCCCAGGGGATTTATTAAAGCTTTCTTGAGGTGGATAGATGATGTTTTTAAAACTTGTCCAACATTCGGTCGAAGAGATCTTATAATTCCCAATATTTCTCTCCTGCAGCTAATCCTTGAGTAGAACTCCTGGGGCTGAATTTGAGAGGTTTTTAGCACAAAAGACATTCATAATCTGATCGAATAAATAAATCCGAGCTTTGACACTTAAGTTGCCTTGTTCCACAAACAATAAAAGGTAGAAATGATAAATGCGGAGAAGGAACTCTCGGGTTTTCATGTGTACGAATGACAATTTTTCCTATTTGCCCTTATAATGTATTCATTTCACGGCACACTAATTTAAGTAGATTAACTTTAGCTAGCTACCTTGTTGCATGCCAGCTAAAAATTCTATGTAAACATAATTAATGAAGGCAAGCTGTGCAGTGGCCCATTTAGAATAGTCCTTTGATAAGCTTAATTAAGGTCACTTATTTTAAGGCGTTTTAACCTGCCACATTTTGTTGCTGTAATACACTGTAATCCAATATTTATGTCCAAAGTGATGAATGCATTTAACTCAAGAATTTGACGGGCTGCAGACCCCGGAGGCGAAGCTCTTGAAAATGCAACAGATGTGCCATGATAGTGCTCCAAATGATGCTGTGTGGCGCACACCATGCAATACAATGCAATGCGGAGAGCAGGATGAACCTCTTTATCTGCAGAGGAAAGGCATAGTTCTGCTGGCCTGATGGGAACTGAACACAGAGACTGGGAATAAATTCTTCCCCAATTCTGCAGTTAAATTCATACCCCTGTACTCAACTGTATGTCACGTAGCAAAAATCTGCACACTTTTGTTATCTCAAACATGACTCAAAAGCCCCCTCAGATACAGCACTGTTATAAACTGGCACCTTTTTTGCCAGTTATTTTAACTGTAATTTTACAATCAGTTCATAACAAAGGTTCCGTGAATTTTAACTGTAAACCACAGTTAAATGCGCGCAGGACTCTACTTACAGATAAAATGCCAAGGAGACAATGCGTTAATTTAACTGTTAAATTCAGTCACTTTATAACAGTGAGGGAGGCGCAAAGATGATCATGTATTTTTAAAAAAATCTCCACAGCAAACAACTCAACATGTCTGAACATAGGCCTATACATTTTTATACATTTTAGCACAAATACATGCAGGGAAACTAGCGATTTGTACCTTCATTTCAGTATCCTCTCAATCCATATTGTGCCAAAATTATGTCACTTTCCAAATACTTACAAACCTCATTGTATATACAAGACATACATTATACATTTAAAATACTATACATGAGCCAAAATGGAATTTTGTCCTGATAGATGAGTGACTCTGCAAACACATGCAAGAAGAGAATATGCAACTGCTTGAGCCCCGTTTGGAGTTATTTAGATATCTGCCCTTTCTCTCAATCTAATTTTCCTCACAGTGCAGCAGTCTGGCGAATACTGTGACACATTACGGAAAGCCGGAGACTGAAGAAGGATGGTATGTCTCTTCACTGAGAACACATTAACAGGGTGCTCACCGTTTAATCTCAGTTGTGTCTCAGCATCCAGAGGGCATCCAAAATTAATTTCCACCAACAAATTTATGCCTTGAGCAAGCATTTATTACTCCCGCGTCAGGGTCAGTAACTGAACATGATCAATCTCTGTGAAAGTTACTTTGCTGACGTAGTCAATGTAAAACAAATGTATGGAGGAAGTCTCGTCATTTTTACAGTCCTAGCACCTCCATCCCCCCTTCTCCATTTGAATGATCTTTGTCTCCTGGATATTCCAGGTGTGTTCTTCACAGACGATACCACTTCCTCGCTTTTTATCGATTTTACCCGGAGGCAGTCTTTCCATTTGGATGCTGCACTGAGATACTGTTTGAGGATGACGCATTACTTCGTAACCAGTGAAAAAGTGATTTCTTGGAGTTGAGAGAAGGAGGTGCAGTTTTGCTATGAATAATCAATGCTAGCTTTGGAACCCTTGATTATCTTCCCTTCTAAATTGGGCAGAGAATCCTGGATCATTCATTATATCTAAACTATATAAATAATTGTACAAATTTCACTGGGTCGTCTTCAAAAGTACTTGAAATGGAGCCTTCTGTTTAACCCTGACTGCAGTGCAATGAACTGGCATCCAAAGTGGTAGCAATCAAAGAGCAGGAGAGAGAAAGGTGGGGTGAAGACATGGTGGCGAGAAGAATGATTGTAAAAAAAGAAAAAGAGAGAAGCACTGGATTTGAATAGTGTATGGAGGAGTGTGGAGATGAAGGAAAAGTATCGACATCACGCTGGAATCATGATGTCATGAAAAGATCGAGTGGCGCTGCAGTAACCAAATATGGGCATTCTCTACCAGGCCATTTTCACTCATCAACCCATTGGAAAAGAATTCCTCTCCAAGCCATCCCCTGAACCATCACTCACTGATCCTGGAACATTTCATCCATACCAACCACCATATATTTACTTACTTAGTGCGCAGCTAACAGTTTACAGTACCATGACATGTAATTCATCATGCCTTCGGCCAATAAATATTACACCAGCATTCATTTGTGGAATATATTAGCCTCAACCTCTACAGTAAACCCCACAGAGGGGAGGGGAAGAGAGAGACGTACATGCCCTCTGCCTGCTCTATGTATCTCAGAGCTGGCTGTGCCAATGCGCAATGGCACAGCCAGCTGTTTTAGATATTAACCCCTTTGCACAGATATAGATGCCAGCGGACGTAAATTCCGGAATTTAATTCCTAAATAATTTGGTAATTGAATTTCCAAATGTCTTGCTTCGCTGGAATAATTTTCCCCAGTCTCTGTGCTACAAATACTGAGTTATAAAGCCTAAATAGGCTCATGCATAACAAGAAAAATTGGCATTTTTTTTTTTTGCATTCTGTGCAAAAGGGTTAAATATGATCATTATATCATTACAAAGCCTAGGTGTGCAACATCATTCATACCACATATATGTTCGTAATTCACTTGGATCATATTTTATAATATAAATAAGGTTTTGGTGATAAAAGAGGGATAGTAAATAGTGCCAAAAGGTCGAGCTGAATTCTGTAGAACTTCCAGCATTCTCTCACTGCAACTTAGTGCCCCTACTGCCTGTGCAAGGACAATGCATATTAGCTTCAGCAGGAACTGCTGGCTGTCCCCATGTGCACAATAAAGAGATGAGATATGGCTTTCATTTTCGCTCACTAGACATACTGCACATGGGCCCACTGTCCCTCAGACATATATTCACACCATACGCATAGGTACTTAGCCTGGAGACAATCACAACAGGTCTGATGTATCGGTACAAACCCAGGGGGCACAGAGATGTGTTAACTATGCTGACACTGCCAGCAACCTTTCGGTAATTTGATGATGAAGACCTAGAGAAGCACAATGCTTTTCTGTCTCCCTCAGCCAAATATACTATAAAGAGGCTTTAAATTTGCTTATGTGGGTTAATACAGTATTTATGTTCCTCTGGACTGCGGCCTTTCTGTCTCAACGGCACACATCCAGCAGCTCACAACAGGACTACTACTCCTTCAAGGCGCCGTATTTGCGGAGCAGTAGTGACTACTACGGCACGGGTTCGATCCCCAGTTGTACCAACCAGCAGTGGTCAGCAGCTTTTTCAGAACAGCACACGATTGGCTAAAGCGCTGTAGGGATGCAAATTGGAAAAAGGCTGCTGGGAAGGGAAATTTAAAATGGTTGCCTTGTTCGTTGCTCAAGGGCCTGCTGTTGGCCAGCCGGGCGCTTGTCAGTGAGATTCTAAGCTTGCACATGTTTGGGTATCCTCTGCCCTCGTTCTGAACTGGCGATAGTTTCGCCCAATGAGTGTAAAGATGCAGGGGCTGACAGGCGCGTGCTTTGGAGGAAAACTACGAACTGTCTCTCTCTCCTGAGCTGGCAACAAGGGGTTGCATACAAGCAAGTCTTGTACATAGTTCTCGGATTGGGCATTCCGGATTCAGGTGGATTGGAGATGCCAAATTTAAAAAATAAATAAATAAAAAAGGACTACTTCTCCTCCCTCATATGCTTTTAGCATCCATTACTCGTGTATACCTGGGAGAAAGGGAAGGCCGTGTCCATTAACCTTCACTGAGCATGACTACGCTCATGTGCACTATCACAATGGGAGAAAGATGGAAGACAAAAGTCGAACTGAGGGGCGGAAAAAAGGGAGAGAGAAAAGTGAAGAATAACGCAAGAAAATGAAGATTGAGCGGAGCACAGAGGATGAGAAAGAGAGGTAGTGATGCAGAGATTAAATTAGCTCTTACCAGTAGGAGAGAGATTGTCATCTTTCTGGGGGTCTTTAGGGAGGGTGTACCTGTTACTGCTTGGCCAGTTCTGTTCCTCAGTCTTCAAACACCACTTCACTGTGGCTTTGCGGGCAGGTTTTCCAGGCCTTCGTACTTTCAAAGCTGAAAGGTAGACAAGGCAGTCTAGTTTATAGGCACACAACCAGCCAAGCACTCTCAGAAGAGTCTCGGAAAGTTGAAGACTGGAAAGCAAAAATGGGACAACATATCCACCAAACCCATGTGATAAACGAACATATCCAAAGACAGACAGGGACACGTGAGGGTCACACTCTGGAGCTGGCATATGCATAAACCACAGACTTGAATCAGGAAATTTTAATGGTTCCATAATGAGAACCAATCAAATCAATAACTGACCAAAGATGACCAGGCGGTGACAAAGACCTAGCCAAAATGTCTTAGTGAGTGTCTGGGAGGGGTTAAACACAGCAGTGCAAACACAAGCACCGACCCGCTGCACGTCCTCGATATTTAAAATCTGATATCGACTGTAGGAGCCCTCGGGGCAGACAGGCCGAGGAATAAATAAATAAACAGTGGGATGAAATGAGAGGTAATGAAGCTCTTTCAGGAAGGAGCACACCCTCTGCAAACCCTCCCACTCCCCCTCTCTCTGGTGAGGGCATAATGAATCAGAGCAGTCATGGAGAACCCTCGGGCGCCTCGCCAGGCTGTGTACCAGGGTAAGAAGAGCGAGAGGGAGGGAGGAAAACTGGCATCATTCCTCATTTCAGTTATTTAAGCTTGAATGAATTTAGCATTAAGGCTACAGTCTCGCTGGGACCTTAAAAAGCGGCGCTCACATGTTGCATCCCCACTATATTTATGGACACACCTGGGCCCATATTTAGAAAGTCGCTCTGAGAAAGAATGCTAATCCACCCCTTACAAAAATGAACTAAAGGGTTACTATAGTATACTATAAGAACAGTATAGTGGTCTGTAGTGTGGGTGTAGTGTTCTATCGTGTGTTTCACCAAATATGGTATTACCATAGTTTTTCTGTTGTGTTATTTTATTAGCTATGGTAGGCCTACAATATTTCAGTAGTAATACTAAACTCTAAAAGCGAGGTCCAAAAAACCATACAATTACTATAGTAATAGTGATAGTTTTTGTTGTTAATTTTTTATGGTATTCCTATAGTGGTTTTTTTGCAAGGGACTATCAGGTTTGCATTTTGGCTCAAACTGGATAGTTAAGGTATGGACAATTGAAACAGCAATTGCCACCATCCCAGAGGTTTTATAAATGCAGGTCCTGGAGTTATAACTTGGCATTATCTTCTTTTTTTGTGCTTTATATATGTATATTGATCCATGCAGTTTCCTCGGACATCCTTCTTGAACAAGTTCACATCTATCTCAATGTTGTTTTTACACCTGAGTAAATATAGCCTGCATAACTGATAGCATCATGATCTGCTATTTCTCACCTTGTCAGGTGTTGAGGTAGATGCTTTTAAAGAACTGGGGTGTGACTGTCAGTGAAATGTGGCTTAAATCCAAAGAAAAACTAAGTAGATGATGAAATAAACATTTGGTAGATTCTTGCCTCATTCCTCCTGTGGTTTGGAATTTGTCATGTAACTGACTTGGTTACCATTAAGCCGGAGAAGAGTGATTTCTTTTTAGTTTCTGTGTACAATTTTCTATAAAAAGCAATTTCTCTGCACACAGTTCAGAGATTATGCATTTCCCTGTGTACATGAAATTTTAAAACACAGGAAGAGTGTCTTTCTCCGGGGTAATCTGAGTAGTTGTAAAATTGCATTTACGATACACACAGCTCCAGCAGCAATGGAAATTTAATACAGCATTTTGAATATGCACAGCAGTGCCCTCCTCTGGTCAGTAAAATGCTTGCAGGTTTGTCAACGGTGGCCACAATACAGTATGATAAAAGCAACTTTGATGGAATGACTGTGCAGGTGCAACTGCTGTACAGAGTGATAAGACTGATCTGAGCTCGGCTGAATTGTCTTTAATGATTCAAACTCAAAGAAAACAATGTTTTTTGTATTGAAACTCGAAGAAAAAGATTGCAAACGCTGGTCAGATGGACCTAAAGCAGTGAGACAGCACAGCGTCTTTGAAAGTGTAAGCCAGTTCACACAAACACACCTGCAAGCATGCGTGTGATGTGTCTGCTCATCCTATCTGTTGCGTGGGCCTGGTGATAATTAACGCCTCACCGTTTTGAGGAAGAAAAAAAAAAAACAGTGACCCAGCAAGGTGCTGGGGTCCTGATATGCTGCTCATTTGATGTCGAGCGCAGTCGCAGCTGGGTAGAGTCAGGCGGTGATCGCCAGCCTTTCACCGTTTAATCTCCAGTGACTGCAGGTCAAAAGAAATCAACATTAGCATGGCTAACATCACCACATAGAACAGCACTATTTCTAATAGTCTGTAAATGTTATCGGAGATCACACAGGGGAAACATTTTCTGATAGCATATCTCTCTCTTTTTCTTCCTCCTTACCCTTTTCATCCCTCTTTAATGTATGTATTTAAATTAGCCCGGGCACATAAATCCTCCAGTTAACTCATTCTCCATCAAGCTCACGGCCATGGATTTTCTATTATTACTTTCATTACCACTATTCTGTTCATGTAAGTCGAAGATAGGGAAGAGTTTGAATTGAATATAGGTCTGACTTTTAACTTAAGACTTTGCTTACTCTCTTCAGCTCCTGGCATGATCTGGCTGACTGCGGAAATGCAACTAATGTATTATTTTTTTCCTGAAAATTAATCAGAAAATCAAAGAACAAATCATTACCACCCCATTTACTGCTCAGCTTGTCCTTTAATTAATTACATTAAAAAAAGAGAACCTTAACAGCCTAATTAGGTTTCTAAATGGCACAATTTCAGCTGGCCCGGAAACCGGACTCATTCCAAATTGAGTATGGGAGGTTGTATTTTATAGCACAAAGATAGGGCGAGACTCCATATGTGTTTTTGAATTTCAGGCCAATTTCTGCCCTCAGTTATTTTATCAGCCCCATCATTTACATGACTTGACATCTTTTTCAGAAGAAATGAACTTGAAAATGGGCTGTTGAAGGCTGTTCTCATCTCCTTATACAGGCCTGGTCCACTGTTGTTGATATGTTGTGTTCAGCTAACTGGCTAGCTAAGGCAAAGTCAGTGGGGGAAGCCTGAAAGTGCATCAAACTTGGTCTAGGGCTGGAGGTACCCCACACTGATACAAATGATGAATGCTGAATGAGACTGGCACAGATGGGCGACATCTTTACTGCTAAAGAACCAGGGCACTCCAAGTGTCCTCCATCTTAAACAAGCAGTGATGGATTTACCCTGTCGAGCACATTTTTGTCAGGGATGAATAAATCAGAGGGAATGCTGTTGCTTCTGTACCATCCACTTTTCAGTCCTTTCCTCTAGAAGTCCATAAATTATGAACATTGAATAATGCCTCTTACATAGACATAGTCGTGGTGCAGAGTTTCTCTATGTTGTGTTTAGATGATCTGTTGACCTGGAAGATGTGCTTCCAGGACCTCAAAGTCTCAATGACGGCATCATGGTGCGGCAATCGCCTGACATTTTTGAGGAGATTTTGGGTTTGGATCCAGACCTGGGCCCGTCTGTATGGAGTTTTCATGACGTCCCCGCATCTGCGTGACTTTCCTCTGGGAATGCCAGTTTACTCCCACAGCCCAATCATACAGGTTTGAAATATTTGGAAAACCAAAATTATTCCTAAGTATGAGCGTGGGTTCGAGTGGTGTGTGAATCTGTGCGCCTGAAGATGGACGGCAAATGGTCCAGGGACTGTTTTTGCCTCTTGCCAAGTGTATGGTTCGATTGACTCTGACCATCCTTGCGACTCAGACCAGGTATAAGCAGGTGAGATAGCAGATGGATAATTATCATAGCTATGGACACTCATAAGAAAACTTTGAGTACATCTGTGGGACTCAGCAGGTATACGGCTCCAACAGAATGGCACTCGATGAGGCCGAGCAGTTGGGATCGAGGCTGTGTGTGTTCTTCAGCAGTGCCCCTGTTGTAGGAATTACTTGCCATGAACATCTTGTGACCCTGCATCTAATGTGTATCCTGGCCCTTCCTGAGTCTTGACGACAGATTTCCATTTCATTATGTTTCAGTAAAACTGACCTATAAGCATTTTTACAAAATGCAGTTTTATTGCTATAAAATGCATGATTTTATTTGAGGATGGCCAGTCCATCTGTGGCCAATGTTGTTTCCACCATGCCCTAAAGCAATTTATCTTCATTTAGGACCGTGGATAGCAGCTCAAGTGCTGCAATGCTGGGCTGTGCAAAAGATTACCCTCACATTGGCACTTTTCAGCTTAGAGTGAACAGCACTGATTTAAAGACCTTGTACTGTGAGCCCATTCAGTGTTACAGAGGAAGAGAGACAGGAGTTTGGGAGTTCTGAGACCTCACCAGTTTATCATCTGCCAGTAATGCAGTAAAAACCTTGACAAAATGATTTAAGAAACCATTCATCCCAACAAATACATAATTATCAGCCAAGGTAGTACATTATGCTATTCAGTGCAAACACTCCACTGCCCTCTGTCAGTTTCCTGCTGGTAGTGCATGATAGTGGTGTATTTTGGTAAAGTAAAATGTGTGGTGAATTGTTTACCATAGCTTTAAATTTGCCCTTTTCCAGTTGAGTTGTAAATGATCACTGATTCTCTTAAAGTGGCCTTTTTTTAATTATCCGCTTAGCCACTGTAAGAGCAAGCACTAGTGTACTTGTTTGATATTGCTTTTTGCTCTAGAAACAACAATACATTAATTAAAAGTTAAACAAGAAATCCCAGCATGAGGGAAAGAAGTAAAACAACCATTCTTGCCACACACACACACACACACACACACACACACACAGAGACTGTCCCATCGTTTCATAATTAAGCCATATTGGTCCAAAAACTGAAGGACAGCCATAGCTGTAAACAAGGAAGGACAAGTACAACTTCCCTCTTTGGGTCACACTTTATAGAGTGGCGTTGTGTTAATTTTTGTATCCAGTAGAGTCAAGGACAGATCTTATATTCTCACTTGGTCTTTCAAGTAGACAGATTCTGGTTTTAATTAAAAAATATACTGTGGTACTATATGTTGCATAATCATGACACACCACAGTCAA
Source organism: Gymnothorax javanicus (assembly GCA_029692085.1). Taxonomy (NCBI): domain Eukaryota; kingdom Metazoa; phylum Chordata; class Actinopteri; order Anguilliformes; family Muraenidae; genus Gymnothorax; species Gymnothorax javanicus. The sequence continues at coordinate 36,985,429 of CM056208.1, forward strand.
AAGTGAAGCTACTACATTATTATGTTTGATCCTGCCTCCAAAAATTGAGTTGGCAGCCTACTGTTTCACATGAGAATTGGATATTACAGTTTATCCATTTAAAGAAAAAGCATCAGCAAAAAGCACATGCAGGAGTCCTGTTTTCACTATCAATATTCCACCATTGGAAATGCAGCTGGGGTGACATATGTTAAACAGATTACAGTCAGATGGCTGTGCTACGATATACACCCTTACTGTCAGGCCCATTTTTTCTTCCAACAGCTGATCCTGCCATAGCTTATATGCTGTTACGTTTTTATCTACACACCCTCATCGCTTCCACCTCCTCACAAACTGTTGACTGCGCGCAATTGACTGAAAAATGTGCTGATATGATTGCGCCGATTAAGCTGCTGTGGATACGATACTGTATATTTCTGAATCGTTTGAATGACTTTAAATGGTTCGAAATGTATTTATGATAATATATACAACCACTGAGCCACAAATGAAAATCGGCGAGAGTTATCATCTCTGGGGGAAATGGCCTCAAAGAGGAGTTGTTTGCATTTCAGGTGACATTTACAAGGAGATTTGACTGCAGCACTTGAGAAGCTCAGGATTGTGGATGGAGAAGTCAGCTGCTCTTCTAGTTGGCATCTACGTTTTGAAGTTCATATTTATGACCGGAGATAACTTGCTTTTAAGTATGTTTATGTTTACGCATGATGGCGTATTCTGCGTCTGTTTGGAATATTGGTTGTGCAGAATGTGCACATCCTTGGAAATGGTCTCGATACGTCTGTGAGATGTAAGTCGCTCATGACTGGTGGGGGTAGCATCGGGGCAGTTTGGGGATTTGACAGGGTCAGGGGTCAGAAGGCATGTCACCAGGGACAACAATGGCTTTGTCCCAATACCCACACTTGCAGTCTTAGTACTTAGTCAAGTGGCCACTTCAGTTGTGCATTTCCAGGAATTGGCCAAAGCGTATAAGTAGGCGAAAAGACCGTAAGTGCGGTGAGGTTTTGTTATCTCACATTGGGACACACTTGACAAAAGAAAACTGCTGAGGCAGCAGTTAGTGGAGTTTATGAGCCAAGAATGACATAAAGAGGATACATACTTTATTCTGAATAAATTTGTGAATAACGGCCCACTTAGCAATCTGAACATAAAAAGCAACCATTAAGACATCGTCCAAAATCATAAAAACAATGATAAATTAGCTAATGAAGGCCTCAATATATAATCAAATGATAAGATCGCAGTTGCTTAATTTACACTGAGTGTATTGCCCGATAACTGAAGCTTCAGAAAACTGTTATAACTTTATTTGCATTGGAATATTTTATTGCCCGTCATCGTAAAAACCACACCTTCCTCTCTGCATACAAAATCCTAATGCATTGTGGAATACACTTAGCCCTTAATACTGCTCCAAAGTGGTATTAGGATAGGTGCTCATAAAGTGTGGATTAACTGCACATGTGCTTGGCAGTGGCGTAGCCAGAGGGTGGGCAAAGGCACGTCCCTTTATGACAGCAATTAGTCCTGGCTAGTTCTCAATCATTTTCCTTTATTGACGCGTTTTCCCATTATCGTAATTGGCAACTGAAGACAAGGTTTCTTTCCATATGCGATCTAACAACGATGATATCATGGGCTAAATTCGGTACAGCAAAATAATTTACTTATTAATAGGCCAATGCTTCGCGTTGATTGAACTGGTCTGTGTTCCAATGAAACGCGGACTTTCACTCTCGGTATTGTGTGGGTTGATAAAAACAAAAGTGGCACTCGGCAGTTCAATAGGCTATAAAAAGCGTGCGGCTCCAGCTATTTGCGTGAGAGTCAACAGGCATGCAATTTTGAATAATGTTGATTTAAATACAGCAAATACGCGTCCAGATGAATGTCGTCTTACCTAATCAGGGAGAACAAGCAGCACCTGTTAAGTGTGGAGTGCTCTCGGAGTGAACCTTCTGTTATGAAAATGACTGAGAACAGGTCAGGACTAATAATTGTTTTAAACGGATGTTTTGTGCAACCCAATTCTCTGTTCTTGTTCCGCGACTGTACTGAATTTTGCCCATGATTTAATCGCTGTTAGATGGCATATGGAGAGAAACCGTGTCTTCAGTTGCAAATTACATTAATTGGAAAACGCGTCAATAAAGGAAAATGATTGAGAACTAGCCAGGACTAATAATTGTCATAAAGTGACGTGTCTTTGCCCACCCTCTGGCTACGCCACTGGGTGCTTGGGCATTTTAAGAAATTGGATTGTCTTCCGCACTTACTCAATAGCATTTCAACATGCACTCAAGATCGTAAGATTGCAAGTGCAGGTATTGGATCGGAGCCTAGGTTGGAATGTTTTGATAGCAAGTATGCCCTCTAGTGGAATCCACAAGTAACACACAAAGCACTTCATCAAGTGTGTTAATAATTCTGCTCACGAAGGAGCTAGTTACCTCCGCCAAATGAAGTTGGAGGTGGTTATGTGATCATTACCGTTTGTCTGTTGGTTGGTTTGTTGGTTTGTTTGTAAGCAGGATTACGCAAAAGGTTATGGATGGATTTTCATCAAATTTGGTGGAATGATTAAGTATTGTTCAAGGAGGAGGTGATTTGATTTTGGGAGGTCAAGGTCAAAGGTCAAGTTCAAGGGCATGAAAAAGGTCAAAAACACATTAAAAACATAATTGTGCGAAGACTACAGGACTGCATAAACACTGGGGTTGCTAGCTAATACTGGCAAAAAATAAAATTGAGTACATTGGTGGAGGTACTTGCGCTCTCTGAGCGCAGCTCTAGATCTCCATGCAAATGCATGGTTAAAAAGCAAGTATAACTCCGGTCTTAGGGCAGAAACATGGTCCATGCAAATATGTGACAGAGACGCTGCAAGCGAAGCAAGATCTATTTCATGGTACATGTTCACAGGAGCATTTTTAGAGGCTTACCAGCACTGGACACTCGATGTGCATGCCACTAGGTGATGCAACAATTGATGAGTACACCCTCCAACAATCGCGTGAACACTTCCTGGCTGCGCCTAATTTTACAAACACTGTCACTCATGGGCTGTCTGCTCCTGGATTTCAAACCAGACCAACTTGGTGGCTTACCTGGAAACTCTCTTATATAACAAAAATAGTTCACAAAAATGCATCTCTGAAAACATCTGGGGAAACAAATAAGCCATGCAGTTGCTCAGTTTGTCTTCATTTTAGATCAACAAGGGTTAATTTAAAGTTTTTTTGGTAGTCTCCAGTGGCAGCAAGTCGCGCTGGATGTCGCTATTTGCATAAAGTGACCTAAACCTCAACTTTAAGCAAATGCTGAGCAGCCAACGTGACACCTCTTCCCTCAAAACACAACATGGTGCTACCTAATGCATTGTATGGCTGCTTGCATAGGTAATGGATGAGAAGTGTGGAAATGACAAATCCTGTGGACACCTACCATCATGCATCACGGCGTTCTGGAGTGTGTCACCTGAAAATCACAACACAATGCAAGCATGAGCTGCTGTCTTAACGTTGCAGCTGGCAGGCGCAGTAGCATGAAACAACCAAAGAAAGCTGACTCCTTCTGTTCTGGTTCACTTCTGCACAAAAACACTATGATTAGCTCCATATTGCTCCCTTGAGGACTGATGCTTGCTGCCTTCACCGATGCATGAGTATGTTCACTAGGGTGGCATGTTTTGTATTAGCTGGGTCAGGCGGCCTGTATTGTTTTATCCGACCCAGTTAGATGAAACAAGACCCACTTCCGTATCAGCCTTGATGTATGAGCAGGAGGGTTGTGGCAAGAAGGGATCACTATTTTGATGAAAATTCATGCCATATGCTGAAGTGTGTCACCTCTGCAAGAAATCAATGGGGTCCAAACTGGCTGGTGAGGGTCATGGTTTGGGTCAGGGGTGCGGGTAGGGTTAGACAGTTCTCGAGTAACCTTGACAGCAGTTGACAGTACAGTAGTTGCACTTACGACAGCTTTTGTCATACGGACGTAGGCGTCGTTACATTTAAACTGGGTTCGAAAAATGTTAGCCGCTGCCAGGCGTTTTCATTTGTGTTTGAGTGATTGCATGTACCATGTTTCTGCCCTTAATTGAGCTAGTAAAGCTTACTTTCTTCATCATGGGCTGGGAGTGTCTGGGGTAAGACTAAAAGTTGGCGAATGAAGTGTAAAAGTAAATATAATCAAAACAGATTTGAGGGGCAGATTCATCTCCATTAGGGCTCATTCTCCTGTGGGTACAAGTTGGCAACCACCACTCACGGCCTCCTTAGCACAATACTTCTGCGCCTGTGGGAATCATTGCTATGTAGCTTGAGAGTCAAGACTCAGCTTAAAGATGCTCAAGCTTTGCTCTTGATTTATATAGACACAATGAAGTCACTTGCATCTGAAAAAATATAATGAAATGTGTTTAATTCTGTGCAGCACCTCATTTAATTAATTTTTGGACTCTGCACATTACTACAGTGCCTAAGTTTTACTATGGTTTGAAGCTTTTAGTTTCATTCGCTCCTCATTCACCTGATCCATTGGGTCAAAGTGTTGGGTTGGGGGGTTGCTTAAAATGGAGAGCAGATGGGCCCAAAAGCAGATTACACTTGGGGCTAATTAACTGGGGTTTGTTTTGAAGAGAAGTCTGCTTTTGTTGCTATTTTGTTCGCAAAAGTTTAGCGATTAGCCTGCGGCAATAGCTGCTCTTAGTTTGCAAGACTGAGAAGTCAATGCTTACCCTAAGTGGATTTTTTTTTTTTTGAGGAGGGGGGGATTTGTCTTGTTTTTGTTTGTTGCTGAGGAAGTTGATATATCTCTTTCTTTCTTTATGTGTTTGTTATGTAACTAAAGCTTCATTTGGAAAAGATAAGCTCCATGAAACGGCGCATGGGCTGTTCCTCATGTTCGGACTGGCCCAGAAAATCACATTGCTGTTCATTGCGGAGTTGATTGGTTTTGATTATGGTTCATGGAAGTCAGCAATCATCTTTGCAAGCAGTTTACTTTTTCTGTTTTAAATAATAACAAGAGCAATCCGAGACTGAAAACTTTCGTGAAGGCTGAACACTCCCCCTTTCTTTTCACCCCCGCAAAAGATTCTCTGTATTTTTTTTTGTCCCTTTTATGTGGCAGAAAACTACATGATTTCAGCAACAGTGTGGTGGTGGTTGGAAGTTTCTACCTTTGTTAGTTATTTTACATTAGCGACAATTATAAGCATCCTGTAGGAGAAAACTATCATCAGTCCGGGCCAGTGCACTATGTGTTCCTCTCACACTTTTCGATCTATTCTCAAGGAATGGGCACATTCCCCAGAGTCTGCTGCAGTTGGGTTTATTGTATGTAACTCAAAGTGAAACATCATAACCCAGGCTGGTCTGCACAGACCAAGTGGCATTCACTCCCCATCAATCACCCGACACAGTCTGACCACCTATTGTCAGGTTTCCACCTTTATTTCCTTCTTTAAGCCCCACCCAGGACAGGGCTGAAACCTGACACCTTCTTCCTAATCAGACATTATTAGTTCCTGATTGGTACACTGTCTTAAAGGAAATTTTACACCCTAAATTACAAGCGTTCCGGAATGGCCTTTTTAGGCCTCTAGGGGCATTCATGTACTGCGCCTGTCTTCCTAAAACTTAGGGGTCACCTGAGGATTCTGCTCTCCTCTGGGTTTCCACCATTTTGGGACCCAAGTTGGCTGGACCTTCAGTTTTGTCCGGAATAAATCAGTTCAGGCTAATGAGGCCTCTGATTAGCTGACTACTGGTATGGTCAATCTGGAAGACTTGCTCACACATTCTGGCCTTGAGCAGGCTGCTGGAGTTTTTTTTATCTGGTTTGTTGACAGATTTGTGAGTTTTAGCTTCTTCGCAGTTCTACTTTCTCTTTCAGTGATTTTGAAGGGCCATATGGACCTGCCTGAGCTCTTACTGTTGAAGTGTGATTTTAGTTGTACTTTGATTTTAGATTATTTCAGACTGTTTTACCACCACAGTCTCAATTTAGCATAAGTTGAGTCCTTGGATCTTAAAGATTTCTGGGTTCAGATAAGTTTGTGATGTTTTTGTCATTGAAATAATGTCCCCCAATTTTTCTCATTTTAAAACTTTATGTGTGTCGAAACTCAATCTTGCAATGTTGAAGAATTCCTCAAAAAAAAAAAAAAAAAAAAATCCTGGGTCCAGATAACTCCCTAAATCTAATCACTTGTATGTCAGACCAAGATACACTGCTGGTCAAATTCTCATGCAAAATTTTTCAATTAGTTCTCTGTATAATTCTGCCTACTCACCGACCAAACAACAAACACATGTGATCGCATAATCTCCTCGGCGGTGGTAATAACTATTCAGTCGCAACTTAGTCACAAGTGGCACTTAGAATAAACAAATCCATAGATAACATACGCTTGAGTTTACTTTGAAATGGATTGCTCTGAAAGTCTGTGGACCCAAAAAATGAATTAATAACTTAAAATGACTAAGGTGCTCTTTTCAGGCATTAAAAGTCAAGGCAGAGTTTGATGTGTAGAATTATCTGTAAAATATTTCTGTATGCAGCCGGCAGTTGTGTGATTTCTGTGACATTTGCCAAAGATGATCTCTGGGTTGTATAAGGTTGCCAGAATTATTCGAAATGCCAATCAAATGCACAGTCAATCAGCCAATTCTCAAAGCATTAATATTACAACATGTTCTCTATAATCACCATAAATCATATTTGAAGCTTTTTTTAGAATTCAACCAACCTCTTTTCTTCCAAAGTCTTGACACCATTGTCTGCTGGAACTACTGATAATTCAACGAAGGGGAAATTCCCATCTGTCTAAATCTACACCCATTCATTCCTCAATCAATCACATGGCTGTAGTCTTCAAACTCTTCAGTCTGATCCTCTTCTTTTATCGCTGTCAGCATGGCGGGATTGCAAAATACAACTGTTTTGGAGTTGGGGCACAGGCAGTGGTCTGCAGTTCTGGGTGGTCAATAGAAAGAGTGTTTTTGAGACAGTTTGAGAGTCACAGAGCCTCAGGCTGAAAAGTAGGCCCTCTTTTGACCAGCTCATTCTTAACCGGCTAACCTCAGTGGTTAACATGCCCTACAGCTGCCATTTCTGCTGAGCAGCAAGCAAAAGAACTTCCATTTTGTGTGGGATCAGTATGACATGGGCTTAGCAGTGCTCCATCCTGCAGGCGCCGTGGAGACCGTGTGATTATGAGAAGTGCAGGCAAGAGGCTGTTGCACTGGGGGGGGGTAATGTGTGCTATACCTTTGGAATGGGTTGGATTGGGGAGTGATGCTGGCAAATGTGTGAGTGAATTGCTTCTGTATAATGGGAATCTCAGCACAGTTTACTACAGAGTCATCACTCATGTACGCCCCCTGCCTTGTCAAGCTGCTTGCGTGTGTGTATGTGTGCGAGTGTGTGTGCTAGTGAGTGTGTGTGTGTGTGTGTGTGTGTGTGTGTGTGTGTGTGTGAGTGCTTGTGTGTGTGTGCATATATGCGTGCTTGTGCATTTGTGAGTTTGTGAGTTTGTATGTATGTGTGTGTGCATGTATGACTGTATGTGTGCGTGTATGCTTGCGGGTATATGTATATGTATATATATATATATGTGTGTGTGTGTGTGTGTGCGCATGTGTTTGTGTGTGTGTATGTCTGCGCATGTATGCTTGTGGGTGTATGTTTGTGTGTGTGTGTGTGTGTGTGTGTGTGCGTGCATGTACGTGCAGGTGTGTTTGAGCGTGTGTGTGTGTGTGTGTGTGTGTGTATGGGTGCGTGTGCATGTGTGTTTGTGTGCGTGTGTGTGTGTGTGTGTGTGTGTGTGTGTGTGTTTTCTGTACATGGGGGTTGAAGGGAATGCGGCTGGGTTATCATTTATAACCCTCTCCTGCCTGTTTCCGCCCCCATGTCACGAGCTCGGCCCATAATCCCATTTGCTTCTTCTCCCCTTTGCTTTCAGGGCTTTTGTGTTTTTTTTCTGCTGAGGAGAAAATGTATTTACACCCACAGCCTCACTCTCTCCCTCTCCCTCACTTCTCATTGCCGCTGTATCAGATTATCATTCATATAGATCACCGATGTGGCATGGTTCCTGTTTGAAGCATTTGCATTCGAGTCAGCACTTAATCAAATTCACGTCTGGTGGGAAAATATATCGAAAAGATTAAAAACTGAAGAGGTGACAGTTTGCTACCTGAAGCTGCTGTTAAGACCACTTCAAGAAGATGAGGTGTAACTAGGCACATTTGATTTAATTAGATTCTTTATACACCACAAGAAAAAGCCTATAAGCGTACTATTGCACATAGACACGCATTCTACAGTGCACTCATGCTTTCCTACGTGTACCCTTACACTGAAAAATATTGGTAAAATTTAGCCTGATCTGAAAAGCTTAGTACCTCTTCATGTCCTGGGATGGCTTTTCCGAAACTTGTGTGAAAATGTAACTGTTTAATCACTCCAACCCTTATCTTTTAAGCAATGTTTTCTTTGTATCTAATTTCAGAGGTCTAACATGTATGAAATGTCTTTTCAGGGCAAGTTTTTTTTTTTTTTTTTGTAATTTGGTGTCTGCTGAATATGTCCAATTCCCACTGTAATTCTCAAATGTCCAATTAAGCGTAATCGCATCTGCACTCATGCGTTAACCTCACCGCTGAGTGCAGACATCCTCGGTTCTGCTCCAAACACATGATCTCATCGAACTGTTTCTTCTCCCTTCACAGACTGCAGCCAGGTTCATGCGGAGTAGAATGATGTCTTTTTATTTGCATTTTCATTGGAGGCTTTAGAATGCAGTATATAGCACCCCCTATTGAACGGCAGGGGTTCACTAAATAGCGATGAAATGGGGACCCCTAACCGACCGAACACTCCATTATGCCGTCCAAAGTAGCCTCTGGTATGGTCTGGGGTCAATTTGGGACTGTACAGTCCACAGTGTGATACGTTAATTGAATGAGCCATCCAACTCAGGAGACCTTATTGGTTAAGTGGCTCATGCAGAGAGACATTACATTTTCAGTAGGAAGACATTTTAAGACATTTCTGTCAAGTGTTAGGAGTCTATAGTATAAACCAGGTAACTACCTGCAAACTTGTGAGACCTTTATCTTTTAATTTAATGAGCTGAATTTTTCTCTTCAGATGCGCATCTTCTCAGCTTTATTGGACTGTCACACTTTTCTCTCTTTCCTGTGAAACTTTTTCGCTATGTGATTTTATGTCTGCCATCTTGAGTAGATACCAGTAATTCTAGAAAAGAGGAGATTTAGCCCGCTCTCTCTTATAAAATATTAACAAAAAATATATAAGTTGTATGTTATATGTCGCTCAGTTGGCAGATATTGGAGAAATACATTGGTTGCTGGCAGCATTGCCTGGAAAGATGTGTAGTTTATTCTACCCATTCCCATGCAGAGAAATTGTCAGCAATAGAACAGAATGGTAAAACAAAATGTACCACTGAGAATGAATAAAAGTGATGGAATTCACATTTTTTATAGCCGGTATATTCCTGGTCTGAACTCGTATAATCAGCCGGTTACACTCTCATTAACATTGTTCTTAGTTCACGCTTTTAACAACAGTATGAGGCAGTATATGACTGCGTATATCCTTCAGTTTCTATAGTATAGTATAGTAGTTCTATAGTAGAATAGTATAGTAACTAACTGAGCCATCAAAGTACAGTGGGCATAAATTGATCTGGATGTAACATGGATGGTGTGGTGTCCTGTGTGATAAGATCCCATCATATATCATGGCATATGACAGCCAGTGATCCGACTGGAGTGGTGAAGTGTAGATATGGCCTTTGGAATTAGGGATCAATTCTTCCCCTGAGGCAGATAACAGACCATCGGCGAGAAGAAGAAAGGGGCTAAATTGAGAGATTACGGATGAGATTGTCGCTTGTGAGCAGGGATTCAAGATGAGTAAGCTACAACGCATGAGTAATTGAGCTTAGATCTTTATGGATGCATCCTATTTGTGGTGAGTGACAACTGATCTCCCAGTGGTATGGCAGTGTGATGCTCTCATGGAAAGCCCCTGCTCAGCAATGTCACATTGATCACATAAGGTTGGGCTTTGACGAGAAAATGCATACTTATCCCATCTCCGCCAAGTTTTTTGATCAACTGAATGCATGAATGCAGTCAATCTTTGGACCCTCACACAATTTTACAGAGCCATAATTACGTGGTTCACCTTACATGGATAAAAATGCCCTTAAATTGCCATTTGACCAGATAGAACTTGACACACTCAAATGTCAAGGATCGCTACTGAACAAAAAAAAAAAAAAAAAAAAGATTAGTTGGTGGGCATCCTTCACATTTTGATTTTTAGGGGCAGAAGGGAAGTTTTTTTTACATACATATATATTGTAGTACGAGTTTGAGATCCAAATAGCCCAGCAAATCCAAATCACAGATACATGAAGCTTAGCGAAAGTTCAGTCAGGAAGACTCTCTCACACGCCAGCTGTTTATCTCTTCATTCACTTTCGTATGCTATAAACCTCTGCAGTCAATGTCTGGGGCTGTCAATTGAGCAGTCAGCTGGTGTAGCAGCTGATCTCTTTCATCCAACCGTGGCACACCTCAGTCGCATCGCTAGCCAATCGTTATATTGCTGTCTTTTTAAAAAAGTATCTTTTTCTCTGCTCTAGTTCGTTCGTGCTGCCGTTCGCTGACCCTCCTCCTCCCCAACGCCACCCTGCTCCATCAGACCTTCCGTACTGCTAACCAGATTTGTCAGCCTTCAGCCACCACCGCCACCAGTGTCTGGACTCTTCGGGGATTTTCCAGCTGCTGCTCTGAGCCGTGCTCCTGCTCTCTGAGTCTTCCCGAAGAGTCCAAGCGCCAAAGACTTGTCTGATTTTAAGCATGTTAATTCTGACTGCTGTCTTCCTGCTGTCCTGATCCTCTCATTCCTAATTTACCAATCAATTTATTATTCAGCCAGCGGAGGATGGGCTTCCCCAGAATAGCCAGGTTCCTCCTGAGATTTCTTCTCACTGAGGAGTTTTTTCTCACCACCGTTCGAGGCTTTTTCTCCCTACAGGGAGTTTTTTTGCCTGCTATTCTGGGATTAGGGATTAGTCTGTGGTCTGCCCTTTACAAAGCTTATAAATAAAATTGAATTGAATTCTACTTATGCTCAACGCATAATTAATTTTCTTGATTTCACCTGAGTCTCTCCTGATTGAAATGTATTAACATAAAAAATCAAATCTGACTTACCTGTAAGTGGTACAGATAATCTGCTGCATGGACAGGGGTTCTGAACACTTCTCTCACTTTCTTTTGGGTGTGTTTTTAACACACTTAAAATCTAAGGTGGCTGGGTTTTTCTGGGGTGGGCGGGCATGCTAAGCAGCTCATTTTCATGGCCAAATGACACTTGCGTTTCAGCTTGTATATCTAGAAATTAGAGGATGTTGGTTTTCCACTGAAACCTTATGTATTTAGGCTATACAGTTTGTCAGTTATAAAGCTTTGTACTTGGGAACAGCAAAAAGACAAGGTTAAAAAAAAATTTTACCCTTCAAAAGGTTAAAGTGCACATTACTGTTTTAATGAGGGATAATTAAATAATCAAGAACCCTGACCACATTGCTTTCTATTGTGGACAGCCACATTGAAAAGTATCATGCATGTGACTGAGATTCAGTAGCCAGCCTAGTTTGGTAGTGGTTTCATTGGTAGAGGTTTCTGGTTTCTTATGGGATTTTCAAGAGAGATAAACTTCTGTACCAGTATATGGCAAATGCATTTTAGAATGGTTACCCATTCCACAATGGAGGGACTCTAAACGATTCCAATTTAATTCACACTTATTTTTGATCAGAACTGTTGCACTGGATTTCAAGAAAGGGCTTCAGGAGGAACTGTGAAGTGTTAATACGCTGGTGGGGCTAACAGGAAATGAAACATTGTTATAAGGTTATGTTTAACCAGTCTACCAAATAAATGGTCACTGCGGGATATTGTATGACAATCTTGTGTTGTGTTTTATAGATTATATGTTGATTGTGCTGGCTGTACCAGCTGAGTGATGAAGTCAACCGGTTGAGTCTCTTATTTCATTAAATAGCAACTGACGTTTATCATAACCTTGACAGTTCCTAACATTTTACTATTTCACAAACTGGCATATTACAGGCGTATCTCAAATCAGTACCGATCCACTGTTTCACAAAGTGACGTATTTCCTTCTAATGGAATTAATCGGATAGTTAGGTCACAGAACCAGATGCTGCTGTTTGCCCCATTATCTTCGCGTATGCAGCTATTAAGATTCAAAGAATCATGCCATGTCAATAGATTGAGCCTCTACCAAGGAACTGGACATTTTCCAATATTTTTTAGTTGAATTTCTCAGAATTGGTAAAAACAGAGAGATGTCACTTCGTGAAATCACCGACAAATTGTTAATGTCCATATACAAACACAAGCCCCACCGCATGTCTGTCCGCATCCATGGATTCATCCCATAGCATTGTTGCAAAACTGCAAATCTAGTGAAGCTCATTATGAAAGAGAAATGGCCACAAACAAGATGCACTTCCCAGTGCTAATATATGTATGAGTCCTTATACTGTAAAACAGTACTTTACAGCGTTGCTGTTCTATTCCTTGCCAATGTCTGGGGTATCCTGTCCAGACCGTATACCACCTAACTCCTCTTCAGACATTTTTATGACATCCTTTTATGAGAGATCATTCCTCACAGTGACTGAAGGAGCCCTATGGGGACAAACATTCATGTGAGTCCATGGCCTGTATTTGCTCTGTTATCTTAGTAGCTCTGTGCACATTTCTGTGCACTCCTGTGATGTATTATTATCTCTTTATAAATCTTAGGAGGACGTACACGAGAGGCACTCCACAGCTTAGCCGCATATTCATTTATGATCTTTTTCTCTGTGCGCAGTCCTGTGCCCTTGTCCATATCTGCACAAGTTTCTATATGTATAATTGAGCCCCTAAGAGCCATACTGGGCCAACCCATGTTGTGGAACTTTTGAGAAAATGGGACTCAAAGTTGCCAGCTTCCTGCGTCATCTAGAGTATCTGGGAACTAGAAACACTGCTTATGTTAAAAACTCAAGATATGTACAATTACGTGATGCACTTCTTATGCAGGTTTTGGATGCCCTACTGTTTCATTTTAAGTGAAACCTACCTCCTTCTGAAGAGGAACCATCATCTTCTGATTCATTTGGGACAAACTCTAGGTCTCCATTATCTTCCACTTCACCATCATCATCAATCATAGCAAGCAGTTCCTCATCAGTGAGATACCGAGCCGCCATGTTTACATTGAATTATGGAAAAGTTTTGGGGTGGTCCACTATGGCTAAGGCAGTGCAGTGCATATGTACAGGGGCAGAGAGGACGTTTTGCTGTATGAACAATCCGTGTGGGCAGATTGTGTTGGCTCATTTAGGAAATATAGATCTCAGTTTTCTGCACATGCTGACTACCTCAACTCAATTTATTTCCCGTATGGTTCTTAGGGGCTCAATTATGAATGTGCATGTGCGCACTGTATTTGTGCGTCTACATAAGCGGGTTGTGTGTGGGTATAAACTGCATGTGCTTGTATTTGGTAGCAGGAGGTACAAGTAATTAATGCAAACCTGTTATATTTTCTGTCTCTGTTAATTAGTCTCACCGCGTTTCTGGCTGTCCATGTTTAGTTTCAGTTTGGTGTCCTTAATTGACTCAAATCATTCAATTATTGTGCCTCCTAAATCCCTGAGTATTTTCCCCTCAATTTTCCCACACCTATTTCCCACTGTTTTTTGCTGTCTTTGAGTATTAAAGTTATAGTCTGTGTTCATGCCATTGCCGGATTGTCCTGGCTGCTTCATGCTTGTAGTTTGCTCTTTTGTTTTACAACCTCAATTCCGAAATAGTTGGGATGAAGTGTAAATTGTGAATAAAATCAAAATGCAATGACTTTCAGATCACGAGCCAAAATGTTATTTACAATAGAACACAGATAACATTTCAAATGTTGAAACTGAGACATTTTACATTTTTACATTTTATCTGCAAAATGAGCTTATTTCAAATTTTCTGACTGCAACAGGTCTCAAAAAAGTTGGGACACAGGCAAAAAAGGGCTGAAAAAGCAATTAATATATAAGAGAATCAGCTGAAAGAACATTTAGCAAGTAATTAAGTTAACTGATATCAGGTGAGTAACATGAATGGCTATAAAAGGGATGTCTTAGAGAGGCTGGGTCTCTCAGAAGTCAAGATGGCCAGAGGCTGTCCAACCTGTGAAAGCTTGCATAAAAAAATTGTAAAATACTTTAAAAACAATGTTCCTCAACGTCAAATTGCAAAGGCTTTGAAGGTCTCATCATCGACAGTGCATAACATTGACAAAAGATTCAGAGAAACTGGAAAAATCTCTGTGCGTAAGGGACAAGGCTGAAGACCTTTACTGGATGCCCATGATCTTCGGGCCCTCAGACGCCACTTCATCACTCACCGGCATGATTCTGTCATTGACATAACTAAATGGGCCCAGGAATACTTCAAGAAACCACTGTCTGTTAACACAGTCCGCCGAGCCATCCACAGATGCCACCTAAAACTCTATCGTGCGAAAAGGAAGCCATTGTTCAGGATGATCCAGAAGCGCCGCCGTGTTCTGTGGGCCAAGGCTCATTTAAAATGGACTGTAGCAAAGTGGCAAAGTGTCCTGTGGTCAGATAAGTCCAAATTTGACATTCTTGTTGAAAATCATGGGCGTCGTGTCCTCCGGGCTAAAGAGGAGAAAGACCACCTCTCCTGTTATCAGCGTTCAGTTCAAAAGCCAGCATCTCTGATGGTATGGGGATGCATTAGTGCATATGGTGTGGGACACTTGCATGTTTTAAAAAGCACCATGAATGCTGAAAGGTATATAAGGTTTTAGAGCAACATATGCACCCCTCCAGATGACATCTATTCCAGGGAAGGCCTTGTGTATTTCAGCAGGACAATGCGAAACCACCTACTGCAGCTATTACAACAGCATGGCTTCGTAATAGAAGAGTCCGTTTGCTGAACTGGCCTGCCTGCAGTCCTTATCTTTCACCGATTGAGAACATTTGGCGCATAATTAAACAAAAAGTCCGTCGAAGGAGACCCAAAACTCTCCAGCAGCTGGAAGCCTGTATTAAACAAGAGTGGGATCAAATTCCAATGGCTAAACTCAAGAAACTTGCCTCCTCAATGCCCAGACGCCTCCACTCTGTGTTAAAAAGAAGGATGCTGCACCATGGTAAACAGGTCCCTGTCTCAACTTTTTTGAGACCTGTAGCAGCCATCAAATTTGAAATGAGCTCATTTTATGGATAACATTGTAAAGTTTCTCAGTTTCAACATTTGCTGTGTTATCTATGTTCGATTGTGAATAAAATACTGGCTGGTGTGATTTGAAAGTTATTGCATTTTGATTCTACTCACAATTTACACTTTGTCCCAACTATTTCGGGATTGGGGTTGTATTTCTCGTGCCATAGTTTCCCTAGCTTCTCATTCCAACCTGAGCCCTGTTTGTCAGGTTCCACCCCAGTCTCATTTTTGCTTCTCCCTGCCCCAAGATTCCTATCCTGTCTGCTCTCGTGTCCCCCTGGACTGATTTGGGTTTTGACCCCGAAGCTCTGCTCACCCCGCATGATCCTGATTGCCGTCCTCCAACTTCTGCCTGCAGCTTGACCAAGATCTACCTGCCTGCACTACTCTGTTTCCTGTGTACTGAACTCTGGTCTGATGATAAAGTCTGTGTTGTATATTTGAGATGATCAATGTTATTGGCCTCATCTGAGAGTAGTTTTAATATTTGGGTTCATTGATGTGTATAACTTGGTTGTTTGACACTCTTACAAATGCACATAAATAGACACTCACATAGAAACACAGAGAGATAGAAATACAGGAGATGTGAAATTTCCAAATGAAATTAACATCTAGAGGAATCACCAAAGGAAAGGAACTACTTTTCAAAGGAACTACCAAGAATGCAAATTTTGTCCTTTATGAATATTATAGCAGTCACATACATTAGCGAGTCCCCATATGACTGCTGTATAAATGCTGTTAAAATATTCTGAAGGCCACTGACAAAGATCATATGAGGTCACAATCTTTAAACAAGGTGACATGCTTTGTACTTAGAATACCATGGCTGCAGATTTAATATCCAGTAACATCAAGGCATGGATGACTTATAAATGACATGCAAATCAATAAATAAATCAGTCTGTGATCACTGCAGGCTATTTTGCCCTGTCTTCGTTTATATGGTAGCCCAGAAATTCCGGAAGCATGCATATCCATTTATGACCATACGGGGGGAGTGTTTTACGCATTATGAATTTCAGTGAGCGATTGGGGGTTGGTTAGAGTCGTTAACTCACACCTCTGCGTCTTTGTTTTAGAAAGAGCACGAATTCCTCATCAAGCAGTAGCTTTTTTTTTTTTTTTACAACGTCTACTGTGTCTGAGACGTGGAGTTTGAACCTCCATTCCCATTTTTAATGCTTCTGAGATCTTGTTGATACTGGAGGCAGAGGCCACTTCCCACATTAAAGGTGGAAATACTACAGACCTGGGGTGCATTTCCCAAAATCACAGATGCTAACTTTCATGGCTGGACCCATTAACTGTGAATGGACAAACTATGTAAGTTGCTAACCAAGTTAGCAACTACGCTTTAGGGAAATACGCCCCTGGTCCCATAGCAGCTGGAGTCAATACCACTAGAAGTGCTTTGTATGTCAGCGACCAGGTCACGTGACCTGGTCTTCCCCCTCCCCCTCCCTTCAAAAAATAAAAAATAAAAAAATCAATTCTTCTGCCTCTGTGCCTGCTGTCACCATAGGCACGACTGATGGAAAAATCCACAGGTGACATTCGCACACAGGACATCATCAGGACGCTATTATTCAGCTGTACAGAACTGGAGCTTCTATTGAATTTGGGAAGTTGGCTTTGCTGTTACACAGGAATAGTGAGTCTTCTCATTAGTTAATGAATAACTTGCTTTTCAATTATCTACTTGTTGAAGGTAAGTTTTTCAAGCTCCAGTGCAGCAACTTTAAGTTCAACGCATCTGTTGGGTCCTTGAGTGAGGCCCTTGCATCGAGGGGTTTTGGTGGGGGGGGGTGCTTTGGCCCCTGCTTAGTCAAATGAGCTGTTGTCATGGACAAAAGAGCGGGGAAAATGCCTGTAATCTAATCTCTGTCCTTTTTTCCAACAGTTCATCTATCCCCATTACACTTCCCCTTGTCCTCATTTATACCAGCTTCTCTCATTGTTCCTTCAGTTTTTCTCTATGAACTGTCCATTTCTTCATCAATTCCTCTACATATCATCTGCTTTCCTCTGCACCCCGGTTCCAGCGTGCTCAGTTACTGAAAAGTAGTGCTGTTTGGTATTGTCACCACAGATTAACCATGAGCGCATGCGTGCGGGTGTGCCAGTGCGTGTGCTTGCTTATTTGCAACAAATTTGAATGAGGCCTAATAGCCATGTCACACAATGACGTGTGACTTCCTGTTTGTTTGAAAGCTTTCATCGCTGCAACCTATTCGAATCCACAGCACATCCGCAAAACACTGAACCTGCATATTTTTCTCCACCCTGGGATGCCTGATTGCATATTTTCAAAGAGTTTCTTAACGCTGTATCGGAGGTCCATATCCCACATCAGCCAATACAAAAAAATCACCTCGCAGTAACATTTTTGTGTACAACTTCCCATACATAAGATTCCCCTTCTGGAATTAAATACAACAGTCAATTTTCTGACCTAGGGCGAAATGCCAGCCGTCCCTGCATAACGTGAATCAGAGCTGCTGAAAGATAACGTGCAAAAACAGTGAAATTTACAAAATGTATTCACATTTAAGTGATGCTATTTGGTTTAAAAAGCTGTTCAGGTTTTTAATGGGAAGTTTTCAAGTTTTTTGCATTTGTTGTCGCTGCTTTGTAGACTGTTATTCTGATTACTGACCAAATGCAATGCGAAATATTGAAGTACTGTTTATGCTAGGATTTACCAAGAAATAAAATGATTTAATTAATGTCTCATACAGTAAAGCAACAACACAGAATAGATGGAGGACAATGAAGTGCCACTGTGCATCAGAAACCAGAAGGGTAGTGGATCTCAATGTTGCTATTGGGACATCCGTGTGTATGCTGGTTTTGTTCAAGCTGAAATTGCAGTCATAGGATTTGAACTAGCTGAGATTTTTTTTTTGAATTACATTATTTTTAATTACGCATGTTTAGGGGATTGTTTAACTTTTTTAAGCCACAGTATGTCAGAAATGGCCCGAATGCCTCAAAGAATAAATATTTCCATATTCACATCATGATAAATTGAAACTATTGTGTAAAAAGAGGGGAATGTGATTAAGTTAAATTTTAAGAAGAGCACTAGAGAGCTGATACCTATGCCAATGCCCAACAATCCTTCACATGTGTGGGACATATGAGTAGCTTTATAATGTACCACCACACAAGTGAATAAAAAATTCCTGAATGCAGAATTTGATCCAGATCACTCCTAAAATGAAATGCCTTCTAAGTTGGACCACGACACACCTCTGGTAAAAATTTCATAAAAACCTGTCCATAGCTTTTTCCAAATGTAAATATCAAACAAACATATTTGGACACAAACTGAAGGTAAAATGTAACTTTGGAGGGTATAATAGCCAATAAAATTAAAGAATTGCGATGACAAAACTGTGGGCACATGGTCACAAAAAACTAATCATTTATTAGACAAGGAAATGATGAGTCAAAGGTGTTTTGTGTCGTGTTTTTGTAAATAAGTTCAAGCATATTTTGACAGAACGTAGAATACTTCCGTTCAGCAACCCAGTTTGGAGCTAATCGATTTCTACAGTGTTAAACTAATTTGATCCATTTAAAATTACATTTGATATAAAAAAATAAACACAATATGCCCAATGATCCTCAATTCCAAATGGCACACATGGACATTTCTGTTAAAATGTAAAACGTGGCTTAAAGACTTTAAACAACTGTCCTAAACATGACATGCATGTAATCATGACAAATGAACTGATCGCAATTGTTGTTGGAACAAAAACGTTAATACTGTGGGGGTGGATGGAGGGGTGTGGCAGGACTGACATTGAGAACCAGCGCAGTTGGGGAATCACCGGAAAATGATCTCATGAGAGAGAAAGAGAGACAGAGACCAAAAGAGTCAACAAGTTGTGCAATTATGTCAGTCTCTCGTATTCTCTCTCTCATCACTGTACTGACATGACTCCGTTTCTCAGTTAACATGACTCACAGCTCACTAATGCCACTGTGAGACACACACACCCACCTGAGTTGCGCCGTAGAAGGAAAAAAATATCTCAACACTGATGAGAATGTGATTAAACTTAACTGAGAACAACAACCTAAAAACACAAGGAACAGTACCATCTACTGCACCACTATGCAGCTCAACAATGGCAGTAGCAGAGATACAGTAAAAATAATAATAACAATAATAATAATAATTATAATACATACATACATACATACATACTTAAAATGGCCAACAAATGCCATTCAAGTCTATTTGGTGATGGAATTCTCACTCACCTCTCACTTTTCAGTCATGTAATAACATGACGGGCAATCAAATGTACAATACGTCCTTCCCCAACAACAACTTGTTTATTGTTCGAATGTAAAAAGTGAGGAACTATTTTAATTCCTTGAGGCCACCTGATGTACCGTGACCACAGGTTTGCACTTCCGGTCGTAACCAGCCATATTATTTTGTATCTCTTATCCCTCTCTCAAACAGGCACAGTTTTTCTTGACAAGCCGAAACGGTTTCTGTTCATTGCGAAGATTTCTGATAATTACTGGGGCTGATCAACTCAAATTAAACACTGCCACATGTTACCAAGCTTATGATATTGTCGGCCTGCTGATAAAACCTCGTATCTGCAAAATGATAAACTTTACAGGAGAGCATAAAAAATGTTTAATTTTGCATGTAAGAATGCAGCTGAGCTGTCTTCGGGTAGGATGACTATTTTTCTTCCAAGAATGTATCCAATCAATAAAATTTTGTTTATGTTATTATCGTGGACATACGAGTTTTTGTTTCTTATAAAATTGGAGATACAAGGTTTTATCAGCACGCCGACGATATACTGGTTTTGTTGAGATGGTTCAGATATAGATTGATTCAATTCAGCGGTGATTTTTAAAGCTGTCATTCTGTGGCTACCAGCAACTTTCTGACCAAGTGCCCATCTTTTCCTGTCAGAAAATTGTCAATTATGGCACGTAATTATTTTTTTTTTCTGCGGCTGTTTTTTTTTTTTTTTTGGTGTAAAGCATATGTTGCCAGAATTTCGGACTCGATTTGCCCTGTTACATTAAATTATTTTGCTGTTTTAGTGACTTATGCATCTGCTATTTGGGCACCAACTTGATGAGCATCCTAATCTTGCCCTGTAGGCTGACATAGCAAAGTACTGCTGGTTAGATCATCTTTAACTGACACAGGAGGGTAATTACAATTCAAATTAGTATGACTGACCCGTGTTGATGCTTTTGTAATATTGGATCAGAGACTTCAAAGTTGAAACCATTTTTCGAGGGGGCCTTCAATACGAATATTTGTATTTAATATTTACACCAGTTAATTTTGTGTTTTGCAGTCTCACAGGCCAGACCATTTGAATACATTGCACAATTTTTTCATTTTATGTCAGTCCATTTTTATTTTGGTTAATTTTATGTCTTTATTTTTCATGAGAATAGTTTTGTGTGGTTGGGATTTTGTGTGGCTGATTTTTTTCTTTTACTTGATCTGCTCAAGTCAAGTTGTTTTTGTGGCAATTAGATAATTGCCACTTTGGTTCTACTGAGTACGCAGTTGAATAGAATCAGCAATTGGACAAAAAGGGACAAATTCATATAAAATAGTCCAAATTCTGAAAAAATTGACTTAAAAAGTTTAATTTATTGGTCAATTTTGCTTTAATTTATGCCGGTGTTCTTAGTGATGTTGTCTTACAAGCGATACTTGCTCAAGAGATGACAGTGATGTACTAGTTGCACAAATAATAAAAACACGTGACGGTGCAGAGATGGATGGGTGTGGGTTATTTACTTTTGTATTGATGCATAATAGAGTTCAAACATTTGATGAGATGGGATGTGCCAAGAAATTCTGCTTTAATTAGACTGGCCAATCAGGCTGGAGTTACAGCTCTAAGGAAGGGACCTAACCAGACCGGTAACTACGGGGGAGAATTGGGATTGAATGTTTGGCGATATCACTGCGACTGAGGGCAAGGGAGTCAAGACTTTGTGTTTACCTTCCTTGTCACCCACTCCCCAGCCCCCCCATGGAAATGCTGGAGTGGTGCTTGTTTGGAGAATCTGCCCTCGGAGCCTCAATAGGGGGTGGATGTATGTTTCCATGCAGAGTCTACGGTCCTGTTCTCCTCATCTCCAGTGCAAGATACATGGGGTACAAGTGACTACCAAATTTGGGTGGTAAACGTTCATTGGGAGAATATGAATACTTTGAATTGTGATGCAAGCAGAAATTCTACCAAATCACTTTAATAGCAAAGCCATTTTTCTACAACCCCAATTCCGAAATAGTTGGGGCAAAGTGTAAATTCTGAATAAAATCAAAATGCAAAGACTTTCAAATCACACCAGCCAGTATTTTATTCACAATAGAACAGAGATAACATAGCAAATGTTGAAACTGAGAAATTTTACAATTTTATCCACAAAATGAGCTCATTTCAAATTTGATGGCTGATACAGGTCTCAAAAAAGTTGGGACAGGGGCCTGTTTACCATGGTGTAGCATCCCCTCTTCTTTTTAACACAGAGTGGAGGCATTTGAGCATTGAGGAGACAAGTTTCTTGAGTTTAGCCATTGAAATTTGATCCCACTCTTGTTTAATGCAGGCTTCCAGCTGCTGGAGAGTTTTGGGTCTCCTTTGACTGACTTTTCGTTTAATTATGCTCCAAATGTTCTCAATCGGTGAAAGATCAGGACTGCAGGCAGGCCAGTTCAGCACACGGACTTCTACTACGAAGCCATGCTGTTGTAATAGCTGCAGTATGTGGTTTTGCATTGTCCTGCTGAAATACCCAAGACCTTCCCTGGAATAGATGTCGTCTGGAGGGGAGCATATGTTGCTCTAAAACCTTTATATACCTTTCAGCATTCATGGTGCTTTTTTAAAACATGCAAGTGTCCCACACCATATGCACTAATGCATCCCCATACCATCAGAGATGCTGGCTTTTGAACTGAACGCTGATAACAGGAGGGGTGGTCTTTCTCCTCTTTAGCCCGGAGGACACGACGCCCATGATTTCCAACAAGAATGTCAAATTTGGACTCGTCTGACCACAGGACACTTTGCTACAGTCCATTTTAAATGAGCCTAGGCCCACAGAACACGGCAGCGCTTCTGGATCATGCTCAACAATGGCCTCCTTTTCGCATGATGGAGTTTTAGGTGGCATCTGTAGATGGCACGGCGGACTGTGTTTATAGACAGTGGTTTCTTGAAGAATTCCTGGGCCCATTTAGTAATGTCAGTGACAGAATCATGTCGGTTAGTGATGCAGTGGCGTCTGAGGGCCCGAAGATCACGGGCATCCAGTAAAGGTCGTCGGCCTTGTCCCTTACGCACAGAGATTTTTCCAGTTTCTCTGAATCTTTTGATGAGGTTATGCACTGTCGATGATGAGACCTTCAAAGCCTTTGCAATTTGACATTGAGGAACATTGTTTTTAAAGTATTCCACAATTTTTTAATGCAAGCCTTCACAGGTTGGAGAGCCTCTGGCCATCTTTACTTCTGAGAGACTCAGCCTCTCTAAGACATCCCTTTTACAGCCAATCATGTTACACACCTGATGCCAGTTAACTTCATTACTTGCTAAATGTTCTTTCAGCTGATTCAGCCCTTCTTTGCCTGTGTCCCAATTTTTTTGAGACCTGTTGCAGCCAGAAAATTTTAAATAAGCTCACTTTCAGGATAAAAATGTAAAATGTCTCAGTCTCGACATTTGAAATGTTATCTATGTTCTATTGTAAATAACATATTGGCTCATGTGATCTGAAAGTCATTGCATTTTGATTTTATTCACAATTTACACTTTGTCCCAACTATTTCGGAATTGGGGTTGTATTACCCTGGCTGTTACTCAGTAGACCCTTTTCAACAGAAAAGCAGCACTTGTTCCAAGGCTTAGGGACAATTTTATTACGGTTTCATTATATACTGGACAAAGAAAGTTAGGGATCACTCTGATTTTTAATATTGAAATATGATATGGAACATAATTTGAACTATCAAATATTTCAAATTCGAAAATTGGGGTGATCCCTAATTTTCTTTGTCTAGTATAATATTTTACTCTCTTGTAATATTTGTGATTAAAGTGAAGGATTTATTTTTGTAAGTAGGTTTCTTTCTTGGATTCACCTGTGCATGTGGATGCTGGTTGACTTTGTTCGTAATGTCTCCCCACCTTTTTGTCTATGGGACTTTTAAATTCACTGCATTGGTAGCAGGACAATACAAATGCATAACCCACTGCCTGAGATACGCATTGCCTCTAGAATACCATAGCGTCATATAATAGGCATTAAAAAACACCAGAATAAATTAATTTTCTCTCTGGGGGACATCTACATCCACATCTTTTCATCTACAGAACCACAGGTTTTAATGTGGACACTTGCAAATGAAGGGACATTAAATGAAAAGTTTTTTCTTCATGGTGACATTTTTGTCCTGTGTACTGTCAGACACTTGTATTATGTCAAGAAATGTAAATGAGGTTTAGTCTTTTTTGTTTTCAGGCTGAGTCTCAGAAGGTTACGTTTTGGATTGTGCAGTGTTTTATTTTAATCGCATGAATTGTGAGTTATACCAATGACAGATATCTCCCTGTGAACTATTTGGGCCTGCTATAAAACTGAGGGGACCAGAGAATCTCCACTGAATTAATATTCTCAAAACAAGCTCCTTTTTGCACGAACCACTTGAGCTGTCAAAAATGCTGGCAGATATCAAATTTGCTGCTATATTAGCCACCATTTTTATACCATGGTAGTACATTGTATCTCACATTTTCTGTGGTATTCTGTATGTGACACAGTTTTCTACCAAATGTCAAGAATTAAACGTTCTTCATGATTATTCTTCAGAGGTCATATCGCTAATCAATTTATAGGTATAAAAATAATTGAATGGCAATACTTTGTAGGACTAGCATTGATCTGTACCTGTGGCTTGAGGAAAAGGAAATCAATTGAAACAAATCAGCAGTAGTCATAAAGCTGGTTTTTATAAGTACCGCAGCCTGCACTTCCGCTCCTCTGTGCCCCATAGGTTTGCGTACTTGCACCATCGCTGCGACAAGTATTGACACGCCCTTTTGCCAGGAATGGTGTCGAGAAAACTTCTGAAACCTGTCCACACTGGTTTCAACAGGGAAAAAAAAACCTCTCTCGCTCCCTCTCTCTCAATCTCTTTCTCTCTCAATCTCTCCCTTTTGCTCTCCCATTGTGACTCACCTATCAGAGATCAAATATCAGCTTTGTTTGAGTTGCACTGCAGCGCTTGGTTTTGAGCAGAGAGAAGGGAGGGAGGGGGAGAGGGGAGGAAGGAGGACATGAAGACACTTTGCTTTCGAACACTTGTTGCAAATTCACTACCTCCATCATGGCACATCCATTTTGCTTTAAGTATGTGCAAGCCGTTTGGGAGGGAGCAAATCACGGTTTCTCAAGACAGTTGTCGCTGGAATGTGCCCCATCTGGATCATGTAGGCTAAAACGTGTTTTCACAACGGCAGTTACTAGGCACCACGGTGCTCAACTGCTCTTGATCACACCAGGCTTCCTCAGTTCTCCTCCTTTTTGTAAAGACTAGAGACAAGTGTCCTCAAACACACAAAACACATATCATAACCACCTTTCCTGGAACTGCCCTATAAATGCGGCGACTGAGGGAGGGGACCGTTCAAAGTGGAAGAGATGACCAATGTCAGGTAGAATAGTAGCTTTGTCAAAGAGCTCCCTTGAAGTATTGTGCTGACATCAGAGGCACTGTGACGGCAAAGTAAACAATGGCGAAAGAGCCAAGATAATGCTATCATTACTGCTGTATTGCAATAATAGGAATTAATAGAATAGGAATTTTCCATGAAGGTATTAGGTCCAGTTAAATTCTGCCTCGTTTTGTTCGGCAAGAGTAAACAACGATTCTCTGTTGAGAATAATAAAATTGGCAATCGACCTGCTCGGAATCATCTTTTTCATCCATTTAAAATTCATTTTAAAGAAGAGCACAAGCCTGCAGATTTGTAACAGGTTTCACAGAGGAATGCCACTTTTTCAGCCACACCCCTTGATTGGTAGCATAGCAACAACATGGAAATGTCAGTGTCAGCTCCACCTTGACAGACAGGTCTGGCCTGACGTTGAATAGAATTTTCTCTCAGTCATTTCCTTTGTCTCAGTGTTGAGGCTAGCTTAAAATCTCAGGTTTGTTTATTTGTTGTTTTTTTTCTTCAAACATCCATCCAAGAAACTACCTGCCGTTGCCAAATATTTCTAAATCAAAGGAAAAACAACAACGAAAAACTATTTATTCCACTCCATGGAAAAACTCTGTGCATTGTCATGGTATATGCATTTTTGAGAGCAAGCTTTGACAGAAACAAGATGTTCTTCATGCTACAGGATGCCCGTATGATGAAACTTCGCAGGGTAAAAAAAAAAGATGGACCAGCTATGAAAAAAACCTTTGCGCCACACCCAACATCAAAGCGGAAGCATTCAAATTTGTTTAGATTGATTCTTACGAAGCTCCATTATCGGTCCCTGGTTTAAGAAATCAATTAAGCTATAGTTAAAAAAAAAAATTATAATTACACCAGTTGGCAACAAAATCTTTTTTATTATGTATTACATTAGAAAATAACAAAAGAATATTCACTATAATGCCATTAGAAATTGGTATGATCAGTAAAAAAAGAATGATGTGTGGGTCATTCAAAATCCAAACAAAAGCTGAACCAATAGAGAAATATTTTCAGGCAATAACCGGCAGTTGAGTTCAACATAACCAGGCCTTACAAAAACAATTCGGCATGCTTATGGTCGCCTTTCTACGGGGCTGTCTGCCCCTGAAAATATTAGAGAGAAAAGCGCAAAATATATACAAATACACTCAGATCAATGGCATTTGTACAGGTCTACTCCACCCCCTGACACGATACCAATGTATTCAAATGGCTAGTTTGCTGATGAAGGGATATCAGTCAGGTGTTTATTTTTCACATTTTTGAGGATCAGATAGGGAACTTTCCTGCCTCGGTTTTCATTATAATTTTTCAAATAACAAGAGAGGAAGACTAGTTTGACCTACAACCTTACTAAACAATAACTTCACTGCAACTCGGTTAAGACCAAATGGATAACTCTGTTGGAGCCATTACGACAAGTAAAAGTGCTGCTGAAACATTCGGGATTTACCTTGGGAGAATTGAGATATTGAGCAGCATGTAAAGTTCAAAAAACATTAACTGAACTGGACATGCAAGCACACCAAATACACCGACTGCATGACACAGGAAGCATTTGTGCCAAAATGGAGTCCAAATCTAGCATTTGCGATCTCTCAAGATTATGCTGCTCGGGAATTTGTACACTCTTTTCAGTTTGGAATAGCTCCAATTCCCTTACATTGTTGTAACTAGTAAGTGCTGCCATCGATATATCCTTGTAAGGATTTAGGTTCTTCATTCTGAACAATCACATTTAACAAAATGTCACATGACTGGGAAGGAAATGTAGTTTCAACAATTTTATTAAAAACCAATTCAAATCAAAATTCACAACCACAATTGCCCCAGCTGTACATGACCCAGTTAAAAACATTTCATCTCATAAAAAAATTAATTACTAACATGTATTTTGTGAACATGGACTCGGTAATGTACAGACATTTCAATTATCAGTAGTTCATAAATATCGTCCTTTTGAAAACAAACAATACACCAAGAATTGCATATAAACAAAGATTTGAGTTAAAGCAGTGAATATCCCTCAGGTTTAAAAAGTTGCAAGTTAAGAGAAAATGCACAATGTGTTTCAAATGAGAGCAAACTCAGTTTTTGGGTTCCAATATGAAGGGGTCATTCCTATCAGAATGTGTGGGCTTACAAATTGAACTTCACCACTTAGCTAAAATTCTCCACATTCACTTTGGCATCTCGTCCATTTCTCTGACCTGAAAGAAATCAGAATCCTTTTCAGTTTTGCATTTGTCGCATTGAGTATACACTGATATTTTCATATACAACCCCCATTCCAGAATGGTTGGACCATCATAGAAATGCAAATAAAATCCAAAAGACCCAATCACCTATTATACACTGAAAACAGTAGAACACATTACTTGATGTTGTAACTTATGGATTTAATTGCTTATAGAAAATATACAATGTGATGACTGTAACAGTCAAAAAATGTTGCCATAATCAACCGTTTACCCCTGTGTAACATTAGCGTCTTCTCATCAAGTGCTTGGGCACTGAAGATGCCAGTTGGCCAAGTCTAAAAAGGAGAATTTTCCTCCGTTCCTCCATTAGGCAAGTCTTCAGCAACGCAACTACTGGGGACCCTTCTCGCCAAACATTTTGCTATATAATGTGCCATATTATTCTTAAAGAGAGAGCGATAAGGGCTGAAGGCAGGCCAATCTAGCACCCACACACATCCATGTACTTGCAATCCATGTACTGTAGAATGTGGTTTGGCGTCGTCTTGCTTGAAAATGCTGGGACGTCCTTGGAACAGACGTCTGGATGGCAGTATACGTTGCTCCAAAATTTGTATACATTTCATATTTTTCAAATAATCCAAGTCATGTGTACAGACATACCCCAATAACATGACAAACCCAGGATTTTTGTACTGACACTGATAACCGTACCGGTCATCCTCGTTCTTTTTGGTCTGGAGAACAAGGCGGCCTCATTTTCTGAAAACCACTTGATCAGATATCACAGGCATTCTGAAGTGATTTTTAGCCTTGCCCTTTACACAGATATTTAGCCCGATTACCTCCATTTTTTTTTTATTATACTACATATTTTAGAGGCTGAAATGCCCCAAAACAAAACAATGTTAGCTTTAGGAAACATTGTTTTCAAAGGGATGGATGATTAGCTCATGTACCAGTTGGCAAATCGGTGAGTCTTGATCAATCTTTGCTCTTGAGGGACTGGGCCTTTTTTGGAGGCTCCTTTTACACTAGAACATAATTAGTTCACTTACTGAACATGACTTATTTTATGTTATCGTATCTCATCTTGAACATCATTTTTAGCTCTAAATTGCTGCTGTGTCAACTTATGCAGTCTGTTGCAGTCATCAGATATATTTCCAATGAACAACTGAATTCACAAGTTAAAGCATACAATAATGTGTTAAATTGAAAGGACTTCACAAATCATTCCCATTTGATTTTATTTGCATTTTCCATAATAAGAAAACATTCCATTTTTTTTTTCAAATGCAAAAAAAAAAAAAAAATTCCATTTTGCAGTCCCTGCATTATTACACATTTGTAGCTTTTGTCATTTTTTTATTGAATATCATCAGTGCTCATTTAATCCATTTAGTGATGTAGTTCGGTAGGAGAAAATTGTATCATGAATAGAATAATTCCTTGGATGTTATCTGAAGTCTGTACACAACACCAAAAATAAAAAAAAAGACCCAATTTTTTGCTCAAGATTTCCACGGTCTTAGATTTCTGAGTGCATAACGTACTAGAACTCTCTGCTTTCCTCTCCCATGTGTTCATTTGTCTGCCCCATATGACTGGTTGCCATGTGTGCGCATGCAAATGTTAGCATCAGTCCCAAGGGAGAAAACACTTACCTGTGTCTTCTGATACCTCGCCTTATCTCGTTTGTTGGTAAAGTACTGGAAAAGAATGAAATGAGCTCCTGTAAATACCACAATACTACAAAAACTGGCAGACAAATATTGAGCACCATTAACTGGTACAGTGTTGCTCACTGTTGGAAAATGTGAGTACTGGTTAGGATACTCTCCCACCATAAATTTGCTTGCGATATCGTGTTTGGACAAGACAAATGATCTAAGCAGCAAGCTGCCATGCAGTATGCAAATTTCTTTACTTAACCTCTGCGCAGATATAGAAGCCAGCATCCGTAAATTCTGTAACTGAATTTCCAAATGTCTTGCTTTACTAAAATCATTTTCGAGTCTCTCCGTGACACAAATACTGAGTTATAAAGCCTAAATAGGCTCATGCATGACAGGAAAAAATGGCATTATTTGTATTCAGCGCAAAGGGGTTAATTCTTTTTAATGAGTCTAATGACTCCATACCCACTCATTTCATAACACTGCTGAGACAAGAGAACTCATGTCCAAAAATTTGCTTGATGTTGTACATTGACTTGGGACACTCAAGTCTATTCAAAAAGGTGCTCATTCAGTTTTTAAAACTCTTGAATTGTTGACTATTCTGGGAGTTCCCAAATCAAACTCACCAGGATGACCAGCCCTGCGATGACGGCCAGAATGACGACAACAATGACGGCGATCACCCCGCCGGTCAGCCTTCGCATGGTGAAGGTGGGCGGCTCCGCATCTACATAGTACACCAGAATCTCCTCCATCTCCAATTTCTTTCCATCCACTTCCGGCTCAAACTTCTTCTCACCATCTAAGAGCGGGAGGACTTTGACCTGGAGTGGGAGATGGAGAGGTGGAATATCACATAAACAGAATTTCTCTCTCTGTGAACTGCCACCGCTATACGTGTGGGATTGTTATTAATTTATAATCACATTAAATGATGATTCTAGCATGGTAACCAAAGGCTCTTAGTTTACTTTTATTCCATTTTATACAGCAATTTTTTTACCGTGCCAACTCCCAGAACAAGTTCAGCATTATCAGGCCTACCAAAGAAAACGGCCAAGCTGTAGCAAAAGATCGTCAGATGTCTACCTTTTTCAAATAACCAGTAACACAAAATCGAAAACATGCTACATTCTCGCTGAACTTTGCACCACAGCACTTTGAAGTCGATGCATTTTCACCAGAACCAAACTCAAAAAAATAAAAAAATATCGCAAGGCCTGTAACAAACCCAGAAACGAACCAAATGAGTTTTCAATAGTGCGTTTCTGGTTTTTTGAAAAAGGTAGATATCTGAAAAATATTTGTTATCGCTTGGCAGTTTTCTCTGGAAGGCCTGATTATGGCTGACTTGAAATGGCTCTTTTGTACTTGCCATGTATTTTTATTCTAAAACCTATGTCACCAGTTTTTATGGTAGCACTTAGAGACAAGAGATGAAAATAGCATTTAAGCCTGCTTACATCTTTCTCCATGTAGTATGCTGCTCTTGCCAGGTCTTTTTTCTTGTCTTCCTTGTCCTTCTTCATGTCCATTACGATGAGGCGAGCATCCTTGTCGTACTGCCAGAGGAAATTAACAGATCAAGCAGACTGCACGGTTAACCATTCTGACCGTTTCCGCTCTGTAGGCATAACTACCAATTGCAAGCCACTACAAACCAAAAAAAAAAAAAAAAAAAAAAAAAAAAAAAAACTACAGACCCCACAAGTCATTTAAAAAAAAAAAAAAAAATCATTCTAGGTGTATACAAAGCAAAAAATAAAGAATTGTGTATAGGCATGCAAGACCTAAAAATAACCATTAACAAAATAGTCTGAAGTCATTCTTCTTATACTTTCTGATCAGGTTTGTTATACAAAACCTGAAATTATTTTCAATATATTGACGGTTTTACCTTTATCTAGGTTTCCTACATGACACTGAAGGTCATGTTTCCAGATTTTCAGGTATTACCCAAGTTCAATTTGAGTTCTCACTGGCCAACAATGAAGTACTGACGTATATGACATACATTGAGATAAAGGCTTCATAATGTGCACACCAAGAAAGAGAGTTCCTCAAAAGCTTTTGGATGACTCGACATCTAAAGCAAGCGATTGAATACTTACGTCCACTTCAATATTATCCGCAACATCAGCAGGCACAGCATATTGATCCTTAAGAGCAGCCGCCATGGCACTGTACCAACAAAATGCAGTTTTCATCAAGTCTGGGTTACAACTGCAGTTCTGGTCACAACAAACAGGAAGCGCCAAGCACACATAAAATAACATGCCACCTCCTCCCACACTCTACCTCCTCAGCATATCAATATTGATAAATGCCAATAACTACATACATACGTAAAAACATAGATGTAAACATTAGTACTGATATGACCGCAGTGCAAAAGCAGAGTTCTAAGTTGAATGAGCAGCACTTACGTCTTCAGCTTTTCCTTGTCCAGTTCACTGCCAGCAACTGGCTTATGCTTGAGCTGAACACGAACCCAGCTGTGGTGGGGGAAAAGGACATATAAAACATTTAAGCCAATTCTTACCATAAAAAGCGCTAAAGCATTCTGCCACTGTCTGCCAGGCATACAGCCAGGTTTCTACAGCTGCGCCAGAGTTGCAAATGCGCACTCCTGTGGTCACTAGGCCCCCGGTCAAAAGTCAGGTCTGCTCAAGCCTTTTTCATGACCAAAAAAAAAAAAAACTTCACTACCCACAAAGTGCACTGGGTATCGAATTCATACAAACCAACCATTGCTGACGGTTACCTGTCCCAGTCCCAACTCATCCCGCCACCCCTTGAGTCACCTTACAAAAAGTTTTAAGAGAAAGTACCAGTTTTACATTTAAAATTACCATTAAATATGGCTAATTCACTGGAGCCATCATAGTATAAACATGCCAAAGCAGTTTCCCCCCGGATGAGCCCCCATGACTGCCCTTAGTTTGGGGATGCGGTAAACTCACTAGGTCTCCACCAGTTTGTCACACTTGAGGCTCTTGTCGCCCTTGTCCGTACGGCGCACTCCAGCGCTGTTAACACACCAGCACTCCTCCGTGTTGTTGCACTGCAAGGCCTTGAAGGTCCCAGTGTTCTCGCATTCGGGGTCATAGATGCCGTCGTTGTCCACTATGGCGTCGTCTGTGGGCTTGCCTCCTGTGCGAGTGGACTCGCCCTTCCTGGCACGGTACATCTCAGCTTTCATCAGGAAGCACTTTGGAATCACTGGCGTGGGAAAACACATTCAACATACTGACCACAAATTGACAAGTCCTAATGTAGAAAGGGACGCACTTTTAAACATGCTTATTTACTGCCCTCTCCAGGGATGGTCTTCGCAATTGTGCATTTCCTCAATACCACCTCTCATTGGTAGAATAAACTCCCTGATGTAATCAGGAAGCGATGCTGCTGTCAATTCTCTTCCTTAGCCTGGAAAGCCACCGATTTTACCCGCATCTAAACTTGTTCAATCCTGACCCCTGAGAATTTAAATTTAGTTCACTAGCACTGGACTCTTCACTCAATGACATTTCTTCCACAAACTAGCTATTTTTTCATGGATAATTAATGCCTACCATTTTCAAGTTGTGACTGACCATCATCATCAGGATCATCATTATTTGCCTTTTACTGAGCCCATCTCTAAGTAATAATGCAAGCCACTTCAGATTAACAGCATGGGCTGAATGCAGATTTATGCAAATACATTGTAGATCACCCACATTTCTCACAGTCCAGGGGCTGTTTCTGACCATCGCCAACCATCAAAAAGCACTCGCATGGGTCTCCATCACACGTAGCCCATTTCATAGTCTTGCAAGGACCACCTGATAAAGGAAGAGGTTTGATTAATTTTCCACAAACCATTTATCGTTTTACAATAGGTGGTAATTTTGGCAGCAATCCACGTGCACATCAACTGAACATTCAAATCCATATACACTACAGGCCAGAAGTTTGGAAGCAAGGCCAATACAGGTCAAAAGCATTCTTCCCTTAGGACCTAAACATTCTTCCAAGCTCTGTCAGGGTTACCTAGACAAGAAGAGGAAGGTGTTCTTCGAAAGATAGTTTGGCCCCCCTCAGTCTCCAGACCTCTCTCCAACTGAGCTTGTGTGGGACGAATTGGATCGATCTATCAGAAAAGTGCGTCCCATGAATCAGCAGTCTCCCACTGATGAACTTAAGAAAGCTTGGAATGCAATTCCTGGCACATACCTTAAAAACCTGTGGAACGAATGCCTCATATATGCCATGCTGTTGTTAAAGCAAGAGGAGGCTACTTTGAAGAATGCAAAATCTAAGCAAACAAAAAAAGGAAATACCTGATAATATTAGTAAAAACGTATTCTGATAAGTGACTCCTTATATAATAATCATGTTTATTTTGTTGCAAAGTATGCCATTGAAACTATGATTTTTTTTGTACAAATTTGATCTTGCTTCCAAACTTTTGGCCTGCAGTGTACATCAATTATATGTGTACACATTAATTCCTAATATAATCTTACCCTGGTCTCCCTCACCAGAAAATGGAAAATTAATGAGAAATGTAAAATGCACAAAAACACAATGAATATTAAGCACAGAGTATTAATGACTTTATGTCTAGAACTAGCTGCATCAATAGAGGCAATATACCACACAGAAGACTCTGGTTTCTATGCAAGGGCAATAGAAAGTGCATGCGAAAAAGTGATAAACTTGAGCAGTTAAATTCAGCAACCCAAATTAAGTCCATAGATTTACAGAAAATCTGAGTTAGCAAGGTGCAACCTTCCTGAAATATTAAATTTCAGATAACATGAACATTCTACGCCTACATTTGCTTCAACAAGTTCAATCATAATTTTCGTTGTATGAATGAGGAACTTCCATTGTCTGAGGTTGTGGTAAAGGTAACGCGACAAAAGCACATTGGTACTCTATTGGTTCCTTCTCCCCCCAAATATGGACCTTTTGCCAGCCTGATTTGGGCATGCAGAACAACGATCAAGGAGGCTTCCATTTCAGCTGAATAAAGTACTGCCTCACCCTTGTTTGAGTTCAAACCACATTCAACAAACCAGTTTCCGTACAAGATGTGCTGCCCCCTTGAAGTCACACCTGTTGTCCTCAAGAAGAAAGCACTGTGTAAACAATATCCCCAAGCACAGGACTTTACCATTCAAACCATCGTGTCTCTGCAGTAGATGCAAGGTGTACAAAATTACAAAACCCAAGTTCTGTAATCACAGCTTGTCGCGTGCATTTCATTCGAGGAGTGTGCTAATCCCAGTCTATTTAGCCTGTTCCTGAATGCTAATGGCTCAAAAATGATTTTACTGCCCAGAAAATGAAATTGAGAGGTTTTTGGTTTTGCTGCTCAAAGACAAGCCTCTCAAAACATTTTTAATTGTCTTTCAAAAATGTAAAGCAGTCCTAAGTATTATAAAGTTCATCTTTTTAAGTGCTGGGGCCAGCTATCAAACTGACGACTAATAAGTTTAATACAAGTCTGTACTGACTTCACAAGAAAAAGTTAAAATCACCATTGATAAACATTTTGAAATACTATATACTTTTTCTTGTTTCCTTGCTAATATTAGACCCAAAAAAAAAAAAAAAAAAATCACAAACTTGTACAGGAAAGTTGTAGCACAGATATTTATCAAGAGGTTTAAGAATGTAATCAATAACTTACTGGTTAATCATGCATAATTCCAGTGTCCCTCCACAACAGAAACACATTTATTGATGTTGTCATCAGATAAACCCCAGATTCCCTGCATAGGCTACTATGTGCTACCACACATCCCATATTCACCAGTTATGTCCTCCTCCAACATTTGCAGTTGAGAAGACAAAAAGTGGAGATTTTACTTGAATTAATAGCATTACTACAAGAGTGCACATGAATCCAAATCTTGGAAACAGCTATTTGACCTCTTATGCCTACAATGTGTGCATGGTCTTTGATCACAATTATTCTGGGGTCTGAGGGATTGATGGGTTTAGGGATAACCAAAACCTATTAGGGAATACACCTTAAAATCATCACAGCTTAGATTCTGCTGTCCTGGTACTCACCAGCAAATAGCACAGCATACATCTTGCATCATGTGAACAACTGAAGCCAAGGTACTACTGAACTTAAGGTTCAACAGAAGTTCAATAATTATTTTTAAAAGTATAAATGCATTAAAAAATTTTTTTTTTTCCTCGATACAAATAAGATTTGATAATAGATATTGTATTAATCCCCATATTTATTGATCTTCACAGGAGCAATGCAGGATCAGGAGCTAGATCTTTAAATATGAACGGTCACAACAAAACTCAATTTCCAAATTATAACTTTGTCAACTGCTGTTCAGCGCACGTAAATATCCGGAAACTAACAGAAAAATTTGCCTCGATTACCACGACTTGAGTGACCGGGCCCTAGGGCGTGGCAACAACGACAGTCTCACCTAGATCTCTAGAGTATTAGCAATATTGCTTGATCACCGCAGGCCATCTCAAAGTAATGTATTATGACCCATGATGGTCTTCTGTTGCGTGATCGGTTGAGTGCGCAATCCTAATTGTCCTTTTTGGGCGCTGATTTCCAGGACGTCCCAGTGACAAATACAGAAGGCTAAACCTTACGTAAATTGTGTTCAATTCAGTGAGCAACCTCTAATTAAAATCGACGTACTTGTAGTAAAATCCATTGGCGATACAATGAGCTAAAGAAGTCCCAGAGACTTGCACTTATTTTATCATAAAACTCCATATCGAGGATTATCGTGAATGTCTTATGCACTTTTCGCCAGCGAAATATTTTAGTTCATTAAAAAAAAAAAAAAAAAAAAAACAGATAATAATGAACATTTTGAAAATACGTGCAAGCAACAATTTGGGAATAGTCATAATAACTTCGATATAAACAATACGCAATGACACACAAGGCCTACACATCAAGTAGGTAGTTAACCTTACAATTACAAGGACAATCTGAGGAGATTATGAACGAAGTTCGGGGATATAATTAAAACACTCACACTGAGCCCATGCCGCAGCTGCGAAAGACACCAGAAGGAGCACAACCACAGATTTCATGGTGATGGGAAAATTAACCAAAAGTTTAAAAAAAGTCCGAGGTTGGCAATGTGTCTGCTCTACACAAGGCCAACAGGTACACTGAAAGACGTAGAAAACAAGCGCTCTTTTCTTCCTCTCTGGCAGGTGCGGTCTTCTCGTCCAACCGGTTTGGGGGGTTGGGGGAGGGTGGTAGTGGGGAACTCAAGCTGAGCTTGCCTCTCACCGAGACGGCGGAGGCATCTCAAATTACACTCGTAGATGCTTGAAAACGGTGGACCTTGTGCTGTTTCCTTTAGAAACTTACAATATCGTAAGCTGAAACATAAATTCTTGCCGTTTGGGTAGTTTCACTAAATCGAACGTATTGAGACCAGCCAAGTCGAAATCAAGTTGGGGTGTAGTCTAAAATGACCTCATTCTCGGCTTTACTCCACCCATGACCATATTTGTATTTTCCTCACAAATATTTGAGAATTAGATGTGCCGAAGGCTATTATAGGTCTCTCGGTAGGACAATAATTGTTTTTTCCCCCCTTATTTTTATTTTCCCCCCACTCTGAATGAAGGAATGAACGAATAAATAAATAAATAAATAAATAAATAACCACATCACAAGGCTTGCTGCTACTTCTTTTGAACTTTTTTATATTTCACAAATTTTGTTGCAGTCCCTGTTGTTTAATCACTGTTGACTTCGAGTCTTAGGCTGCTGGACATTGTATGCCATTCTGGGCATATCTTTGCATGCAATACAACTTTCGTAAAATTGTGCAACTGCATACAATCGTACAACATGCATGTTTTTTACAGTTTCTGTGGTTGATGTGTTTTATGTACCTGACATCAGAACCCATTCAATGTCTCTATTATTTACTATTTATTAATATACACTTGGTCTCTGTGAGGCTAAGCAGAAAAGTTTGGTTGAAGCAATAATAAAAGCCTCCTGCCAATAGTGACACAGTTGGTCTCAGGCAGCCAGTGGTAAGAAGAATCTAGTTAGCTGCTATGGCATTAGTTTCTCAAACACTGAAGATATTATTCTTTCTCATTGTTTTCTTAAAGTAGACTTAAGGTTTTTTTTTTTTGTTTGTTTGTTTGTTTTTGGTTTTTTTTTTTTTTTGGATTATCCATTCTGGCCAGAGGGGAGATCCATGGGTGTCATGGTCGGGAGCCCAGCAATATCCCAACAATTCCTTGTGGGGAAAAAAAAGACTTGAAAATGTGGAAGAAATGTCAACCAACAAGTTCTAATACACATCTTTGTCCAAAATCAACAATTCTTAAAATCAGAGGCATTCCTGAAGCTCATCATATGCCATTGCTGCAAGTAAGTGAGCAAGTCATTAAGTAAAAGTAAGTAAGCAAGTAAGTAAGTAAATAAATAAATAAATAAAAATATTATTGGAATATCTCAGCAAATTAGCAATTGAACATCCTTCTTCTTCCTGCAGTTTTTTTTTTTTCATGTATGGCCTGTTGCACATCTTTTGACAGAATGAGTTGCATTGTTCATTTCATTCAATTAAAAAAATTTAAACAAAATATTTTGGTGGGGTTCAAATCTGAGTGCCCAGAAGTGTACATTTTAATGCTCCTCTGCATTGTGTGGAAAATACCTGGATGCATGTAGTAAAATTTAGTTTCAAAGAAAATCAAACCTTTTTTTCATTTTGTGTAAATTTTCATAGACTATCAAAAATGGCCATATAGTATTGAACAATGTTTATACTTGCCTTATGAAATGTTTACACCAAATTAAAGTGTATCTCAGTTTTAATTATGGAAAATTGAGAGGGCAATGTTCCAACTGAACAAACTACACAAGTACATCGTTTGACAAAATTTGATTAAGAACAAATTTAAGGAAAAATAAATGCCAATTAAGCCTACATAAGCTTAATTACAAAAGATTTTAGTTTAATTTCATGCTTAGCAAGAGCATCAAATCTAAATTAACATTTGATGACTTCATCCAATAAAAGAAGAAGCTTACACGGCATGTTATGAACTATGCTTTATCACAAGCGATATTTATGTTTGTAATTTTCAAATAATCTTCGACGTGTTGCTCTGTAATGCTCAAATAAATTGTTGGAATAACAGCATAAAAATACAGTATAACGTTAACTGCGAATGTTACTTGAAAAGGCAAGAATGCACACATCTGATTTTTAGCATTCACGAAAACACAAAAGTGCAAACATCTCTCTGATATAGTCCACAGTATATATTTCAATAAACAAAAAATATATTTATCTATTTTATGGGGTGAAAGAAGAAGGTCATCTATTATTTGAATTGGTATCCTTTTGACTTTAAGCTACCTGGGGCATTTCCTGTCATATGAGTACTTGATATGTTTTGTTAAGTCTTGTTTCTCTCTAAGTCAGAGTTTCTGCCAAATGATTCACCAGTATTATCTGAGGCACATATTGCATAATTCAGGCAGGTAAAGCATGTCCCCAATTCAGAGGAATAGTCTAATTAGACCTTGTGTTATAGGAAGCAAACAAGAAATTAGTGACAGTGTTTAATAGCTTTTCTAATAAAGAAATTCAAACACCATAATAAAGTGTATTTATTGCCTTGTATATTGTCTAACTATTTAGCAACATACTGTT
Organism: Gymnothorax javanicus; assembly: GCA_029692085.1. Taxonomy (NCBI): domain Eukaryota; kingdom Metazoa; phylum Chordata; class Actinopteri; order Anguilliformes; family Muraenidae; genus Gymnothorax; species Gymnothorax javanicus. Next base: position 37,024,160 of record CM056208.1, read on the forward strand.
TGGAGCAGAGGGTTATTTGTGTTAAGAAGCAGGTGGAGGAGATTAAATAGCTGCTGAATGTATAGTATTTACTGTTGTGGCATTTATAGCTTATGTGGCAGAATGGGAGTTAATTGAAATCCCTCCCTGTTATCAGTGTATTTTTCATTCATTGGAAGTGCAAGTGGTTAAATATTTTGGCTGCATTATATAGAATTCACACTTTGAAAGAAAAGCCATAGTAGATTGTCTGGTAACCATGGAAGTATTAAAAAGTTATCAGGAAGACTGTTCTCCAAAACAGAGAGTTTGCACCATGAAAAACATGTTGTGCGGTTGTAGTGTATCAATTCACTGACTCAGAGTGATAATTCACATACAGCAGCCTTGAAATATGATGTTCGTTTGCTTGATCAACATCTTGCTGATGTAAAAATGAGATGTAACATAACTAAGTTCAGACCACTGAATGTGCATCTTGTATCATTGCTGAGAAGTTTTGTTTAATTCTCTGCCTTGGAGATAATTTACTGTCCTCACTGCCAAGTCTGCAGTACAAATGTCTTCTTACAGTCAATTTTCATTATTGCCTCAGCCTCAAAATTAAAGGTGTTTTATCACACACACTTTAGAGAGTTTTGCTGCTATGAATATTAACTTTCTAAGCTTTTTGTGAAGGAAAATGATTGCAGTGATTTAATCAATGTTAAGGGCAGTTTCAATGCTGGTAGAAATTAATCTGAAACAAAAGGCTTCAAAAGCTTGGCCACCAAGGGCTTTTTGAATTGGCGGGATATTTTTTGTTCATACATTCTGTCTTCAGACATTCGGTTTGCTGTTTTTAGAAAACTGTGAGCGTGAAGACTTGTAACCATTTATTGGGATGATACTGTAACCTTCAAAAATCTGATGGTGGGTGTTACACATTGCAAGGAGTAGCCTTTTGTTCATGTGCTCTACCCAATTGACCACAGTGGAAAGGGCCTGCATCTTGGTCAGCATGCCTACAGCGTTCTACAACCAGATTTTGTTGTTTTTATAGTGTTAATCAATGCTACCGGTGTGTCAGGCACTAGTGGCTTTTAGAAGTGGGGAGGATCATGCCCCCAGTTCAGGCATTTGACTGTGTAATGCAATAGCCATGTGTTTGTGTACTCCAGGATATAGTGGGCAGAGTAAGTCAGACGTTTGAATAAAAGATGACTTACTTAGTTGGCTCTTTAAGCCAATGACCCCAGATTTTCAAGCGCATTCTCTGTGGCATGACAGCAGAGGTACAGAAGCTGCTCACCTTTTAATGCATAATTGCTCTTAACCTTTTTCAATTTGCGATTGCCTGATTAACAATCAAACAATTTATTTATTGAATAATGAAGATCAATGCCTAAGCCTATAATGATCAGGAAATTATCAAGAAATGTCCAAGAGATCATCAATAGGCTACACTGACAATGAAAATGCAATACCAGTGATATTGTAAGGATGGCAATAATACAAAAAATGAATTCAATATTGACAGTGAATTCCATCAACCATTTTAGCATTTATTTGTTAGTTGAAGTTACTCAAAAGGTTTTCAGCTTTAAAAAGAGAGCATTTAAAATGGGAAAAAAATCTCAAACACATCAAATTACTAACATTGGCACAATACGGTGTCACTTAAGTTTCATTCACATTGCCAGGCTTAATTGACTGACATCTGATTTTTGCCTTAGTATGACACAGATCTGATGTTTTCACGGCTGTGTGGACACAGAAACCTACTCTTCAAATCAGAATTGAGTCACTTTCATATGTGGTCCTAGATTGGATACTAATTTGATACCTAACTATACAAAATGAATGAGAAAGGTCAGATCGGAATCCCTGCGTTTTTACTGCCAGTAAACATGTGCTAAGCACTGTCATAGCAGTGCCAGTAATAGCTGTTAAAACTGCAAAAACTAGCGGTCAAGCTTTTTTACCCTCTCAACCTCATCGTGTTCAGCTGATGAACTGTCTGCCTTCATTCAGGACAAAATCCCATCCATACAGTCACAACTGCTTCCATTTTCTCATGTAGTCTCATAAATATGAAGTTTTTTTTTGCTTGTTTGTTTCTGATGACGCAAGGCAACCCATGCAAAACATATCGATATGCTCACGCGTGCCATTTCAGAGAACAGGTGCGCTCATATTACTATTAGATACAGGTCACTTGTAATTATGAATGTGAACCCTCAAGATAGGCAAATCTGATCAGAGAAAAAATCGGAATGGAACAATGGGGCTTGTAAAGTGAATCTTTCTATAAAAGCCCAGCTAGCATACAGTATGTGCTGTTTTATGAACAACAGGAATTCAGAATCTTCAGCAGACATTTTAAGATTTTATGTCATCATTAATGTGGATGGGGAAATGCCTGATGACTGTGTGATCAAATGAACAATAATGCCAGCTAAAAGCAAATTTGCCTGTCATTCCACAGATTAGTCTTCTCAAATGAGCAAATTTATGTCTGATGGATTGGATGTGAAGACGAGGCAGTCACTGGCTCGCAGCTATGATGTATAATCGTTAATTAATAAAATTACCAGCATTTCGAGGCAAATCGTATTCAGGGCATTGTGGGATGACTCAATACCCTGAACGAGACTTGCATTAGAATTGTTGGTAATTTAATACAATCTCATTCCTTAAAAATGGGGCTGCTGTGTAAAATGTAAATAAACACAGCAATGTTTTGAAATGTATATACTCATTTAGAATTTGATGACCGCAACATGCTTTTAAAAAGTAGGGATGGGACAATAAAAGACGGGAGAAGTCGCATGATGCTACAAGAAGACAACGGGCAGAACATCTCACAGCTAATTAGATTATTTAGCAGCAGGTCAGTTACATAACTGGGTATAAAAAGTCTTTCATAAGTATGTATGGTGAGGGCTTAACTACTCTATGAAAGACTGCATGGGGAAATAGTTCCCTTTTTTACGAAGTGTGAATTTATTTTTGGCTTCTAGGGAATCTCGTGCACTGCAACTATCCTCTTTAAACTTAGGGTTCACCTGAGGGTCAATTATTCTCTGGGTTTCCATCATCTTGGGTACTCAAATTGGCTGGATTCTTGGTCTTGTCCAGAATAAACCAAAATACGCCGGCTCATGTAATGAGGCATGCTATTGGTTGACGACCAATATGGTCATTCCGGAAGACTTGCTTACACAACCGGCCTTGTGCAGCCTGATAGGGTTTTGCTATCTGGTTCTCTAACAGATTTATGAGTTTCTGCTTCTTCAAACCTCTACTTTCTCTTTCAGTGATTTCAAAGGGCCATATGAACCTGGCTCAGTTCTCTCTGTTAAACTGTGATTATGGTCATATTTTGAATTTAGAACATTTTAGAATATTTTGCCACCACAAAAACTTGCACAAAATTAATGCATTGTATGCATTTGGATAATTATCACAGCAATATTGAACAGATTCAGCGTTACATTTTTAAATGAACGCTGCTGTATCACCAAGAAGGATCAGAGACCTGTGGACATAAGTCTAATATCAACCCGATTTACAGCTATTTCTACTGCGACCAATGAAAACACCTGCACACCGATTTTGACAGAGCCGTACCTATCAAAAACAAACAAAACATTTGTTGCACTTGTCTGTACAGGATACATAATTTTCATTCATTGACAGTGTTATACTTGAAGTTAATATTGGCGTGTTTCCTCTGGAACTGCGAAACATAAATTCATGTACACTGTCTTATTAAACTCAAATAAAAATGTTGACAGTTTCATATTGTATGTGATGAATGTTGCATGTCAGCAACTTAGGGACTGAATTTGTGCCTTATGAGAAGACTAATGGCAGGATCTTGAAGATTTTGTGGAGGGAGAATAGTCTTTCATGACAAAGTTAGTTTTTGTTGAGGTTTCTGGAATGCAGCTTTGTAGGAATGGTCGTAGACACTGAAGAATTCTCTGACATGAAGCTGGGGGAAAACCCTTGGCAGCCGTAGTGTGAAGCATGCGATTTCTTTTGTAAACATTCAGTGTTATCTTCTAAGTGTATTATGGATGTGTAAACTGAGAGTTAGAAATTAGCATGCCATAAAACATGCTGGTTCCTAAGTAAACAACATGGGGAAATGAACTCATTTGAATTCATTTGAGAGGTGTGTGTCACCACCTGCAGCTCAAAAAAAAAATTTCAGTAACCAGACCGAGTCTTGTCACTGACCGGCTAGAGCAGGGGTGGGCAATCCCGGTCCTGGAGGGCCGGTGTGTATGCAGGATTTTATTTCTATCAATTACCCTGACTAACTGAGTTGATTGATTGCATACACAAATATAGATCTGTGCAAAGATTAGATCAATGAAAAAAACTTTATGTGGGGAGACGAGAACAGTCTTTGTTGGCCATTGATGATAATTTAAAGAAATGCGCCTGAAAAGTCAGATTTCAGAAATAGTTAATTTAGGCTAATTTAGATTATCAACTAATTAAAGGCCAGAAGTTGGTGTGAAAACCAGGCACAGATACGGCCCCGTTGCCCACGCCTGGGCTGGAGTGTACTTTTGTAGGGTCACCATTAACAGACACTTATACAGACTTACTGCATAAGTATCAGTATTAATTTGAAATATATGAGGAAATCTGTAGACCTCAGAGTGGTTGTGTGACTTCGGAACTGGAAGTGGAAGGGAAAAAGTAAAATTGGGAGCTAAAATTGCGCCAAACTTTTTGCATCATTTGGGGCTGTGTTGGTGTACTGTGGAAGAAGCTGCTCCATAGGCAAGTTTCATCTAAATGAGTGAGATGTACTGTTGTGGATGTTGAAAAAAAGGATGGGGGAGTTTTTTTGTTTGTTTGTTTGTTTGTTTTTATTTTAATCAGGAGAATACCATGAGGAATACACCTCTCTGTGTTATAGATGCCCTGGGATAATTTCTGGATAGTAGGGGGGACCAACTGGAAAAAAGATGGCATTGATTACCTTTAGCAGTTTGGGATAAAGGGCCTCGTTTAAGAGCCCAAAGGCAGGATTCTTCCCTTATTCAATTCTCCAAATGGCAGTGAGAATTCCAGTCTCCAGTTGGGGCCTCAGACATGCAGGTCTACCGTTGCCAGCTAAGCAATGTATCACCAGGTTACCATGCCACCCTAGTGAGGGTTGCATAGTAGAGACATACATATGAACAGTTGTTGGGAAAAAGTACATGTTCCAGGATGTAGTCTGACCAGGAACTTTTAAAAAATCCCTCCGTCTCTCAACTAATATACAGAATATTGTTCATCAACTGAACTCAAGTTTTTCTTTTTTGCTGCTATTTTTTTTTCTATAATAAGACAGATGACATGCCCTGGGGGTGTAGTTCACTTACAGTGTTGTGGACATGGGACAAAAAATAAGGGAGTTCCCATTTTCTGAGGTCTAATGTATCAGAGGCTTGGAGAAACACCATTGTCTTGGGTCCCGAGGGGAATCTAAGCAGAAAGTGGGAGACCTTACGGAGGAGAGCCGCGCCATTACACCTGAGTAAGTTGGTCATGGTACAGTGAAACAGTGGGAGAGAGCAACTACCACCCTCCCACTGCCTCTATGAGTTCCTCTTAGGTCCGGCGAGATTTCGAAAGCATGCGGTGAGTGTCTTTTTTTTTTTTACACAATTATCTGGGAACCATCTCTCTTTCTCTCCATCTTCCTCTTTCATAAGCTGTTTGGGTCATCATGTCAAGAATGAACAGACTAAACCGTCTTTCAGCAGGATTTGAGCATTTTCTTACTGAGTGATTGTGTGTGATTGTGTGTGTGGTCTCACGCCATTTGGCCCACACATTTATATTCTGTTGAAAATGAATGAGTGTATGATGTATAAATGCGTTCTTGAGACTAAAGGTCAAAACAGATTGGCCGAGGACATAAGTACAGTAAATTGCACAGGTTCTCTCATGAATTCATTAGGTTTAAGCTGTTATGATATCAATTCCAAATAAAAATAAGTTTTAAAGTAAAATCAATTTACTATACAGATTTACAAAGACCTAACGTGGATATCTTGTTAAATGGCACTTTTTTGGCCGTGGGGAGAACTAACTGGATCAACATGTTCTTATATTAGTCTCAAATCCAGGCAAAGGCTTGGTTTTCATTATCACTGTCACCGGGTTAAAGTATTCATAAGCCAAAGAAAAATTGTGCCAAGACAGAATCTTACTCTGAGTTGCACTGACCTGAATTGCATTAACCTGAGTTGTCTGTCTTTAAGTGGTCTTTCCCTGATTTTTCTCTGGTGAAGTCAAATGATACATTTCTTACACAGGTTTTATGTGCCGTTTAACTATTCATTGCTTATGTGTTAAAGTAGTTCAGTTCCCTGCAAAATACATTTAATACACAGCAGCCAAGAGATTTTCATTGGCAAATAGTTCATGTTTTATTTAGTAGAATTGTGGCCTGTTTTAATCAGTGAGCTTGGGTCAACACCAATTTTTACTGAACTTACAGTGCATTCAGAAAGTCATCAGACACCCCCCCCCCCCCCACCTTTTTCACATTAGCGATGTTTCAACCTCATGCTTAAAATTGTTTAAATTCATTTTTTCCCTCATCAGTCTAAAGTCAATACCCCATAAAGACAAAGCACAAACAGAAGTTTAGAATGTTTTTCAAATTTATTAAAAAGGAAATGCTGAAATATCACACTGACGTAAGTATTCAAACCCGTTTCTATGACATTTGAAATTTGGCTCAGGTGCCCTTGGTTTCTCTTGATCGTCTTTGAGATGTTTCTGCACCTTGATTTGATTGATTTGAATTCACCTGCAGTAAATTCAAATTGAACATGATTTTGAAAGAGACACACCTGTCTATATAAAGACTCACAACTGTCAATATATATCAGAGCAAAATCCAAGCACTGAGGTCAAAGGAACTCCTTGCAGAGCTCAGAGACAGGAGTAGGCCTATGTTGAGGCACAGATCTGGGGAAGGATAAAAAAAAAATGTATGCTGCATTGAAGGTTCCCAAGAGCACAGGTGCCGCCATAATTCTTAAATGGCAGTAGTTTGGAACAACCAGGACCTCTCTTAGAGAACTGAGCATTTGGGGGAGAAGGGCTTTAGTGAGAAAGGTCACCAAAAACCTGGTGGTCACTCGGGCTGAGCTCCAGAGATCCTGTGTGGAGATGGGAGAGATTTGCAGAAGGACAAGCATCACTGCAGCACTCCACTGATCTGGGCTTTATAGCAGAGTCACCAGATGGAAGCCTCTTCTCCGTGAAGGACACATGAAACTCTGCTTAGGGTTTGCAAAAAAAGCACTTAAAGGACTCTCAGACTGCGAGAAACAAGATTTTCTGCTCTGATGAAACCAAGATTGAATTGTTTGGCCTCAATTACAAGTGTTATGCTCAGAGGAAACCAGGCACTGCTCATCACCTGCCCAATACCATCCCAACAGTGAAGCCTGGTGGTGACTTCAACTCAACTGAACATCTTTGGAGACAGCTGTAAATGGCTGTCCATCGATGGTCCCCATCTAACTTGGCAGAGCTTGAAAGGATCCGTGGAGAGGAAAGGATGAAATTCCCAAATTCAGGAGTGCAAAGCTTGTTGTGACATATCCAAAAAGACTTGAGGCTGTAATTGCTGCCAAAGGTGTTTCAACTAAGTACTAAGTACTGAGTAATGGGTCTGACTACGTATGTCGATGTGATATTTCAGTTTTGTTAAAATCTAAAATTCTGTTTTTTGCTTTGTCATTATGGGGAATTAAGTGTAGATTGGGGGGGGTAAATTCATATGATTTTAAGCAGAAGACTGCAACATAACAAATGTGAATAAGTGAAGGGGTTTGAGTACTTTCTGAATACACTCGAAGTATGAGTTAGAACCTGGAAAAATGTGCTGCTCAACCAATGAAGATGACACCAGATTTTGGATCAATCTCTTGCTCTTACCACATGGCTTGATGATGATGGTGGTGGTGATGATGAAGATGGTGCTGGTGGAGCTGATGAGTAGTTTTGTACTTGCAAATTATGTCACGCAAATTTATTCTCAACAAGCGAACGAATGCTTCCTGTTTCCTGGCTCTGTTTTAATGTTCTTACAGAGGATGGTGGAGGAAGGGTATTATGCAGTGGTGGCTGCTGAACTGGCGATAGGGGAAGCTCAAACCCATCCCTTAAAAATAATGATTGGTCATGACCTGTTTTCAATCATTTAAATTACCATTGCGGAAACTCCGAAAACTCTCAAAATTATCAGGTGTGGTCAGTTTTTATTAACGCATACCTGTCAACTCTCACCCATTCAGCGTGGGTTTTAGTGGCATATTTATATTCCCGTGCTGTAGTCAGCAATTATTCAATCAACGCGTATGTAAGAGATTATCGCGCGGAATTGAAGTCCTTGTGCATGGAGGTTTATCAGTTTCACGTGCGTTATGACTCCAGACTTCTCACGCTTTTCTTTACTCAGGGTTTGGAAGCAATGCATGTGTTTCATAATCATTTAAATTGTTTAAATGAAATATGATCATTTGAAACGTCTTTATGCAATTCCATGATCTTCCAATGATCTTATTCCATTTAAAGGATCATGAAACACATGCATTGCTTCCAACCCGAGTAAACAAAAGTGTGAGAAGTCCGGTGCGTTATTAATGAAAACTGACCACACCTGATGATGCTGAGAGTTTTCGGAGTTTCTGTAATGGTAATTTAAATGAACGATTGAAAACAGGGCATGACCAATCATTATTTTTAAGGGATGTTTTGAGCCTCCCCTATCGCCAGTTCACCAGCCGCCACTGGTGTTACGGTATGCACAACTAGCCCTCCTAACCTGGGCGCCACCCAAATCTAAAGCGCAAACTCATGGGAGAACAATGGGAGAACTCTTGCCTGAGGGCTGTTCTGACATACACTGTGTAACCCATTGAGAAATGTGGGATTATTGCCATCATTTCCCTCCATTCATAATGTGATACTCTGATTTGCTTTCCTGACTCTGTGATTCGCTGGTGCTGCTCCTTTGTTTTCCTGTTCATACAAGTTAATGAGGAGTGTTCCTGTCAGGAAGCTTTAAATGACAATAAAAGACTGGTAATTTTGCCCAGACAAGAGCCAGTTTGCATTCTGCGGTATCGCATATACTGGGCTCAGAAGCTCAGTCTTTTTTTTTTTTTTTTTTTAATTTTTTTTTTGGGAATTTTTCCTTTATTTGACAGTTATACAGTGTAGAGAGACAGGAAGGTTGGGGAAAAACATGCAGCAAATGACCTGAGCTGGAGTCAAACCCAGATCGCTGCGGGAAGGACACAGCCTTTATGGTACGACGCTTAGACCAATGAGCCACCAGGGCACCCCAGAAACTCAGTCTTTTAAATCGAAAAAATGCAAATTAGATCAGGAAGATTGAGAAGTGTGAAACATTTGTATAAACTCTGCAGACACTGAGAAAGTGAAGCTCATTATCTCCGCCAAACGAAGTTGGCAGGAGGTTATATGATCAGTGCTGTTTGTCTGTTTGCAATGAATGGATATCTCTGAAATTTTGTGGGTGGGTCGCTATTACATCAGGCATGGACCCTATTGATTTTCACTGCAATCAGTCAAACAATATGGCCCCATGGCAGCAAACTATATGGCCGCCACGGGAGCCATCTTGAAATCCTATGACACGCGATAACTGAACTTTGCTCCCACTCACCAAGATTTGGACTGTGCTGCCTTGGCGGAGGTTTGCACTCTAGGAGTGCCTCTAGTATACCAAGGAATCCTGTTCAATCAAGTAATGTGAAGTATACTTAATTTATTTTTATTTTCATTAAATTACTTTTATTTGCTTTCGAAATCATACAACCCCACTTCCAAAAAAGTTGGAACACTGAGTAATGTAAATAAAAACAGAATGCAATGATTTTTAATCATTTGAACATTATATTCATTTTAAAATAGTACAAATACAATATATCAGATTTTGAAACTGAGTTATTCTATTGGTTTTTGGAAAATATGAGCTTTTTTTTGACAGAAGCATTTACTTTTCATTTGCATAATCTTAATTTGGTCTGATTGAGTTCCATTGCTGAAAATAAGATGACTTTTAATGGGAGATAATCTTTGGTGCTGCTTTAAAAACTAATTCATGCAAAATGTGCATAGAGGTCAACAGATATGATTTCAACTCAGAGTGAAAACTAACGAGTGGCAACTGGGCTTACAACTTCAAGGTTGTGGGTTCAATTCCCAAAAAAAGGTGTTTTAAATTGAACCTGAATTTTCTCCGTAATATAAAGGTTTACCTAAATTTAAATCTAATTCAAACTCAAATCTAACATATGCTATATTCATATCACAATATTATAACGTGTCATGATGTGTCAGGATTAAAGGATCTGTTCATGGGCTAAAATGTCCCCTGAAATCTGCATTTTTCTCTAGTTGGGATAAGAAAGCTATCAAACTACAAGTCCCTGGGATAAAAAATCTACAACTGTAGTATTACTGTATGTATAAAGCAATACGGTACACAGTTATTATTTGCAAAACAGTGTGCATAATGACTATACAATTAATATTAACCATGCTTATACTATGTTTTAAGTTTGCGATAGAACTGAGAAAATTATTATGTAGCACCTTGCTAACACAGTGCAAAGTTATTTTGCTGTGAGGCAAATATTGATTACATTGGTCAAGTTTGTGTACTGGACATGCCCTAAACTCTGCCTCTCTCCCTCAGAGTACCACTGCTGTGCTTGGTGTGTCTTTGTACTGCCCTGGGACGCTCCTCTGCAGGTGGGTGACACGATAGTTATAGGTTGGATCGTATGACTTCAGTACAGTTGGGTGAATCCAGACTGATATCACTAAAAGGTTTAGTTCAAAGTATGTTCTGGATTGTTTTGCAGATGCTCTAATGACCTCATGTGCACACACACACACACACACACACACACACACACACACACTCCTCCTGCTGTATTGCTTACCATTGGCAATGGGAAAGTGCTCCCCCCTCTGAACCACAGGATGGTATTTTGTTATATGTCCCTCCTTGCCTGGTTTAGCACTAATCAAAAGAAATCGTCCTCCATACCTGAAAGCATTTCAGGACTCATTGGTGGGTAATGATAAGTCCACAGACTTATGGTTCAGCTGGTCTTAATATCAGCACCTCAACTAGACTATAAATTTCCAATTTTTTGCACAAACAATAATTTAGTGTGCAGGAGTGGTATCACAAGAGGCAGACCCAAATAAGCATGAAAATATTTAATGGTGGAAATATTACTGTATCATTGTTCTTTTGCTAATTTATTGAAGTTATCTCTACCTCCCTTTCCCCCTTCCCCTCTCCCCTGTCTTCTCACTATTTCTCTGTTTCTCTCTTTCAGCCGATCTGAGTGACTGCCTGTCGGTGGGCAGTCAGTGCCACAGCCGGGCCAATTGCTTGGACACACTCGACGGAGGATTCCAGTGCGTCTGCATCATAGGTTACCAGGGCGATGGGCTGGAGTGCGAGGACATCGATGAGTGCATACTAGGGCTGCATGGCTGCCACGGCAACGCCGACTGCAGCAATACTTTTGGCAGCTACAGCTGCATCTGTCGCAGCGGCTACGTGGGTGACGGCTTCACCTGTGAGGACGTGGACGAATGCCTGACCGACAACGGCGGCTGCCACCCAAACGCGATCTGCACCAACACACCGGGGGGCGTGCGCTGCAGCTGCCGGGCTGGCTTTCGGGGAAATGGCTTGCAGTGCCGGGACATTGACGAGTGCACCTCCCGCGGTATCTGCCACTGGAATGCCACCTGCACCAACAACCCCGGCTCCTATGTGTGCACATGCAATGCAGGCTACAAGGGCAACGGCAACTACCTGTGCCTGGACATTGACGAGTGCTCCGAGACCCCGGGGGTCTGTTCCACCTCCTTCGGCTACAAGGGCTGCAAGAACCTCCCAGGCTCCTACAGCTGCATCTGCAACAGTGGGTACAGGAGCAACGGGCAGACGTGCCAGGACATAGATGAATGTGCTGACAGGAAATGCAGTATCTTTTCCACCTGCGTGAACCTGCCTGGGTCGTTTCGCTGCACCTGCCAAGAGGGCTTCACAGGGAATGGGCTGACCTGCGTAGACATCAATGAGTGCAGTGGGCAAAATGACTGTGACCCCAGCGCCGACTGCCGTAACGTCCTGGGCTCCTACAGTTGCGCTTGCCGCGTAGGCTTCCTGGGCGACGGGCGGCAGTGCTCCGATATTGACGAGTGCGCGACACCAAACCTCTGTCCGGATGGTGCGTCCTGTGTCAACACTCCTGGATCTTACCGCTGCGATTGTAGAACTGGTTACATCTTCAATGCTTCTGAGTGCCAGGACCTGGACGAGTGCTCGACAGGGCACTGCAGCCCTCACGCCTTCTGTGAAAACTTCCCTGGCACCTTTACTTGCCAGTGCAGACCGGGGTACGAGGGCAATGGGATCTCCTGCGTGGACTTGGACGAATGCTCTTTGTCGCGGCAGTGTCACTCTCAGGCGAGCTGTGTCAATCTGCCGGGATCATTCAACTGCACATGCCTGCCGGGGTACTCGGGTGACGGTGTGACCGAATGCTCAGATATCAATGAATGCCTGACGGACAACGGGGGCTGTTCTGGCCGGGCCACCTGTGTTAACAGAATTGGTTCATTCTCCTGCAGGTGTGCCTCAGGGTTCAGCCTTGTCAACAAGACCATTTGTCTGGATGTGGATGAGTGTCAGGATCCAGATGATCCATGCCAGGCTAACGAGCGCTGCGTGAACACCGAAGGGTCGTACGAGTGCCCGTGCCGCGAGGGGTTCGCCCGTGCCAGTGGACTGTCCTCCTGTGTGGACGTGGATGAATGCACCACTGGGCGGCCTTGCCATATCAACGCTACCTGCCTGAACGCTGAGGGCACCTTCTCCTGCACCTGCAAGCGCGGCTTCACCGGGAATGGTACATGGTGCGAAGATGTGGATGAGTGTGCAGTGGCTGGCACCTGCCACTCCCGCGCTGCTTGTGCCAACACGCCCGGGGGGTACTCCTGCAGCTGCCAGCCGGGGTTCAAGGGCGATGGGTTCTCCTGTCAGGACGTAGATGAGTGCGGCCTCTCTAATGCCACCTGCCCAGACTTCGCAACGTGCATCAATTCGGCCGGTTCCCATGTCTGCTCCTGTCTCAACGGGACAGTGGCCCAAAATGACACCTGCATGCTCCCAACCCCCCTCTGTGACCCCTTGTGCCACCCCTATGGGCTCTGCCACCCCTCGCCCACCGGGTTCCAGTGCGTCTGCGATTTCGGATTCGAGGGGGACGGCCTCACCTGCTCTGACATCGATGAGTGCCAAGAGAACGTGTGCCCCGCCAATGAAACTGAGTGTGTCAACGAGCCGGGAACTTTTTCCTGTGTGTGTCAGATCGGGTACACACAGAATGGGACATTCTGTTCTGGTAAGGACATGCTGTGATGCAACGCAAATAGTAACAATAATGCAAAATGTAACATTGGTACATTTTGCATTGAAATGCAACGCAAAATGTAACAATCAAAAATTTGTTACATTTTGCGTTGTAGTCACAGCACAAAATGTTACATTTGAAATCTCATTATATTTGGTCAGCGAAATTGTGAAATAACTTTATGTTGATTTCAGCCATGAAGTCAGCGGCTAAACCAACTTCTCCATTTTTTTCTACCGCATGATAAAATAAACTTTTTTATTCAAGCCGGGTGTGAGTATAGTGTATATAATGCTTCAATTAGCATATTAACTTCTGCAAAATGTGGTTGTAACGCATTTTGCGTTGTTATTACATTTTGCGTTGTATCAATGCTGGCAGGCATCAGAGTGATGTATCACTGTTGGCAAGATTCATAAACTTCTGGTAAAAAATACATTTGGTCAGTCATGCTTGCATTTTTTCTCAATAACAATGATTTTTGTACCTTTTAGTTAATTGTACCCTGTCAGCAATCCTAACTGGGCCCCAGGTGGACCCTATTAGGGCTGCTTACTGGGGCCCAGATACATTTGTCAATGGGCTCTGCATGGGTCCCAAGTGGGCAAGTCGATATCAGAATTTTATTTATGGAGATTTTGGTAAACTTTAAGAATGAAATAATACAGTGTGCCAATCATACAGAACACAGTCTTATTCAATCTGTATATGAAATGATCCATCTCTAAATTTTAAATATTTTTTCAATCAAGAATTGCCAAATAGGTTTAGCTGCATTTACCTTAGTGTTGCTGAATTACAAAATTTTCCGTGCTTCCTTGACTTTGGTCAGCCTGCTGTGCATGTTGTGCACATGTGCTTCCTGTGTGGTGAAATTTCATGAGATCTTTTGGATCAGGTGAGCCCATGTGGGACTTACATGAAGCCGAGCGCCAAGCGCACTTAATGCCCAGTCCAGTTGTGCCCGGTGTGCCCACTGTGTGCCCATTATTCTCAAACCTGAGGCCTGCTTGGGTATGTTGGGTAATTCAAGCGATCGGCAATACAAAAAAAAAACCCAGATGCTGCAATCGAGCCCCATATTCAATGCTTTGTGGGACAGAATGGTGGCCAGTTCTCTTCTCGCGCAGCTACGGGGGAAAAGTTGAGTTAGTTTTGGACACTTGGCCGTACGATATCGTGCGTAGAAGCCACATTAATTCTTTATGCATCCAGTCCTTTTTCTTGGCTTGATTTTATCATTCATATCATTTCCAGTTTCCCAAGTATAGCTGAATTGTTGTTGTAATGCTGCTACACCAGCTGCGCACTGGTGTGGCAATCCCAGAAGTGCAAGAAATTTTGGCGAAAAAGCCAAATTCGGGTATTTTTTCTTGTATTGGCAGTCGCTCAAATTACTTGGGGCATGTCATATTTCATTGAGGATTTTGGCATTTCGGATTATTATATCTGTGAACTACTGACAAAAATAAGTGTTGTCCTGCATATTTTTTGCATGCTATGGACGGTCAGTTAAATTTACAACCCCCCATTTCTATCTATTGATCTGAATAAAAATTCTAAATTTTCTAACATAGATGGGAAATTTCATATAGAATCACTACCTTGTAAAGCTTGCACTAAAATTGTACTTGTGAATTTCTATGCCTGCATGCATGCCCAGTCAAATTAATATTTCTGAAATTTTTATTAGTTTTTAACAGGATACTAAAGAAAGCAAAATAGTACTTTTCTTATGAGGTTTATTCAAATAGACTCTTCTCGATAATGAGCTCACTGTGACTGTCATAAATTAGATTTTTAACTGGTAGTCAGTGTTACATTTCGAATTTCTAATTGTTTTAGTTACATTTTATCTGAGATGCTTGAATGCTTGCAAGAGGATACTCTCAATATTACCTCTGGTTGTTTGTTGCCCAGTGATTTGAATTGCAGACAACAAATAATTGTTTAATTTAAGAAAAATAAAATCCACTTTGTGTAATCTGTCCCTGCCTTAACATGATGTGTGCAAGGCCAGATTAGTTCATTGATTTTGTCATTTCTTAAATTCCAAAAAGAAGTAAAATTAATCACAAAATTGTTCTGTTTCCACCTCCTCTCTGCCTTACATCTCCTTCCTCCTCCTCTCACCCCCAGACGTAGACGAGTGTGAGGCAGGGGTGCACGAGTGCAGCCAGTTTGCGGAGTGTGTGAACACCAGGGGGAGCCACCTGTGCTTCTGCCTCAGCGGATTCACTGGAGACGGAAAGAACTGCTCTGGTGAGCTTCACCCCGTACTGCCCCACACCTTACCCCCTTACTGCCCCCATACACATCAGAGGTTCCAAGTCCTGGTCTTACGACCAGCAAACCCACACAGTGTCCCAGAACAGGGTTCAGGACACCTGAAATAAAATTAAATGCCAGGCACTGTTGGCAGTAACTTTGTGTCGTTTTGCAGTTTTGTGTGGATTCTTTTTTTTAGACCTTTTAGAACTCTGGAGGCTGTTTCCCTGACCCCTGTCCCATTTTGGATGACTTATAGACATTGATGAGTGCCAAACCCAAAATGGAGGATGCTTCCCCACGGCCAGATGCGCCAACACAGCCGGCTCCTTCTCGTGCTCCTGCCCACTGGGCACTGCAGGCTCTGGATTCGAATGCCTGGACGTGGACGAGTGCGCCCAAAACTCCACCCTCCCCCACAACTGCAGCGCCCGCGCCGCCTGCCAGAACACGGACGGTTCGTACCTCTGCATCTGTCACGACGGTTACCGTGGCGACGGGTTCTCCTGCGAAGACGTGGACGAGTGCCAGGATCCGGACGTTTGCGGAGCCAACATGATGTGCCGGAATACGGAGGGGGGGTACGCCTGCACATGTGTTCTGGGCCTGGCCTACACTCATGGGACCTGCATTAGCGAGCAGGAATGTGGTAATGCTAGCGAGGTATGCCACCCCCACGCTGGGTGTGCCCTCGTCCTGGGCTCCAGGTACTGCCGCTGCTGGGATGGCTTCTCAGGGAACGGGACAGTCTGCGAGGACTTGGATGAGTGCAGCCTGGGCCACGGGGGCTGCCCCGAATTCTCCTACTGCCTGAATACTGAAGGTTCATCTCTCTGTGAGTGCTGGGCTGGGTACCAGCACAACGGGACGCACTGCGAGGACGTGGACGAGTGCGAGGGCGGGAATGTGACCTGCCGTGAATACAGCGTATGCGCCAACGTACCAGGGGGGTACCTGTGCCCCTGCCTGGATGGCTTCCTGTCCAACAGCTCAGTGTGCCAGGATTTGGACGAGTGCATCCTGGGGATGGCACAGTGTCCCAACGCCTCGAGCTGCCTAAACACGCCGGGGGGGTATGAATGCCACTGCTGGGATGGCTATCGCAGGAACGGCAGCAGCTGCGAGGACGTGGACGAGTGCGAACGCGGCGACACATGTCCCGAACGGAGCATCTGCATCAACACTGCGGGGGGTTACCTGTGTCCCTGTGACCTTGGGTTCGGCTACAATGGGTCACAGTGCGAAGACCTGGATGAGTGCGGAGGGGACATGGGGCTATGTGCAAATGGGACCTGCCTCAACACCGTAGGATCCTTCCACTGCATCTGTGACCCCGGCTTTTGGAGTAACGTCACTCAATGCGTGGATACAGATGAGTGCACTGGGAACGACTCCCTTTGCCCACCCAACTCCTCCTGCTCCAACCTGCCTGGGTCCTATGAGTGCCCCTGTGACCCTGGCTTCCACCAAAACGGCACCGAGTGTTGGGACACAGATGAATGCACGGCTCCTGAGCCGCCCTGCCCAGCCGACTCCGAATGCTCTAACGCAGAGGGGTCTTACCTGTGTACCTGCGCAGAGGGATATGAGCCAGAAGGCAATGGGTGTATCGACGTGGACGAGTGCCTCTGGAATGACACCTGCCGGCTCGACCAGGTCTGCGCCAACGTCCCGGGCGGCTTCGTCTGCGCCTGCCCACATGGGCACCGCGAGGAGGACGAGGCCTGTGTGGACACGGATGAGTGTGCCAGTCACTCGAAGGTATGCCACACGCTGGCTTACTGTTGGAACACAGTCGGCACCTTCTCCTGTCGTTGCCCTGAAGGATACACTGGCAATGGGACATGGTGCCAGGACGTGGACGAGTGCCAGGCTGCCCGCTCGCCGTGCCACCGCGGCGCCCACTGCTTCAACACACCGGGCTCTTTCTTGTGCTCGTGCCCGCCCGGCTTCCTGGAGCTGGGGAACCTCTGTGTGGACCAGGACGAGTGCCAGCAGGACAGGGGAGAGTGCCACCCGCAGCCACATGTGAAAACAGCGTAGGAGGGTTCCGTTGCCAGTGTGCCCATGGGTGGACCCCCACTATGACTCGAGGTCTCGGGAAGCATGGGTGTGCCGATGTGAATGAGTGCCAGTTGCCCTCGGCATGTCCTCCCCACACCACCTGCACGAATGTCCCAGGGTCGTTCCACTGCTTCTGCCCCCCTACGAACGCCACCGTCTGTCACCGGCTCACGGAGAAGGGTGGGGCCAGCTCACAAACCTGCTGTATTAACTATTCTTTCCTCTTCCCCAGGGAACTGCCCAGCCCATTCTTTTTGTTGTTGTTGTTGTTGTTGTGTTATGCATCTATGCTTCCCAACCAGTGCGCCTCAGCACTGTAGTGCGCCGCCAGGCAAGGTTAGGTGTGCCTTTATTTTTAAAAAAAAAAAAAAATCTTTTTCAAAGAATTCAGAAGATCAGTTAATTTTAAAAGCCGACAAATTGCTAACCAATAAATCACATTTGTGAAGAGAAAGTTAAAATTCAGATTACATCATTTAAGACCCCACGACCCTCATTTAAAGGGCATTTTGGCGAACGCTGACGCGCAGTGCCAACATCAGTGGTTGACTTGCTTTTTATAGTGCTTTTGAGTGTGAAATTCTGATGCTAGGTTCCCACTCTCACGATTCGCGGCACGATTGAAATCGTGGCCTTAATCGTGGAGTAATCGTGGTGATCCTATCAGATCTTGAGGTCAGTCGTGGCAATCGTGTTGATCGTAGAAAAGTTTTGGACGGTTCAAAAATTTCCTACAATCAACACGATTAATAGTCAATCGTGATCATCGCATCACCTCGTATCCAAACCTGAAATTTTAAACCGCTTTCACACGGGATGCAAAACGAATTTTTCGCACGACAGATTACATTCAAAGTCAATGCAAAGACGCGAAACGCGCGTATTCGCGTCTTTGCATTGACTTTGAATGTAATCTGTCGTGCGAAAAATTCGTTTCGCGTCCGGTGTGAAAGCAGCTTCAGAGAAGTTCCGCGATCAGCTAGAGTGGCCAATCGTGCACGATTGGAGTTCCATGGAGTTCCTAACGGCATCGCATGACAGTGGGAACTAAGCATGAAGCACTGTGGAAGGAAAGGAAGTTGGGAAGTGCTGTTGTACATTACATTGACTTTTCATCATGTTGATTATGGTGACAATGTTTATGAGAATGAAAACTGTTTTCCATGAATGTAATTTGGCTCTTTGATTCACTGTGACTCTTACATTGTCATTTATTTTCCAAATTCACCGCAGAGCTGAAATCTACTCAGAAATATGTTGCAGTTTTAGGAATGAAGGGTATAAATATGCAATCGGATTTGCTGTAGTAATTCATACCAACCATGATCTTGCACAAACAGGCATTTGAACCCTCGCGGAGTGTCTGGTATTGCCTGACTGGATTTTCTGTGATATAAAGTTCTGTAATTCAGTAATGAGTTTTCTTTTAATCTTTAATCTCTCTACTAATTACATTCTCTTATGCAGTGTAGCATCTGTGGCTGTAGGAATGAGTAGAGAATGGTGGAGAATATGTGACTTTGTTTATCTGCTGCACACAGAAAGCGAGTTGTACCCATTTGGGAAGGAAGTGGGGGACAGAGAAGTGAAGATATCAGGGGCAGATGGAAACTCTCCGTACATCATCCCTCCTCTGGGGTTTCCCTTCCTTGGACAAACTTACGACAGGCTGTATGTGAGTTTCGTTCTGAGTAACAACTACAATCCCAGTCAAAAGTTTGGTCCTGCCTCACTTGTGTCTTAGTACTTTGTCTTTGAAATATGAGTGGTAACTTCAACTGGCACAAGGTATGGCAAAAAGAGTCAAAAGTAAAAAAACAGAATATTTTTTTTCCCAGGAAAATGCTCAAAATTATGGGTTTGAAAAAAAAAAAATCCATGTTTGGAAAAATTATATAATCAAAATTTTTTTTCAATTTCCTAAAAGATGAATTAAAGTCAACTTAATTTGGGACTTTTTGGACAGAAAGGTTAAGGAAAGCAAACCACAAGCACGGCTCAGGGTGCACTGTCGTAATGGTTGCAAAATTTGATTTGACTCTTTTCCCCATAATGACTACATATGATGCCTATACTGCATGTATAGCTCAGTATATCAATGGACCTTTTCCCTAGTCTCCCCATTTGTCATCATTTGTAGTCATTATGGGGAAAGGAATGTTCTCCCCCGTGTTCGCGTGGTTTTCTCCGGTAGGTTTCCTCCCACAGTCCAAAGACATCTATCAGGTTAATTGGAAAACTAAATTGCCCATAGGTATGAGTTAATTTAAGATTTGTTCAGATCTTCTTGTTTCCAGTAAAAATAAAATGAATGTTTCATTTA
Source organism: Gymnothorax javanicus (assembly GCA_029692085.1). NCBI lineage: Eukaryota > Metazoa > Chordata > Actinopteri > Anguilliformes > Muraenidae > Gymnothorax > Gymnothorax javanicus. The sequence continues at coordinate 37,044,281 of CM056208.1, forward strand.
ATTTTTTTGATCTTCTTGTTTGTAAAATAAAATGTGTTTCATTTATTTTTCCAATCTTTGCTTATTTGAAAAATTTGGGTATGTCCAAACATTTGTCTAGTCCTGATTACACTCAACTTCATATTTTATTCAGATTCATGAGTAATAACCAGAGTTGGAAAATCCAGGTGTGCAGAAGTTATATTCTGCCATATTTACATGCGACTTCTGTCCATGAGCTCAGCCAGCTGACTTCACTGATTCTACCTCCGGCATAAAAATTCAGGAACAAACAAACTTTACTTTCTGAACCTAAATGTTCCACTTCTGCGAAAACTTCACTGTCCCTCCTACCCTGCTTCACTTTTATGTCTCTTGTTCTCTGATTCAGTTCTCCGATAATGGGTTGATTCAATTCCAATCGGCAAGTGAGAATGAGCAGTTCCTCTTCCCGGCTCCTTTCCTCAATGGTTTTACTGGCAATGAGGGCGTGCCTATGCTGGCAGTGTTTTGGGATGATGCTGACCTCACAGTGGGGGACGGGAAGCTGTTCTATCAGGTGAGTGACTGTTGTTAAGTGGGGCGGGGTCAGAGATGAGCAGCTGTAAGTGAGCCAATCAGTCAAATGCTTTGTAACACTCAAACGCAAATTCATATTTGAAAGGCCTCATACATCGATAATACTTCTACAATTATTTTGATACCATTTAGAGTAGCTTCCCTCAGGTTATGGTAGACCAAATCACATTGAGCCACAGTGGTCTCTTTTGACCTCTCTGGGAACATTTTTATTGTTCTTTTCCCTTTTTCAATGATGAAACGTAATTCATAATTCATAATCAAAGATGTAATTTGCTGAAGAATTTTTGGCATCTGAGAGAGTGCTTTCTACTTTTTTCAGTTTCAAGGCTGTGATATTCCCTGCCCTCTGTTCTCAGGAGTACCATAAGCTGAACCTGTCTGATATCTACGCTCAAATTGTCTTCAACCGCACCGTGGAGGACGTGTCCGAGTTTGAGCGTAGGAGAGGCAGGCCTCCATTCACCCCATCCTGGATCCTGAAGATCACTTGGGACCATGTGCTCCCCATCTCCTTCCAGAAGATCAACCTTTCAGAGGTGAATGGGAGTGTCCATAGCAGATCATATTCTCATAGTCATGTTCCCTGATTTTAGAGAGACTCCAAAGTACTGTGCTAGGTCTATAATTAAAGGTTATAATCATACTGAAGAACAGTCATAGATGCTTGTTGGTAATGCTGGGCACTGAGCAAAATTTCTTGGAAAAGAAAACCTCTAGATAGTTAACGAACACAACAAATAGCAATATAATGGAAAAGGGGCAAAATGTTCTTTCTCTTGGTGAAAAAAATGATAACTAAATGGCTCAAACAAGTATTGAGGGAGACCAGCTAATAGTTAAGTCTTCATCAGGGATGTGATGTGTATGACGCCCTGTATTTGGTGTTGGTGGATCTCCTGAATCAGGGGCTTCCATCGGAAATTGAGATGATAAGTTGTTCACCATATGGCACTATTTATTATTTTTTAAATCAATTTTTGTTTCCTTAAAATTCCTCATTGATAATGTCACTCAGACCAACACATTCCAATGCATCCTTACCACGGACGGGGACCGCTCCTTCGCCCTGCTGCGTTTTGGGCAGATGAGTTGGGGTCCCGGGCAGAGACTGAACCACGACGCACTGACGGGCTACACGGACAGGGGATCCCACTTCCACAATGAGTCCACTATCCCGGCCCACAACCTTTTCGGCCCAGCTGGCCGTTACCGGCCCCACCAGGTCAGGGGCAACACGGGCCGGCGGGGCCAGTGGGTTTACGATCTGACCGGAGCCTCGGGACCTGATTTGGACCCCTATAGGAAGTGCCGGGCGTGGGCCCTGCAGGAGCCGGATCCCTCCGTATGGTTAAAGGGCGTCTCATCGTGCCCTTGCATTCGGGCCCAGGCACTGGAGGACCTGGCCTTTGGGCCTGAGACCCTGCCGGACCAGCAGAGGGCGCTGGTGAGGACACTGCGAGCACAGCGTTGGGGAAGCAGAGGGGGGCAGGTGTTCCAGTCCATTCTGACCAATGCGCACGGCTCAGGGAAGAGGTGCGTGTATGACCTGCAGGGCCCTCTGCTGGCGGGATACAGTGAGCGCTACTTCAGCGGTAACGATGTACAGGACCATATTGGTGAGTTTATTAATGGCTATTTCTTCATCGGGGGGTCAATTTTGAATTTAGGGCATGCTGTGCATGTTTAAATGCACTATTTCTATACATTTTAATGTCAAAAATGTGATTTTTTTTTTTTAAAGAGTTTCCCCTCAAAATATATTGTTAATACAATTCAGGATTAAAATGACCATCATTTCTTTGATCTGAAAGCTAGATGCCTCTCTTACAACCATGGTCTGAATTATATCACAAATTTTAATGGTTGGAACATGATTTGTATCTCCATTTGCAAACATTTTTTCTCACGCTCTCTCTCTCTCTTTGAGCACCTCTTTCTCTGCTGCTTTTCATTAATTCATCCCCCCCCCCCCCCCCCCCCCACCTCCCTTCACAGATAAAGACCTTTTGCCATTTGAATGGTGTTGTGTCAAGTCTCCTTTGTGCCAGCTTTACCTAAGCAAACGACCTGTAGACCGTTGTCAGGGTTACGGCTGGGTCATTCCTGACCACGCCCTTCCTGCTGCCAAGACAAGTCAAGGCATTGGTGAGAGGCTGCAGTGACAGACAAACAAGCAGACTGTTTGTAAAAACATGAACAAATGATGCTTGAACACTGTAAACAGTTACTTACAAACACGCTTTCACACAGACAGACTGGCAGACAAACAGGTACACACCCTACACACCAGTATTGTTATACAATATGGTACCTGCACACCCTGAAACAGATACAGGTGCATGTATGAACTCTTACACACATGGATACATATTCAGTTGCACCTTTGACTTCTGTACATTGTGGGTCGTCCTCTTAAAAATTGCCATAAGCCTCAGGAGAAGGCTCACGTGCTGATCTCTGTTTTGAGCCCAGTCTCATCCCGAAGCGTCATATATCGACATTACCTGACCGAGCGTCGAAATGCGACGCAAAAGGACGCTTTTGGCATCCATATTTGATGCCAGTTTAAAACAAACCCTAACCCCTAACCCTTAAACTGAATCCTGACCCTACGCGTCAAATAAAGATGCCAAAAGCTTACTGTCGCGTCATATATCAACCCTTGGTCAGGTAGCTTCACTACATGATGAGTCGAGATGAGAATGTGTTACCATTTCGTTGCGTGTGTGCACGCAATATGTGTGTGTGTGTGTGTGTGTGTGTGGTGGGTGGGTGGGTGGCTGGGTGCATACAAGCGAGGGAACCTCTTTAAGTGCCTAGATAACAGACGTAGTTATTATTGATGATTACAAAGAAAATGTTCAAAGAATGTTTATGATTTTTATCATTTAGATTATGGACTTTTTTCTGATAAGTTTACAGGCAAGTCATTGCTCCCCTTTTCTTTGCAAACAATGTTTATTTTTACTTTCAAGTTTTATTCTCATTTTTCACATAATACATCCGAATGAAATGATATGAAACAGCAGTAACTTTCCCCTCTTCATACGTTACAGACTCCGCCTCTGATAGCAACCGCAGTGCAAAAGACTAGATGAGAACTTACCAAGTGTGCAGAAAAATTGCAAAATTTTAGAATGCGGACAAGCAAGTTCTTTTTTCCACTTCAAAACTTCCCACAGCCCACAACAGCAAAGCTTTCTTTGTTGCCCCCTTGTGGTCATTTGGTATTATTGTCACTGCATCTCAACATTCCCGCGTTGGTTTTGGTCAGGTATGGCATACGGAAGCCTCCATTTCATCACCTTCGATGGGACAGAGTACTCCTTCAGGGCCCAGGGCGAGTTTGTCATTGTCCGCCTGTCGTCTAGTTTTGGCTCCAACATATTCACCCTGCAGGGCGAAACAAGGCCAGTGGTGTCGGGTGGGCAGACCCGGAGGGTCTCTTCGCTGAAACGCATGGCAGCATTCTACCAGGGCATTGGCAAGGTTAGATAATCCGGCATACTTTGTTTATACTGCACCTCTATGTTTCTGACTGAAGTTGTGTCTGAATGCATATCTCACGGTGAGAGCATATACAGTGCCTGACAAAAGTCTTGTCACTTATCCAAGTTGTAGGAACAACAAATAATAACCTGACTTGTAGTTGATCAATTGGAATCAAAAATGGCTTATATGAAAGGCAAAGCCCTCTAGATTATGCGAAATATACCAAAATAGAGTTTTGTGTCATTGATTGAGTTTTATAATTTAATTTGTACAGAAAGGTCAGATTTTGCTTGGACAAAAGTCTTGTCGCATTGAAAAAAAATGTGGAAATTATATATACACTTTTTTTGAATACACAAATATGCCACTATAATATCAGAACATAAAGCCATGGTGCCTTGGAAAAAAGAATTAATATTGTGTATGACTCCCATGAGCTTGGAGGACTGTATCCATACGTCTTGGCAATGACTGAGATAACTTGATGATGAAATCATCTGGAATGGCATAGAAAGCAGTCTTACAGGACTCCCAGAGTTCATCAAGATTCTATGGTTTCATCTTCCAAGCCTCCTCCTTCATCTTACCCCTGAAATGCTCAATAATGTTCATGTTGGGGAGCCCCGGTGGCTCATCGGTCTAAGCGCGCGCACCATAAAGGCTGTGTCCTTCTCGCGGCGACCCGGGTTCGATTCCGGCTCGGGTCATTTGCCATGTCTTCCCCATTCTTCTCCCCAACCTTCCTGTCTATCTCCACTATATAACTGTCAAATAAAGGGAAAAATCCCCAAAAAATAATCTTAAAAAAAATAAATAAATAATGTTCATGTCAGGTGACTGGGTTGGCCAATCCTGGAGCACCTTCTTTGCTTTCAGGAACTGTGACATGGAGGCAGAAGAATGAGAAGGAGCAGCAGTATAAGTAGGGCAGCAAGAACTTCTTTATTTCAGGCTGTTGATGTTGCCATCCACTCTGCTGATCTTTCTCACACCCCCATGCTGGATTTAACAACAAACCATGATTTTTCCTCCACCAAACATAATTGTTTTCTGGGAGAATCTTGGGTCCATGAGGGCTCCAACAGGTCTTGTACGGTGACTGGCATGCAGTTCAATGGATGATTCACCAGAAAAATAAACTTTCAGCCACTTTTCCAGTATCAATCCTTTCTGCGAGCTGTGGGCCTTGGCAAATGCAATGCAGGTTTTTTGTTTTCTGTTTAATGCAGACTTCTGTGTACTAATTTGGCTATGAAAACCACTTTGAGAGAGAATTTGACAAACTCTTCTTGTAGATACCGGGATTTTTGGTGACATTTCCTCATGTAGCTTTGCTGTAGTTGAAGAAGGGCTAGCCTTGTACAGTTGAAGCAACAAACAGTCCTTTCAACAGTTGTCATACCGGGGTCTGTCTGACCTGTGCTTGCCATGAACGTCACCAGTTTCTTCAAATCTTTTTCTCATCCCCTCCACTTGACATTTGGATACATTAAAGATGTCTGCCACCTCAGCAGCAGACTCAGTCTTCAGGCTCTTGATGATCAGCACTTTGGTCTGTGGTTGAATCTTTGTTATGTTGTTAGAGGTCTACTCGCACCTCATATGAAAGTCTGGTGTGCTGGGGTTATTTCTATACACATCTGGGAATGTGTTAATTACAGTATTTGTCATAGGTTAAACTCTAATCTGTGATTTGTTGCATCATCTGAAGAGACAACAAGACTTTTGTCCCAGCAAAAACACGTTATGGGCTTTGCCAGGCTGTGAACATCAGAACACTTTTTGACGGTTTCATTTTGCACCAAATTATTAATGTGAAAGCCCTTGACATTAAAATGGACCATTTATTGTAACAATTGATTGGTTAGAAATAAAGTTATATGCTATTTTTAGTTACTATGTCCTTATGCGACAAGACTTTTGTCAGGCACTGAAGTAGATCGGATGTAGCCGTCTGTTAACCCTTAGAGCGCTAAATGCAGCAATTGTTGCTCAGTGTTGTACACTCAAAAAAACAAAACATTATGAAATGTTAGATTTACTTAATAATGTTATGTCAACTGGTTCCACAAAACTTAGTTAAGTACATTCCACTCAATGCAACTAATTAAACTGGCCAAAAATGTTAGAAGTCAAATAAAGGTTACGCAAAGCAATTGCATGGAACCAGTTGACATAACATTATTAAGTAAATCTAACATTTCATAACATTTCATTTTTTTGAGTGTAAGATATCAAAATCAAAGCTGTTGAAAACCTATCATGTGGTGACTTATTTAAAAGAGGTCCTGCAGGGGAGCTCTTTTAATCAAGTCGCCACATGATAGGTTTTCGACAGTGCAAGATAATTCAATTTATATATTTTTTAAATTTATTTCAGCGCTCTAAGGGTTAACAAAGCTCTTTTTGATTTCTCAACCAGACTACTGTAGTCAGTAATGATTGCTCTCTTGATAAAGATGGGGAATTTAGTTTTAATTTGAATTTATATTGAACCTTTCGGTTATCGCCAAATGTTCTGAACAGGGGAATTGTCAAAGACTCTCTTCAGTAATGCTTAGTTTGAAAGTCAAATAAGCTAAATAATATTCTAAATGACCTTTGTTTAATTTATTTCTTCCTAGAGCACCTATTATAGCTAGGATAATAAGCATGACAAGATGAAGCGAAAACAGAAGCAGTAATGACCAAACTCACCCTCACTGACCATGTGACAACATGCTTTTCAGTCTGTGTCTCTTTGCCCTCTCGTGTCTGTGCAGGTTGAATGGAGGTGTGCTGAGTTTGGGGAAGGGATTGAAGTTCTGGTAGATGATGTTGAAGTGCCTGTGACTATTGGTAAGACCCTGCTAATCTATATGATTTCACTTGCTTCTCTCTTTATCTGAGGGTGATATTCTCCCTTCACTTTCAACGACCCTTTTATACAGCCTTGAGTGACCATGATATAACAATCCATAAAATATTGCCCTCTGAGAAACACAACGCAGACAAACATTAACAGGAAGTGGAGAGACATTCCACATATGACTCTGGGGAATGCACTATAACCTTGGTAGTACTGATTGTTTCCAAAAAAAAAAAACCAAGAGGCTCCCCAGAGCCTGTACTCGTGCCAGGTCTAGGCCTGGGCCAATCGCAAAACCGCACTCGCGCATGAGCAGGACATTCGCGTCCCCGAAAAAAAAAGAAGAATGGAGCTGGAACTTAGACCCGTGGCCTACTGGCCCGAGTAAAAAAAAAAACAAACAAAAAAATATATATCCTTATTTTTCTGGCAGGGAGCATTTTTTCAGTATTTCATGTATCTAAATATCCACATAATTCCGTTAATCTCTTAGACCGAGCCCAGCGCACCCAGGGGTAGCTGTTCTGAATTCATAATGAGGTTTTTCCCTGGTCATGTCAAGATACTAACCTGAAACTTGCAAAAGTCTAGGACATCCGCACTTTATTCTGCATGAATTAATTCGATACTTGTTTTCTAAAGTGAATGTAAGTCTCACCGATTATGCGGATGTAGTAATGATGATTACGTATTTAATATATGTACGCAATGTTGTAGACAAATGCTCTCATGCAGGCTAGCCCATCTATATCCATACTTTTTGCTACGGTTCTCAAATGATGTGCTGTGTTATTGACATTGCGCTAGATGGCAGACAAAAACGCTTCTTGCGGCTCAATGGATACACTGTGTAGTGACAACGTGCAGTGCATAGACTGTATAAAAAGGTAGACGAAGCAACTGTGACATCACCCATTGGTTTCAGCATACCATTTAGGAAGCCTTGATTTTGGCAATTTGAACAGGCCATTTTGCCATGTTGAAACCAGATGTGATTCCTATTGGACGAGAGCGTGAATTGAAGATCCATGGAGGAGTGAGGGGTGGATCAATGAGTGGATCTTACCGTATCTGACTAGGACCAGAGGATAGCCATGCCCCCAAAACATATCTGGCTTTATCTTTTATTCTAGTCTATTTGGGACCATAATTTACAAAAATGTACATCATGATATATTGAAGGAGACTTGAAACTTGTGATAGATACCATAAAACAATATGGAAAATCATTATTGAAACAAGAGCAATCAGAGATTTCTGACCTCGGCCAGATCCAGAATTTGATCCGAATCGCCACCAATATTTAATGGGTTCTTCCTTGGATCAAGATACACCTGTGTGCCAATTTTCATGATGATCCGCTCAGTAGTTTTTGAGTAATCCAGCTAACAGACAAACAGACACACAGACAAATAAATGCAGGTGATTTTATAACCTCCTTGGCGGAGGTAATAATACAGTACATCTGGTGGGAAAGTCGGGTCATTTTCTCATAGACTTCTACAGCATTGAACTTCTTTCTGCAACCACCGACGCTGCCATCTGCTGGCCATTAAATAGAATTCAATTTTTAGAGATTTCCGCTATGGCCTCGCTTTTCAGACCCGGGTGCTGCATCCATCTTTTTATACAGTCTATGGTGCAGTGCAAATTTTTTGAGAGTTACAAAAATCTTGGGAATTACATCTAGTCATGAGTTTTTTCCCTGGTTTGGCGCCCTCTGCTGTTGGTGTAGGTGTAGTGCACGTGGGTAAGCAGGGCTTTGCAGTGCGGTGCACGTCTCTGGAGCACTGCGTGGCAGTGTACGCAGGTGGTCTGCACGTCTCCGTGAGGCGGGGCGCGGCGGAGATGCTCGCCGCCGTCGTGGAGGTGCCGCAGCGCTTCTTCAACCGAACCGTGGGGCTGCTGGGCCTGTGGAGCTCCAACCGCTCCGACGACTTCCAGCTCCCCAACGGCCAGCTCCTCCCCTCGCCCAACAACATTCCGCCCCCAGAGGAGACCCTGCACCAATACGGACTCTCCTGTGAGTTACATCCCCTTTTCCCATCACAGTGACACACCTCCTGTGACACTTACCTCAAAGCGTATCGCTTTTGAAACCATTAACTTACTTACTATTTAGCACACAGACTGCATGCATGCTGTTTAGTACTTGCATATTAATCAGTAGGCTGATAAGATGCTTCAGACATGCCCTAAAAATGTCCCCCAGGCCAGAATATATGTAGCATTTGATCAGCAAACTTAGTTTCTCCACTAAATCTGCCTGTTTCAATTATTTTTCTGCCTTGTCATTCCACGTTATAAATGGTTTGTTACAGCACTACACTTTGGTCCCCAAATTCTTAAATGTATTTTAGCAGTATAAGTCTATCCTTGCTGTTTGATATCATTTGTCATTTCACTCTATGTTTCATGAAGGAGGCTTAAGCATTCTTTTAATGGGAGAATAAGCGGAGAATATAGTAGTTGATTAAATAGCCACCATCTGTCTATTTAAGGGAATTGTTGTCAGAGCATGTGTGCTTGTTGGTGCGCATATATGTGTGTTTGAATGCATACATTTGTTACGCAGGGGCTGTGCCTGTCCCTGAGAGTCTGTTGCACTCGATCCCGCCTACTGAGCCTTTCAGCCCAATCACTACCCAGGAGCTTCTGTCCGTCAGCCCGCAGGTGCTGGAGGATCTGAGGAGCGAGTGTCAGGGGAGCATGCGCTGTGTCTCTGACGCTCTGGCTCTGGACGATCTGAGCCTGGGGCTCCAGACCTTAGCGTGTGAGGACTGGTACCAGCACCTCGCACTCGTATTCAGTGAGTGATCTCTCCTGTTTCCTCTCACAACCCTGCTTAAGACTGCAGTGAAGAACAGCAGTGGTCCTGGTTCACCCTTGTGTGTTCTGTTGACTTTTTGGACAGGAATGTGCAGGGTGGGGGGGTGTCGTCTGTGAACTGAATAACTGAATGAATGACCATGTGTCCTCGCAGAAATTGGGGGATGCGGTGTTGCAGTGGTTGAGTCTGCTTGGCTTGGGATCGAAAGGTCCTGAATTCAATTCCTTGCCACGGCTTTCGCGGTGTGTTCTTGGGCAAAAACACCTCACTCTTAAAGTGTCTCACTCCTCTTAGGTGTATAATTGGATACTGGCAAATTGTCAGGGAAACCTGACCAAGAGCTGGTGGGTAACCTACGATGGATTAGCATGCCATCCAGGGGGAGCAGCAATACTCCTTGTCACTTCATGCTACAGAAACCAGAGTTAAGCTCTGGCCCGCTGAGCCACATGGGCTCTGGACGGACTTTGCCTTTGCCTCACAGAAATTGTGTCAATGCCATAAAGTTCCAGGTTTAAAAAGTTTTCAGGTTTTTTTTTTTTTTTTTTTATTATATCAATTTAAAACTTATAAATGGGTTATTTTGAGCCAAACAGCCCACGATGGTTTGTGACTGTAGCTGGTCATAAGTGGACCATGACTGGTCAACGCTTGTTACTTGATGGATGAGGCTTGTCAACGGGGCAAAATAAGATGAGAGTACAATGGGGGATAACTTGTCGATTAGCAGGCTATGTGAACTTTTCAGTAGGTTAACGGTTGATTTGCCTGCTGAAAATGTTAAAACACAGTGTAAATTGGATATACCAACTTCATTTATAATGGATTCTTTTGACAGAAGAATCAATTATTGCCACTATTGTCTGATTTATTCTTATGATTGGATGCGACCATGTACTTAACCTCCCCATTGCGTGTGAGGCAACAATTGGTGCACCCTTGTCGGGGATAATAGGGGTTACGTCAGTTATAATTTGTTAGCTCATCGCATTATAGCGACCACCTCTCAAAAAGAAATAAAAAAAAGTACTTTACCTCTGTCTGTGATTGGTCTCCACAGGCAACATTCCCCCCATCGTGACCCAGCCGACAGTGATCCAGTGTAAAGTGAATGATACAGTTCAGGTCCAGTTCGTGGCCGAGGACGCAAACTCGGACCCGATCCGCTACTCCCTGCTGTTCCCCCGTCCCCCTCTCGCATCCATTGGAAACGGTGAGAATCCATTCACCTTGCACATCACACATTATACAAATAAAACATGAGAAAAGGAAAAAGATCCGATAAATGAGGGAAATCTATATTGATATTTTGTGGGAGTCCATTTAATTTAAACATTTCAGTTGTTAGGTAAGATTTCCCTGAGAGGATTTCTCAGTGTTCCTTGTTAATATGTTCTGTGGCTGTGTGTGTGCGTGTGTGTGTGCCTGTATGCGTACGTGCGTGTGTGTGTGTTTGGGCATGTGTGTGAATGCACGTATGTTTGTAAGCTTTTTTATTGCTTGGGTGTGTTGGTGTGCTTTTTTGTGCACATGTTCGTTTGTGGCTGCGTATGCATGTGTGTTTGTGTGTGCACGCATGTGTCTTTGTGAGTTTTTGGCGTTTGTGTGTGTGTTTGTGTGTATACATGTTTCCGTGTGTATACGTATACATTGTGTGTGTCTGTGTATGTTTGTGTGTTCCTGTGTTTGTGAGTGTGTATGTGTGTGTACACTTTGTGTGTGTGTTTGCGTGTGTGTGTGTGTGTCCTTTGTGTTTTCACGTGTGTCAGTGTATATGTGTTTGTGTGTCTGTATGTGTGTTCCTGTACACTTTGTGTGTGTGTTTGCGTGTGTGTGTGTGTGTGTGTGTGTATGCATTTGTGTGTATTCATGTGTGTCCGCACAAGCGTGTGTGTGTTTGTGTGTCTGTGTACGGATGTGTGTTCCTGTGTTTGTGAGTGTGTACGTGTGCGTGTGCGTGTGTGTGTGTGTGTGTGTGTATGCATTTGTGTGTATTCATGTGTGTCCGCACAAGCGTGTGTGTGTTTGTGTGTATGTTTATGTGTGTGTGTGCGTGTGTGTGTGTGTTTGTATTCCCACACACCGTAGATGGGATGCTGACCTGGACCCCGATCAGCACTCGGCCCGAGTCCCTGACAGTCCAGGCGAGCGATCAGCAGTCCAGCTCCCTGTTCAGCCCGATCATCCAGCTCTGTAACTGCCTGAACGGGGGCTCCTGCCAGTACAGCACCGTCATTCAGAACCACCAGCAGGGCCTGTTCCAGGTACCAGGCACCTCAATGCCTGTGTGAGATGTTCCAGGAGCTCTACACTATCATACAAACACAGGGCCAGTTTTTAGAGTGCTGCACCGCAGTACAAATCAGACAGGAGCTCTGAAACCTTGAGATCCACTGGACAATCGCCTTAAATACTATTCTTAAAAATTCCTGCATAGTCTTCCAGATGGACTGCGTTATATGACTGCTGGGGAAGTTCCAAATACGCATGAACTCTGGATCATTTCTGTGCGATATATAGGAGGTTCCAAAAGTGGTGGCTCACCTCATGAGGCGTTTTCGGACCAAACAGTTCTGGGGACTCCCCTGAGAGTTAGTGTCCACTGGGGAGCTCCCTTGAGAACTACATTCATTCAAAGGCTTTTTTTTTTTTGTTTGTTTGTTTGCATTTGCCCTGCCAGTAGGAGCGCTGCAGTGCCGCAAGTAGGCCGGTGGTTGGTATAGGAATGTTCCTTCTCTACTTTTAACCTGTATTTCATTAGCCGCATAGCATAATTGCCTAAATCATATTTTTGACAAATTGGGATATTGGCTGCCTATTCTTTCATGTTGGCAAAATATACGTTTTTCCTTTTTTTTCTCTCAAATCCTAATGAAATTAAACAATAAAATAAACTTAATTCTCTTAAGTAATAAAAAATGAATAAATAAAAAATAAAGAATAAAGGTAAAAAAAACCCTTTGAAAAATGAGATGGGCAATTATGCTATGAGGCCAACGATTTCCTTCATTTACAATGGTTTTAATCGGTATTTACTTCATGTATTTCGTTTTTTAATCTTGCGATTAGCATTCTAACGGACTGATGATGATCAGGTGCAAGATTTAGCAAACATTAGAGCAAGCTTTGCATTCTGTGCTCTGTTCAGTTATGTATCGCCACATTACTAATGTAAGAATTTTCTCTATATTTTGTTCTGTGTGTAGGAGCTAAACTTTTACGTGGGGGCCTGATCTAACCTGTTCATCTTCAGCTCTTGATGATTTAAACTTAAAATATAGGCTATTTGTAGGGGTGCAAAGAACATTTTAAGGGGGTTAAAGCCCTCTAAAGTAGGCCTAGCATCCCTGCTTGGTGCTGCTTACCTCGTGGGAGCTTTTGCAGAGGGTCCTGCTGGAGATGGCCTCTAGAAGCCCGGGTGACAAATTATTTATGCCTGCATTACCAGCATATGCCCCTCTGTGGTCATGGATAGTGCCCATTGCATCATGCTACTTGCTTGCTTTTTAATCAGATTTGCTTTGGTTGTTAAGGTCTATGTTTTTGTTATCCAGTCTTAGCAAGCTTCTGGATTTTCTCTCGACATTGCCTCACACTATATGGTGAGTGCCTAAGGTTGCAAGTTGAATTTTTATTTATTTATTTATTTTTTGTATTTTGCTTTGACGAGTAAAATTCGCATCATATTCTAAAGCCTGGACTTCACTGCTGGTCCATTTATATATTTTTATTTTCCATTATGAGCTTTTTGTGTTTTGTATCGCCTGATGTTCACGCGGCTGGCTAACGTTTTACACTGGTTTTTAAAAGGGCAGTTGCTGGAGCTGCGCTAGCGTCTTAAGAACGATTTTAATGCTTGCATGTGCATGTTCTGTCCAGAAGATGGCAGCAAATGATTTGTCAAGGTAATTGTCAAATAAGCGTTCAAAAAAAGGGAAAGACGATGTTATTCAGTTTCACAAATAATCACAACAGACACATTAAACCGGGATAGGCAAAATTAGCTTGCATAAAATATTTAAGTGAGTTCATGTGTTGGAAAGTCCATTTACTGCACAATAGAAACACAAATTAATCCCAGTATGAAGATTCATTGTGTTTTATTGATTTGTGAAACAGTACACAAATTCTGCACCTGTTGATGGGGTCAAAAGCTTTTCGAAGCTAATTTCACTAATGTGAGAGAGACTTCAGTCACGTGTTCCACCATAGCAGTTCTGCTAACTCCCTCTGCTGTATTTGGATGGTGCCCTCTCCCCACCCGGGTGTAGCTCGGCTGAAGGCTAGCCACCATTTCTGCAGCAAAGCTAGCCTTTGCTATACTGCTCCGGTTAGCAATTCATTAAACAATTCATTGAACAAGCAGGATAATCAGCCAGCTGAAGGGCTGGAAGGCTTGGACTGTGATGGAGGATTCGATGCGGCCGCGCTAATTGCAGCCTGGCTGTCGATGGCCGCTAAGTCTCATTAGCTCGTTGTACCCAGAGGCAGGTCAGCCATCAGCTGTGTGCTTAAACTGCAATCAGGGAGAGAGGTTCAGTCTTTGAGCTTAACCTCAGCCTCGGGCCACCATCAAATGGATGCTGTGGAGCAGAACTAATTGTACATTACATCAGAGTGGAAGCAGATATTACTGAGGGTGGAAATGGGTTGAGTGTGCGCACACACGCGCAAACACACATACACGTACACACACACATACACACATTTGCACAAATATTTAAACATGCACCCACTCACATACTCATCTATTTGTGCATTCAGCCACACTCTAATGAAGGTGCTTTTTTTTATGAAAATATGCCCCTATTTAGTCATATATGCCCATACGCTGCCCTACACACACGCCCATACAAGGCACTTGCAGAGAAATATACAAACACACTGATTCAGACATGGATGCCGACTCATACATAGTTCACAATTGTACACAATACATTGATTCATGCATCTATGTTCCTGCAAACTCTCTCTAATAGTCTGTCAAGCTTAGTTACACACTCACCCATGTTGCCTGTAACATCTAGTCTCCGCTGTTTCTTGGCTCCAGATCGTGGGTTGCCTGTGTCCTAAAGGGTTCACCGGTCGGTTCTGTGACAAGGTCCCGGATCCCTGCAAAGGAGAACCATGCTTCCATGGCGTATCCTGCCAGAACCACAGAGGCCCAGACCAGTTCTCCTGCGGGGAGTGCCCAGACAATACTGTCTACCAGGACAGGCAGGGATACAAGTGTTTTGAGAACGGTAAGTGGGCCACAAGCAACAAAAATGTATTGCATTGAAAGAGATTGACGTCTTTGAAATTGACATTTCATGGTTTATTTATCATTTATGGTTTAGTTTTTCATGTCTTTGAGGCCTCTCTGAAACTTTCTTTATCTGAAAATGTGACCGCACAGGAAGAGCACAGAAAGCTAAACAGCATTTTTACATATACAGAATTATGGCTTTGTCATATGGGGAGTTTGGAAGTTTAACCCTCTTTTTGCTTTGTTTAACCAGATGCATGAATACACAAGGTGAAAGAGAGCTTTCAGTTTGCATAATAATAAGAACAGGCTATTTAATGTTGCTGAAGACATGACGCGATGCGATAGGTAAGTGTCCAGTCTTTATGTGATTTATCCACAGATCACTGCCTTCCTCCGTTTCCCTTCCCCTGTCACAAAATGGCCGAGTGCTTCAGCACAGGGTACAGCTACACGTGCAGCTGCCTGCCTGGCTTCGCTGGGGATGGTAACAACTGTACTGGTATGACAGCACCCTGAAATACAATTCAACATCTGTAATGCTAAGCTCAACTTGTTTAGCGTCTGCTTCTTACAAACACACTACATACTCACAGCACACAGAAATACAGAAACAAATAAATCGACAACACACACAGAGCGTGACACACACAATACACTATGCTCTTTTTTTCAGCAAAAGATAGGGCCTTTTTTTTTAGAGATTTGTTGGTTGAGGCCTTGAACTCTGGAATCCCTTTATTTTAGTCAGGTGTATGGAATACCTGTTTGCCAGCGGACATTTTAGATTGTTCTGGACCATTTGATGTGCTAAATGCTGTCTTATATGTCCGCAGATATAAATGAATGCTTGGACCCATCCGCCTGCCCCAATGCCAAATTTGAGTGTGTGAACACCCCTGGGTCGGTCAAGTGCTCGTGCCGGTACCCAAACACCCAGGAGTCTGATGGCTGTGGTACTGCATACAAGGCTTGCCAGACATAAACCTGCTGATAATATTTTCTTGACATGTTGTTTGGCAAATTTTTGACTGTTTCGCACGGCATATCTGGTTTTCTGCAGCTTGGCTGGTTAACTTTCATCTGCGAGTAGATAAATTATCATGTAACTTCGACAGGAAGCACTTAACTTCTCTGTTTACCTCGTAGGTGATTCGGCCAACCCTCCAGGTAAGATCTCTCAAGACTGAATGTCAAGGCTTTAATTCGGAGACACAGTTAGCCTAGCCTAAGATTAAAGTGAATTTTGAATGCCCTTAAAAGTTATTTTAATCCAGGACAAAGCTCAAAGACAAGCTGAAAATTAACTTGAAAAAAATAGTATAATTGCAAAACGTGTATTTTCACCTCAGAGATTGTTTCCTTCCTCTTCTTTCGAGTGCAGTTTTACTTTTAATAGGATATCAATGTGATTTGATCTTTGTTCAAATACATCTCAGTTCTCAATTTCAATCCACATTTAAGGTCAATCATATTGATTTCCTTCACTCAAAACATTCTGCCGAAAGATTTGTTCAAATCAGATAAACGCAGAAGTTTTTTTTTTTCTCGGCTTCCTATTCACAATGCCTTTAACGGGTGTCTGAGAAAATGGTCCATACTGTTTCACATTGCATCAGCATGGTGATTGTTTGCAGTGCATGATGGGTATTTGTTTGTCCTCACCAGGTTGGAATATCTTTAATGTTTCCATGGGGTGGAAAGAAAATGAAAATTCAGGTCTGCAGGAGGTAAATGTTTTGTGTGGCCCTGTGCTAAAGTCTAGATGAGGTGTGTGATTGGGTGAATTGTTTTGGGATGGGGGTGAGGACAAGGGCATGTGGGCTCTGCAGATACAGCTGCATTATGGGTCAGAAAACGATCCCCTGACTGCGAAGAGACCAAGAGTTTGGCTCTATACGTCCCCTGATTGATTCCATTCTAGTGGGTACATCTCAGTTTTTGCAACTATGTTTCTTCCTTTCCTACGCCAGTGTTCTTCTCGATACTTCTGATTAGGGGAGTAGATCAAACTTAAGTTCTTGCAGAAGAGGAGGCTGGAGTTTCAGGACCGCATTTGGCGAACCCTAGATTTTCATTGTCTGCCATTTAGGGTTAGGGATTAGTTTAGGGTTAGGGGTCAGGGGGTAGGGTTTGTTTGAACAATGGCATCAACTAAGGTTCCAAAAACCTATTTTTTTGTTGTATGTCAACATTTGGTCAGAAACTCTCACTATATGACTCGTCGGGATGAGAGCGGGTAAAACTAGGGTCCTAGAAATGTGGTCCTAAAACTGCAGTCCTGAAACTGCAACCTCCTTGACTGCAGCTATGCCTTACTCAAGTACAGATGGTAGAGGAAGAAGCACGTCTCAAGTACTTAGATTTTCTGTGGCGCCCCCTACAGTTACAGGAGATCCTCTCCATGGGCTTCCAGAACAAGTTTTACAATGCCAGCATGAAGAAGAGGGGGTCAGGAGGACAGGAAGCCGATGAGTACCGCATCAACGTGTCCAGTGACACACCTCATTGGTACGTCCGGGATTACCTGATCCGCGTCAGCCAATACTACGGCATCCAGGGCGCTGATGTGGGAGGTAAGCTCCGCCCACCTCTGGAAACTGTCACTCAAAGGCCCAGAAAGAGTGAAATTAGTGGCAAAGATAACCAGGGTAGAAATGATAGCATTGAAGATAATGACAACAGCCTTTTGAGCTTGTTTTTAAATGTAATGCCCCTTACTCCAGTCTTTCTCTTTCTCTCTCTCTCTCTCACTTGTTCTCTTTTCCGCACATGCACATGCAGACTTGAATGAGTGTATTACGAATGAGGTGCACTGTGTAAAGCCCGCTCGCTGTGCTAACACCTACGGAGGATACAGGTGTGTGTGCAATGGAACCACAGATGTGGACGCGTCCCAGTCCTGCATTTTAGGTAAGAGTCAGAGTGGGGGCAGACACTGCTATCTAATAGTCGAAGGATACCATCTGTTTATTAGCCTGTGTGGCTATTCACTGCAGCAGAAAGGGCGAAAAACTGGATGAATGTGCAAAAAGGTGTGGTCTATATTTGGACATTTACACCATATAACGGGGATGGAGTACATTTATTGATTGTGTGAGGTGGATGTTAAGTACCTGCAGATAAAAACTGACGGTCTCTTTTTTAACCCTTTGTTGCTTTTTGCCAATATTTTGGAGAAATTTTAAGAGGGGTTTATGTTGTCTACGCTGACAGACATTCTGAAAACACATAATATACATTTTACTGGACATTTCCTGTTCAGTTTAGGTGCCTCTCTGATTAGTCACGATTTACTACAAACAGTCACAATGGCAGCTTCCATTAGTAAGATGCAAGTTGACAAAAGTCCGAAATATTCTTATATTGTTCAAGTTTTGATCAAATTTTTTCCTGTTGGAGAAATGAAATACATTATATAGCACACACTGAAACACATGAGCTTTGTAATGCATGTGTGTTTGTTGGGATACACCTGATTTTGTGCAATGTCAAAAATATTGGACATTATGCATGCTGGGCAAATAGCTCAAATAAGCCATGTCCTGAATACTAGACGTATTGACGACCAGGTTTCTTCAACTTCACATTATTTCTGTCACCCCATGTGCATAAGGTCCAAAATACTGAATGGCAGAATGCATAACACAAGCACCAATAATAATGGACAGACTGACCACCCACTAATACCCCTCCCAAAAAAAAAAAAACAAAATTTCACCAAATCCCATCAAATGGTCCCAGAAGAACATTGAATATCCAATTTTAAGATCTTGGAGGCATTTGTTCATACTCTATGCAACAAAGGGTTAATCTTAAAATCACTGTTTTCGCATTCATTGTTCTAGAGTTCAGAGAAAAGGAGCTAAAAAAAAAGTGTCACGGTTGAATTACTTTGCAAACTTCACAAGCAAACTCATTTCTATCCCGGCGCAGATAAAGGTACAGTGAACCGGACTGAGGTGGAAGAGCCCCAGGCTGAAGAGGACCACAGGAATCTGATTTTGGCCCTGGCTCTCGGCATCGGGATCCCCCTCCTGCTGCTGCTCCTCGTGGCTGCTCTTGCCTGTTTAATCTGCTCCCGCAGGAGCAAAGTCTCTGCCGAGTATGTGCCCTTACGTTACCAATACTAAACTCAGACTAGCTGGAATTCTAAGCCAATTTACAATGGTCTGAGCTGCTTTTTACCCCTCAGCCTACGAAAGTCGTGGAGGGGTATTGTTGTGATGAGCGGCATCCGTCAGTCCGTCTGTCTGTCTGCCGGTCTGTCTGTCTGTCCGTTAACTTCTCGTTTCCGGACGATAGCTGAAAAACGCCTTGGCCTTTCTGGTGGTATGTTGGGGGTGGTTAGAGGAAGCTGCCTATCGATTTCTGTCCAGCTGCGATAATCAATATGGCCGCCACGGCAGGGCAAGCGCAAGGCTGAGGGGTCCCGCTCGCAACAACACGCTATTTTTAACTCTTGTAGCTGGTCTGTGGCTGGTCGAAGCTTGTCCTTAACTGGTTATAAAGCTGGTCAAAGCTGCTTCAGCTGGCAGAGTGAGCCGATCTCAGATAGTTGATTGGCTGACCAGGTAAAACCATAAAACTCAGCTGGAGCCAGATCGACCTGCTTTGGCTGGTTTACACTGGAATTTTGAACAGAGGCGTTAGTTTGCAACAAGAACTTCATTCAAGATCATGCAGCCTCACAATATTTCACACCCAATCAGAGGTTTGAGTGATATATAACAGCTGTCAGTACGACCAAAACTGAGCGTGTTCCACTGAAAAATTGCCGATACAAACACATCTTGCAATTTTCAACACGACAACCAGTGTACAGATTACATGTAGCAACACAGAGACACAGCAAGAGCTCTTTTGGTCAAACATATTAGTAAAGTACATTTTACATTTTGAATGTGCACAATGAGAGAGTAACAGTAAAGTGTTATGGTCGCTCATTAGTGCCACAATACAGGATTATGCTGTTGTCTAGGACCTGTGAGATAAATGGAGTGACAACTATATTTTAATCTTGTAAGAAACTGAATTTTGAAATGGAGCAGAATGGAAATATTTAGGTGAGTTTTGAAGCGTTTGTGGAAAATGAAAATTGAACATTGAAAATCTGCTTTCCTGATTGGGGCATGCTGTCCATCTATGTGGCAAAGAACAGTTACATATGTGTGCCGCTGGGCAAGAGCTTTTACCTGCATGGGTCCTGCCACCATAATTCCTGCTAATGACACAGTCCTTGATTTCATAACATAACCACTCATTACTTATACATCTGCCATTGTAGTTTGTGACATTCAGCCCTGATCCCATAGTGACACATGACATAATCTGTGGTCTGCATCCTGTGGAACAGGTGCTAGTGAGCTAAAGATGAATAATCCGACTAAGTTACCGCATGACCTATAAATCCCCATACTGTGACATCGAATACTCACTGTACTGAGTGGACCCTTTGGTAACAGGGGTCTTCAATGGGATTATGCTCATGTTCCTTTGTTTTTACACATATGTACCAGGTCAGGCCGGAATGTTCTTTGCATAATATGCATGGATATATCTCCACACCACCTGCCGAGCTATTAGGGCCAGCTCTGATACGCTAGAAAATTCCATGTCGAGGGAATATGTATGTTTGTGCGCTTGTGTGTCAGTAGTGTGAAAACAAACCTTCTTTGTGGGTATCAGAGTGGAGCTGAGAATGGGAACTCAAACTTATCCCTGAGTGAAGGATTGCAGGATTTGAATCCCAACCACAGAATTATTTTTGCTCTGGGAAATAGTGGATTTTGATTGTCAATCTGCAGATGATGAAATTGAAGAGCCTAGTGCTAAAAGTACTTAAGTCACATTTTCACACACCGTGAGCTAAGGATGGCAAAACATCTTTTGTAGTCACCTAAGTTGATTTTCTCAATTTTCTCAAAATTGACATTTTGTGACTTAAGCACTTTTAGCGCTAGGGTCTTCAATTATTGTTTGACATACTTCAATCTTCTTGACACTGGCAATTTTAAAAATTCCATCAATATTCCAAACAAAACTGTGATATAATATTATAGTTGGTCACATCATATATGTACATTTAATGTACCTCTGGAATTTCTTTGGCCACCCCTATGGCCATCCTTGTACAACTATTTACAGTTTAAACAGTGCATTATCACCGGCCAATATAAGTTCCATCAATAGTGTACACCCCCCATTGGGTCTGCTCTGTTTCCTGGACCCCCCATTACGAACACCTTGGTAACCCCCCTGTTTCTCCGCAGGATTCCTCACCTGATACCGGAATACATTGAAGGGCAGTACAGCCCCCCTCCCTACAACTATTCAGACCCGGCGCTGCACTACAAGAGCCACTGCAGCCCCCGCATTCTAGACGGCATCACGCCACGACGCCCGCGACGCTAACAAACTCTGAGGCTCGGCCTCGAACCACAGCCTCGCAGCTCCGATGAGGATCTGCGGGAGTGCGTTTCTGAATGAAGAGGCCGGTATATTTAAAATGTGTCCTGTAAAAAATACATATTTATGTTTGTTCTGATGAGCTGTCTAATAAGGAGTGTCCTTGCATTTGATGCAGAGAGACTTAAGTTTTGAGCCGTTCAAATAAATAGGACTAGATTGATGTAGAAGCTGAACAAGTGATTCCATTTTCCAATGTGTAAATATACAGGCCCCAATCGACTCAGAAATAACAAGCAGTACATCAGACACGAGAAATTATGTGCCTGATCTACAAAAACCGATAGCCTATGCAAGACCAATAATGCAACCAATGATGAATGCAAAGCCAATACTGTGACCAGTTATGATGAGTTATGTTATTGCTTTTGCATGTGCTAAAAGGCTTTACTCATGTTAAATTTTAACAAATCAGACACCAAGAGACCTGTGGAACGCAACATCATTTTTATCAAAAAATTTTGTGGATATGCTGAATGATGGTTATGTATTTGCTGGAGTGCATGGCAGAGTCAGTTTCCCTGCTGCCTAATTCAAAATGACTGACAAAGTAAATCACAAACCACACATCCAAATGACAAATGACAATTTACAGCCTCAGTGGAAAGTGATGTTTCCCAATCAGAGCACTCTTTGTCCAACTCTTCATCATTGTCTCCTTAGCACATTACAGCCATTGTTGGGTAACAGGCTAGATGATACTGCCTGCAATTAAAACTTAAAGCTACATGTAAATCCTAATTTAGAAGGTTTTTAAATGTTGTCTGATGTAAAACTGACTTACGTATTGCGGAAATAATGAATGGTATTGAATATCATTTAAAGGATTTTCTTCACTGGTAAATGAATCAAAGCATGGATTTCCAGGCTTTGCTGAAAGCATCTACCCATCCAAATCAATTCTGTCATTCAATTATTTCACCCACAATGCACAAATGTACTGCTGTACTTATGAAGTTGACTAAGTGCTTGCCAAACAATAAAATAACCCATATCGGCAAATGGTATATTTCCGTTAAGGTGGAGTACAAAATGAAATACATTTTGCGGTGATGTTGGAACACTAGAGGAATCCGCAGGTGTAGAAAGTCTTGGAAAACAAAGAGATAGTATCGTCAAAAAGTGATTGGCTCCTTGAGCAGAACCAAAAAAGCTGCTATCATGCTACCCAGCAGATCAGGCGCTAAGCTAACTGCCGCTGCTAAATGTTTACCTGGAAGGCACTCTGCACTGAACACAGTGTGAGAACTAGATAGTCTGACTGATGGTTTAAGAAACAGGATTAAGTCAGCATTATCTACATTTACCCCTAATGGTGGGAGTGCAGCTCACTGGGATATGATTGTTAGCGCCTTAACTGGTTAATGCTCTTAATAATTCACAGAGGTGAACAATTGCTATTTTCTTGCCGAAACGTAATCATTCATATACTCATTAACTGTAATAGTCCTTGATATATGCGGCAGTAACTATGGCAGCATTAGTGGTATTGTTCCAGGGAATTAAAACTAAGCTGTAGTGTCATCTCTGGCCACACGGTGGCAGTAGCAGACCGGTCCAGACTGTTGAGTTGCGGCGCACACTCGCTCTCTTTACATAATACGAGCTCTAGCCGTGTGCACCAGAGCGGCTTATCCCTCTGGTCTCCCTCTCAGGAGCTGATTAATGGAGTAAAATAACAGCTGCAATGACCTCTTCCCCCCACACACACACTGACACACACACACACGCAGGCACAACACTCTGCAAATTGAGATAACAGGAGCGCAATGCGACCTTGCAGGTTTCCAAGCTGTGGGTGATGACAGTTTAGCACAACACCTACCTGTCACAGGTTCAAGGGTAACATAGCACTTTCTTCCTTTTATATACTCTCTCTCTCTCTCTCTCTCTCTCTCTCTCTCTCTCTCTCTCTGGCTTGTACCTAGATGAGTGCAGTGGCACTGAGGTTGTTCAAAACAATTATTTGTCTGTGAACAACTGTACAATGTTTTGCCAATCAAATACGCGCACTTCTGGGCAGTTCTGTGATTACGTGCATTTCCATCTCTTGACAATGGAGAGAATAAAAATTGTGGTAGTTATGTGGGTGAAACAATAACCTCAGTAATCTTGAATTTACTTTAATTAAAAATATCTTGATTTATTTATTTATTATTTTTATTTTGCCGAAGTGCCAAGAGGTAGGCCTGATTCTGTGCAATGCGTCTGTGTGGGTCTCGGCGCTGCCCGCTGTACTGCAGTGGGCTTGTCCTTGGTTCTGTACGGAGTGGTACATCTGATTCTGTAGGGGCAGGGTGCTGCAGTGGGCTCGTCTCCCGTAGAAGCGGGGCTGCAGCGGATGTCTGGAAGAGGGCCAGATTCGGCGGCTCAGATGTGAACTCAGACTGCAGATGTCTGCGAGAGCTGGCAGCCTCAGTCTGCAGGGGAGCCACATAAGACAGACCGGAGAGCTGATAAACAGGCTTCACTTCATTGCAAGTCACAGTCCGCGCCGTGAAAAAGGTGACATGGGAGTCGCAACCTGCTGAGAAATCAGATGACCATCTTGTACAAAGCCATTGGTCATGTAGTAGCTGATTCATATGGAATTATTGGCCAGGAGTCACAGTTGCATACGGAATCATAGCTCATAGAGTCACAGTCGCATACAGAACCATAGCTCATAGAGTCATAGTCTCATACAGAATCATAGCTCTTAGAGTCACAGTTGCATAAAGAATCAAAGCTCATAGAGTCACAGTAACATCCAGAATCATAGCTCATAGAGTCACAGTCTCATGCAGAATCATAGGTCATAGAGTTAGTTGCGTACAGAATCATAGCTCACGGAGTCACAGTCACATATAGAATCATAGCTTATATAGTCACAGTCGCATACAGAATCATAGCTCATAGAGTCACAGTTGTGTACAAAATCATAGCACACAGTCACAGTTGCATAAAGAATCAAAGCTCATAGAGTCACAGTAGCATACAGAATCATAGCTCATAGAGTCACAGTTACATATGCAATCATAACTCAAAGAGTCACGGTCTCATCCAGAATCATAGCTCATGGAGCCACAGTCACATATTGAATCATAGCTCCTAGAGTCACGGTCGCATACAGAATCATAGAACATAGAGTCACAGTCTCCTGCAGAATCATGGCTAATAGAGTCACAGTATCATACAGAATCATAGCTCATGGAGTCACAGTCACATACAGAATCATAGCTCATAGAGTCACAGTTACATACGCAATCATAACTCATAGAGTCACAGTCTCATCCAGAATCAAAACTCATAGAGTCACAGTCTCGTCCGGAATCATAGGTCATAGAGTCAGAGTCCCATAAAGAATCAAAGCTCATAGAGTCACAGTTGCATGCATAATCATAGCTCATAAAGTCACAGTCTCATAAGGAATCATAACTCATAGGACTAATACAAAATTAAAGCTTGTGAGAGTCACAGACTCGGAATAAATCATTGGACATACACCTCAGGGCAAAAAAGGGGGCCAAAAAGGCATCTGTACCACAGTTAGGCATAGTGGAAGAGACACCTGATTCCAGAATCCCACAGAGAATATTTGGTCTCACAAACTAACCAGGAAACATTTTTCAACTACTCATTAACTGTCTGAAGCCATGAACACTGAATTGGAAAACATTGACACTTCTTTCTTTTAAAAGCTGTCTGCAAGTTTACCTACAAGGCTAAAGAATTTTTCAAAAATCAAAGGGAAAACTATCTCATACTCAGTTACTTAATCTAATTGTTGAATTCTTGCTAATTTCCTGATCATTGAATTGTTGTCAAGACCATTGGTTATTCAGCCACATTTGGACCATTGGTCATTCAGCCACACTTACAAAAATTATGTGATAGAGCAATAGATACATATGGAATTATAGGTCATTGAGCTAAACCATAAAATCATATGTCATTGAGTTACAGTCTCATTCAGAATCATAAGTCAGTCTCACTGACTTATAGGATTATTGGTCATAGAGTCACAGACAGGAACGGAATCACTGATAAAAGCAAATTCATATTCTCCTGCAGCTAGTCTCCTGCACACTCAGATATAATTGCAATATCTTGAGAATCACAGACTGAGCCTCCCCCAGAATTCACAGGTTAAAGCAGGTGAAAGCAGTCTGTTTCAAGCAGTCACAGGTAACAGCATAGCAGCGTCTTACTGAATTAGCACCACAAAGAATTAGCCACTGATTGCAGCTGAGTTTTTCTGTCTTGCTGGGTCCTTGCTCAAAAGTTGAGCAAATAAGACCTGGAATTGTTCCTGTAATTTTTGTTTTCTTCAAATTGATGGGAAAGAGTTTGACGCAGTCGCAAATATCAAACAAATCACTGGAAATGTATTATCCAAGTATATATAGCAGGCCTATCCATGTAGAAATTAGATTTCACGTACAAATACAGCAATCTTGGCATTTGTACAACAATTTTGCGTGTGGATAAGTATTCTGTATGTTATCTGAAATGCAACTGTAGGTACAGCGTCATATGTGTATGTGCAGTATCATATGTATATTCAGACTGACATTTATTTTGTGTGGTCTGGAGGTCCTTGATTGGTCAGCCTAGTTTGAGGAAGTGGCAAGGGAGTGCGTTAAACATTAAAGTAACCTTGGCAAATGGCGAGGAGGGATGGTTGGAGGACTTTACATTTGTTTAGCTGGCATTTTACTCGCCTGAGATGTGACTCTAAAACTCCTCCATTAGGCCAGAAATCTATTCTGTAATTTGCACTGTAATCAGTATAATGTCTTCAGAAATAACCCTGTTAATAATTCAGCAGTTAATTGTTAACCGCAGTCTATATACTATTTAACAAGCTTCTGTCTTTCTAACACCAGAACTGTAAATTACCACTGGCAATTCATTCATACTGGCACAGCCAAACCAACTGTCCAGTGTTGTTTCTAGAGTTAAATGTATTTTTCGCTTATGATGATGAATTCTTTTATAAAACGAGCATGCTTCCAAGCTGGTAAAGAATAGCACTTATTGTCATCGTGCTCTGTTTTACTGACACGGCATGTGCATTCAATCTATATAATCTGGTGCAATAACACATAAAACAACCTAATGTGGATAATAGATGACTCAACCATTCAGAATTCTGAACAGGTTTTAAAAATTAAGAATACATTAGCGGAAGAACGCACAACTTAACTGTCGGTGGCTCAGTCGTACTCTCAAGCAAATGGTGGCTTAATTGCCATTGTAAATCACAGAGCATTCGGTCGCGCTGATTGGTCATAAAAGCATGCAAAGTGCATTGTAATGTATGTTGCAACATGCAGAGGCCGTTATAGATGCTTTAAATTCCAAGGGTACGAGTCCTCAAACAATGTTATCGGTGTTGACTCGATTGCCTTTCATACGCTAATAAATCCATAAAGATCTCAAGAGCAGAAGTGAGCCACGGAGGTCTGCAGTGGGCTTTCCAGTGCATATGACATGCTCTTTGGCTGTGCTGCCTCTCTTTAAAGAAAGGAACTACATGAAGGCCAGCAAAGCACCATTCCCAAGGCAGTCTCCATTTCACTGATCTGATCTCCGTTCATCAAAGTGATTTTTAATGAAAGAAGTATACTGTAGCGCAGTGCAAGGTACAGCTGTCTCTATCTCTGAGATTGCATCATACCGCACTGAAAGGTCACTTATTTTTTCTGCTGTTCATTTTCTTTTGTGTTCTACACGCACTCGCGCGCGCACACACACGCACATGCACGCACGCACGCACACACACAC
This sequence comes from Gymnothorax javanicus, assembly GCA_029692085.1. Taxonomy (NCBI): domain Eukaryota; kingdom Metazoa; phylum Chordata; class Actinopteri; order Anguilliformes; family Muraenidae; genus Gymnothorax; species Gymnothorax javanicus. Next base: position 37,071,497 of record CM056208.1, read on the forward strand.
AGAAAAAAAAAATGAAAGATTACATTAGCTGCACAGCCTGCTTTGTCTAAGGCAGTGTTCAGAGGTTAACACACACAGAGCTCATTTTCAAAGCTTGACCTCCACAATTCAAAGCGCCTTTTAGTTTTCTTAATTCTGAAATTGTCTCCAGGTCACACTCAGCAGCAAATTCAACTTGTACGTAATTACCTAAGAAAATCTTTGAGTAGGCCTTTTTCATCAGCAGTGAAACATGTTGAATCAACTATGATGGAATACAAAATCAGGTAGCTGATAATTTTACAGGATATTATTAGAAACTGAAATTTAGCTCTGTGATTAGGAAGTGGTTTGGGTTTAAACCCTCGAATGAATCCTAGAGGTATGCGTAGAATATGAGGAACCTGCTTGCAAAGAAAAAGCGCCCTCGCAAAATACAAAGAAAGATGGTGATAATTATAAGGAAACTGCTGAATTAATCATTCACCCAACCTTACTTAATGCTTCAGGAAGTACCTTCAGAGAATTTTGGTTGAAAAAAAAAGTTTTTTTTTTTTCATTTGTACTCCACAGCAAAAGTACAATCAGATTATTGTGTTATAATCCCCTCCAGAGCTGCCGCATGCAGATATCGATGCTTTATTCTCTGAATCTCACTTGATTGATTTATTTACGTACTACAGGCTTTTTTTCAGTTATGGCTGAGTTTCAGTTTATTTTGACCGGCAACATCTGTCGATTCAAATAAATACAAATAAAGATGGTGAACTGGAGAAGAAAATACGAAGCTTTAGCAAGACATTCACACTTCGAGCTCAAGTTAAGCGAATTTGAACTAAGTAGATTCGGTAAATGGAGTACAGCTGTTGTCAGATCCATTAAAGTTAACTGGGTCTCCAAATCTACCATCCTACTGGATGATGACATTCAGAGTTCACCTTCAAATGTCACAGAGCAGTGTAACTGAGTGTCATAATAGATGCCATGCATGTGTGCTATGTGTTTACACTAAACACCTAACCTCAGCCAGCACTTGCATCACAGGAGTCCCCTATGACCATCACATAGACAGCTGTTAGTGCTGACAGGAACTCCTCAAAACAAGGGAAGGGACCGGGAAGAAACAGTTTTGCAAATCGCTGGTCTCTTCATATTGCTGAGGATGAATTGCCAATGAAATTTAATTCTTCCTCTTTCAATTCCTTTGTTAGCACAGCTCAGTTCTTATTCATACGGACAGGTGCTATTGTCCTATGGCAACACGCCAGCATGCTCTACCCAACAGGCCTTCTGGCCACTTGACCCCTCCCTGCCCTCGTGTGTTGGACGGGAAAGAGGGTGAGGGGCAATTCCAAATGCCACCAGCCCCTCTGAGGGTTCTCTGCAGCTGGTGAAAGACACGCTGGCCTCGGTTTCATTCTGGGAACTAAAAGAATAAAAGAGTCCTGACTGGAAGTTGCATTTGTCATTTTATTTCTGGAGAGATGTGTAACCCCATTTCCTTATTGAGCTGAAACCATTTTCTTAAGACCTATATTTCTTTTCTTTTTTTTCTCAAAATGCCTTTGACAGAGTCTAAAATGGATTAGATTTGTGTACCGATAGCATCATGGAATACCCTATGCGTGTATTTCCTGGAACTGGCAGCTGATTGGATCATATCAGCCATTAAGTTAAAAGGACTGTGTTGTTTTGCTTTTATTACTAACTGCTCATGGCAAACCTGTCGAGGTCATGTCCCAGTCCCCTACATTAAGTAATTTTCAACCCCAGGTGGCTTGTGCATTAATGTGTAATGGATCTACAGTTGGCTAATTGATTAGTGAATTTACCCTGCAGCTAAGGATCACTTTGCTAATGAGGAGCTGGCAGGTTTTTGCTGGCCGGGGTGGTAGAGAGTTCTGATCCTAAGACACCAGTGTTGGAGATTGTGGTGTGAATGAAAGCACCATTTCTAAAAGCTGCAAGGGAAAGTATGTATGCTTTTGTGCATATGTGTGTGTGTGTGTGTGTGTGTGTGTGTGTGTGAGAACATACATTAGTCATGGAAATTAGCTTAAAAGAAATTGACTGATTGACTGTGGGTTTCCTGAAGACAGTATTTAAGCACACCGCTCTTTGCACTCGCAATAAAATGCATCATTTCTTTTTGGCCCTGACTGAAGGAAAGACTCTCTGCTGGAAGGAAGCAAAACATGACATTACTTGTGAACCTGGTGCACAACTGTACTTAACTATATTTATACCTTGAATGTTGTATCCAAGAATAAGGAGCACCAAAGAACTTTGGCCCCATATAAAATATATTAGTTTGTCATACCCGCCTGCATCGGAATTCGTGACCTCATCAATTTTTCTTTTTCAGTTTCAAAAAAGGCAATCGGCGTAATGGTTTTTGCGAGTAGGGCAAATGTACCCTTAGACGGACACTTAGGTCATTTACTTGAGAAAGGTATGTTCCGGTGCAGCTCTCAGTCAAGTAATGCAAAACAGACGGGCCCAGTAGCCTAGAAGAACATGTCACGACCGCATAAGTCAACTTTTCCAAATGTTTTATATTTCTTAATTTTTAAAAATAACAGCTTGCCAGCATCACATTTTTCAGATTATAAATATGATAAATTCATATATTTTGCTTGAGGCCTTACTGACAATGTGAGAATCTGATCACAGATCAAGAGAAAGTACGTTGTAGAAATGCTGAATTGGATTCACTGCTTGCGATGTCCTCGCAACCTTCCGAGGCTGCACTGCTGTTCCGCCCTGCTTCACATGGGAGGGTCCAGCCCATGAAATAATAGGCACTGCGCGAGATGTGTGCTCACCTGGAGACCGCCCCCCCTCCCCACTCCAAACACACAAACCCGCACACCTGCTCTGCGGCTGCCAGATCTGCTGTGTCTACAGTCCCTGCCTGCCCCTGCCCCGTGTAACTCAAGTCTCTTTCATTTGCATTGTATTTGCTAATGCGTGACAATGCTGCAAGGCGCATTAAAAATGAATGGATCCTCCAGTTACGCTCTTTCCGAGCTCGCACTTCCCTCCCAGTGAGGATCCTGATACCCAAGACAGGCCTCAGTTTATGCCTAAGGTTGCTATAAAGTCTTGGTTTTCCCCGTTTAAAAAGGACTTACTTCAAGACAAATATAATCGAGCTGCCCTAAAATGTGCAGTTCGATCAAACCTTCTAGTATGAAATTTCATTCTGTTGTTTCCCCATCGTAAATGCCTGCATGTTTAAATTCTGTGGTTCAGTAAGTTTGATTTTGGAATTCAAGTGTCAGGACTACTAGCACACAGGATGGTAGTATTAACATCACAGACACTCAGATCTCTTGTAGAGAGAGAGAGCAAGAGACTTTACGAATCAACCCTGCTATTCCAGCAATGGAGAGAGAAAAACAGAGAGGTGTTACACTGAAAAAAAGTCAATTATCTCACAGTAAAATAGCTAATCGGTGGGGGAGGACAGTGCAGGCGATATGTCAATATACACTGTACATACACTGTACTGTACACACAAACGCACATTGAAGAAACAATGTTAGGTTAGAGCACTATGGTTTAAGGCGAAAGAGATCATTTTTCACCTTTGACATTTACAGCAGGCTCCAGAATTATTAGCACTCCTGAAAGAGGGCTGACATCTTGGCAATAGGTAGACACGATGATCCAAAGCATCCCTAAAAATCCACACAGAATTGATTCCGTGACAAGTAATTCATTTTTCTACAATGGCCATCTTAGCCACCACACCAAAATCTGATAGAAAACCTCTGGGCTTAATTGAAAAGGAGAATTGATGAGCGCAAATCCAAGAATGTAAATGATTTTAAATGGATCTTCGTGGAGGATTTGTGCGATATCCCTCCAAATGCATGCTTTCATCTTGTGAAATACTTTAACACTGAGAGGCATTAAAAACGCAAAGTGTTTTTTATCGTCTAATTTGAAAACTGATAGTTTTTCCTTTTGCTGATTGACATGATAACCATCAGGTATGATAAGCATTGCAAAATGTCAAGTGTCTGGGTTCGAATCCTTTCTTGATTTAATACCTCATTATGATTATCTAAATGCAGCACAGTTCCCTGGATCATGGTCGTGAATCACATTGGGAGAAATCATTTTGCACATGAAAAGTTGAAGATCAAGGCCAATAAAAACACACATAAACAAAGTCACATCATTCCCACTTCAAATGCCACCAACAAATGAATCTCGGAAGAATCAAATATTTTGAATGTTGAATGACGGCCAGTCTCAAAGAAAAGATTCTGGATGCATTAATGTCCATTAAATGACTGTATCCAGACTGCAGGGACGACACAGAATGACCAGATGTGTCAGCTGTCGTCCCCGACAAAGTGCGTCATCTGTGACGCCACAAAAACACATTCCATAAAACGTCTTCTGCCATGTCAGATAATGCATAAGAACTGCTGAATTGACTGCCAAAGTAACAATAACAGTGAGGGCAAGTCTCACTACCAAAAGCACAGTTTTCCGAGACCGTGTTTTGCAACTACGAAGGAAACCATTTACCACTACTTAAAACAGTATATTTTATTATGCGTTTTTAATGCCTCTCAGTATAGTACAGGGAAGACTCCATGAAATTAACTTGCCCAAGTTAGTTGCACCAAATATTAAACAAGGAGTGCCATTAATTGTAAATCTTTGATTTGGAAGGAATTGATTTTGGATTAAATGAATAAATAATTTTGGTTTGTTCTATTAAAACACTAATAAAGTACAGTATTTCTCAGATGTTGGCATTTTGAGTTTATCTATTTAAATGCAATTATTTATCTTTTATAGTAAATTTTGAGGATTTCCAGTCAGGGATGCAAATAACTCTGAAGCCCACAGTATAATGCCCAAGGGGGAAAAAAAAAAAATTTAAAAACCCAGAAATGTGGACATATAATGAGGGAGTTTCCAATCTGCCACCAGAGTCTGACCTTTAACCTCGAACAATTCCCCTGACAATCCTTTATGTGCTGTCAAGAGGTAGCCAGAGTGCATGCCAGTTTCCAGCCCAGCATTGATTGAAACTCACAAGGGAAACTAGATGCGAATTAATAAATCTCTTGAGTTTTAAAGGCCTCTTTGAGTTAAAAAAAATGTTACAGTGTTCATAAATTAATTTGTGAATGCTGTTCCAAAATGTGTGCATCCATGGACACTGCATGAAGCCCCTCCAATACACAATGCTTCATTGGCACAAAAATAAACAGGATGTGAGTAGAAATTTGACCTCGTTTCTGCACGACATATTTATGTGCTGGACTGCAACATGCATGCAAGCCGGCTTATCTTTCTCATGTCGGCTACAGTCTGCGCACAGGCCCTCCCTGTCATCTCGCAAGTATTACAAAACTCCCACTCAGCACAAAGTCCCTATAATAAAACAAATTATTGGAGAGAGAGAGAGGGAAATGGTGTTATTCCTGAACGCCACTTGTATTCGACAACACCATGGCAGTAACTGAAGCAGAGCGTGAATTAAAGCTGAAATGTTGCTGATCTGTGATCAGTGCAGCCGTGCATTAATGTAAAGGGATCAGGGGTTGCCTTGAGGAGTTCTGGTTTAGGAAGTAGACATGTGACATTCAACCATGCCATCGGCATTCAGAGAAATTGACGATGCACACATGAGGGAAGCACTCGCAGAACTAATCAAACCCTTTTCCTCGCAAGTATTAACCCTTTGAGCACTGAATACATTTTAAAGGAATTAAAAATGTAATTATCCTGAGCTGTTGATAATCTATCATGTGGCAACTTGTTTAAAAGAGCTCCCGTGGGAGCTATCTATCATGTGGCAACTTGTTTAAAAGAGCTCCCACGGGAGCTCTTTTAAACAAGTTGCCACATGATAGGTTTTCAACTGCATATGAATTTGATATCTTACATCATTGGGCAACTATAGTTGCCTATAGCACTCTAAGGGTTCATCTTTCATATTTATAAATGGATGATACCGCTGCCGGATAGCTCACTCGGTTAAAGCACCGCATTGCGACGCAGAAGTGACTATCACGGCGCAGGTTCGAGCCTCGGTCGTACCAACCGGCAGTGGTCGGCAGCTTTTTCAGAGTAGCGCACAACCCCCAGCAACCGCACTCCAAAACTGGTGACACAAGCATGCAATCACATGCACACAAAGACACACACACACACTCACACACACATGCAGTACTCAAACAATCACACACACACACACACACACATACATACACACAAGCAGAGAGGCACACACACTCATACACGCTCACACACACACACAAACAGAGATACATATGGTAGAGTTTCTTTCTTTCAACCTGAGTCGAACTGAAGTTGGGCGTGGTCGGCGCTGAGGGTGGTTGACCGCACTTTGTACAGCTAGCAGACTGTGAGTCCATTTTTTCTTGAGTATGTAAGCGAGGCAGCCAATGGGCAGCTTTGAGATCTCGCTGCTGCCTCTACTTTATTTTAGCTACTCAAATGGAAGCCCTCAAACACTGCTGAGTATGAAAGTCCCAAAACCCGGGCTATCTGTGAGTGCCATCTAACCTGTTACACTCTGCCTTTAAAAGATTCATTTTTAACCATGTGTAAGCACTATCCTACACATATACATGTACACAAGGTTCTATTAATAAAGGGCAAATTATTAGTATGTTCTCATGAATGGCAATGTGCATAATTATTTGCTCAGGACTGTGCATAAATTAAGCAATTTTTTTTAAAAATTGATGAGCCCAGATCGTTTTCCGTATATGAAGTTTGTCACATAAACATTGGGCTTAGAATAATTGAGAAAAATAAAATAACAAAATTATTATAAAATAATCATGTGACATTCTAAATGCATAGTACACATCTGTGACACTTTAACATATTGAATTGGATATCAAAAACAAATGATTTGAAGTTTTTTTTTCTTCATCTTTAAATTTTTCATCTGCACCACATCCTACTATAAAATTAGGAAATTCTGTCCATCCATCCTCCTATAAGTATTTATTTTTTTCTCCTTAGTAGGTTGGCCAATCATTCTGAAACTGCACAAGGGCATTGAGCATTGCCATGCGCAGGGGCCATCAAAGCTGATTTTTTATATTTTCCTAAATTTAAGTTGTCTACTAGCACATTGAAATTTCTTAGGGGCATTTTTGACAAGTCTGCATGAAGTTGTAGTGCACGCATTCCCCAAAGTCTGCACGACACTCCCCTGGGTGTGAATTAGTTCTAGATTTAAACAGAAGGGAAACACGTTGACCATATTGGGCGAATAAAGGACGTTTTCTTATAAAAAGTTAACCTGCTTGTTCACATGGTCGTATTTTCACAATTATTTCCACCTGAAAACGATCACACCTCATCCTTATAACCCCTCAATCAGGTGCCTCCCACAGACCTATTGCCTGTGCGTCATTTTGCGAGGAAAATGCTCTTAAGATCTTAAATACTCTTCTGCTAGTGCATGCACACATGCACAATATACCCTGTTGTTTCAGCAACAAGATAAATCAATTGTTTATTTGTGCTACACTGATGCTACAGAGGCCAAGGAGGCCAGAGTCTTAAGGGTCTTTATTTTGAGCCTCTTATAAGGTTATGAATGTCAAGATCTGAAGATCTGAATACAGCTGTGTGCGTGCGTGTGTGTGTGTGTGCGTGTGTGCGTGCGTGTATTTGTATAGAATTGAGTGTGTGTGTGTGTGTGTGTGTGTGTGAGCAATTCTGTTTTGTGAGTGTGTGAGACCAGGCGTAGCAGAGCCACAGTGAGTACTGAGGAGAGGGAGGGAGTGGCGATGTGCAGCACCGAGCCGTATCTCAGCAGGCTCACCGGAGGTGGTGTGGGATGCGTACCGCCAAGAAATGTAATGGAAAACTAAACAGTAAAAACAGAACTATGCTCCAAACCTGGGAGAAATGAGCATTAGCCAAGAGTCCAAGCCAACTGGAGACAAAATAACATTAGCAATTAGTGATGTCATAATTCTGCTATGTTTTGTGACTGAAGTTGTTTCATCATTTCTGAATGCCGAGAGGGAAATTTTGGGTGTGGTACCACTGGTGAAAGACTAGGTCTTAGGAGTTGTGGGACAAGAGACACCGCCATTTTGAAACGGAGAGGCAGAGGGAAGCTGTTACATTCTTGACCCAAATCCCCAGCGCTTCAGTTGGAAGCTGGGACAGATGGTCAGCAGGGGGGAACACAGCCATCCAAGCAAACAGAAGCAGATTCGGGGGGCCGTCCAATACCCAGGGCACACTACTGGCCCAGCTCATCACTCACATCCAGAATAATCTGATGACATTGTGTCACTGCAATCGCCCAGGACTTCTGCTGACATCCTCTGGATTTAGGTCGCTGTTTGTTGCTTTCTTGCTCCACCTTTGGCTCTCCCTATCCTCTGTAGGGATTGGTATCTGGCCCCCCTGAGATATCATGTGCTACCATTGGGAGTAGAAACTCAGCCTGCTCCCTTTTCCAGTATTTAATTTGAGTCTTCACCACTGCAATGCCTCACCGCCAGGACTGGAGTGCTTATAATAACGGTGAGAGCTCCAGATGCCACGTGAGTTCTATGCCTGATGAACATAAAAACAAAAAGGGGACTGTCTTGGGTAGATTTGCCACGTGGGTCCCTGTGCGTCGAGCCTGAAATGCAGAAACTGTTTCCATGACACAGTGCTTCACCAGCTATGTGATGAACTCATACATTGTGCTGTTCTTCTATGGCCGGCATAGACATAAACACTTTAAGATTATAACGTAAGCAACCTGCAGTGAGAGAAACTTAACAGAATTAACTGTATTCATAACACCAGTGGTGCAATCGTCCCTGGAGAGGTGTGTGCACTCTATCAGGTAGATGGGTAGATCACTACGGAGAAAAAGAGTACCTTCCTATGTATTTCATTGGCTTTTTGGGTGATAGGTGATAATACCGTACATTGACAGAAAAATATGTGGATATACTCTGTATACCCGCGTACACCATCTACTACGCCACAGCATAAAGCCACTTTCATACATGGTGCTAATAAAACAATTGCATGTACCTCAGTTTACTCCAAAAAAGAAGAAAAACAATGAGCTCATGAGCTCTTGCTTCAAAATTACTGACACCCCTTTGGTTAATATTTCATGGAACTAAGGGGTAATTATGCTAAGATTCTTCCAGGAAAGTCTGCATATTTGGGGAACATTTTGGAGGTATTTTGGTCCACTCATCCATGCAGATTATCTCAAGACTTGTGCTTAGGAAAGCTGAGATCAGATGGCCAACATAAATCAGTGGTTTGTGACCCTAAATCTATTGCTTTTTTTATTATTTGGGAACATATTTGGGGTCATTGTTTTGCTGAAAGGTCCATTTCCTGCCAACTTACAAACTGCTGGCAAAGACAAACACATTACTTATGCCAGTACATAGTGGAATGAGTTCATATAGCACCATTGATCATAAGAAGATGCCTTTCACCAAAAGAAGCTAAACAGCCCCCTTAGCCACTACAATCCACCACCATGTTTTACTGCGAGTACTGTGTGCTTTCCACAGTATCATGGCATTCACTGTTCATTTTTGTCTAACATGCTGTTAGTGTTAGTGGTCAAAAAGTTCAATTTTTGTTCTTATCTGCCCACAATTCACAACTCCACTCATAGCTTCAATTGCGCCATAGATGGGAAAGTTCAGGTGCTGCAACTTGTGGGTTCTTATTCGTAAAGCAACCCTTCTAAATAATATGTAGATATAAAAATGATGGCAAATATTTATTGAAGAATTTGATAACCTCAAGAGTGCGCTAAATTGTGCAGCTGTGATGCTGGGGTGTTTCTGTGTCACCAAAAGCATCCTCTTGACTGTATGTGGGGGATAGTATGCATGTGTCCTCTTCTTAACAAATTTGCCAATGTTGTAAACAGAAAAAAATAATAATTTGATCTTTGCTCAGACTTTGCTTTGGGGTATTTTCTATATTTCTGACTATTTATTAGTTTTCAATATCCTTTACCTGGTGTACCTGAGATGAAAGCTCTATGGGATTTCCTGTGGTAATCTATGAAAAAGGGATATCAGAAAAAATATGACAATCAATGATGATTTTCAACAGAGGGAGTGCAATACTTGGAGTGACAACAAAAAAAAAATGAAACAAACCAAAACAAGAGAATTATTCATGATTCCAGACTTTTTTTTTATCACCACACCTGATGATAATGCAAAAATCACCTGACTCTGTGCTGAACTATTAGTGCTGAGAAAGTTGGGTGAAAGCCCTCACACACAATAACCCTCTCAAAAGGACACTGATTTATGTTGCTCCTGAGTATTGCATGTGTGTGTGTGTGTGTGTGTGTGACATAGAGAGAGCGAGAGAAAGTGAGTGAGTGAGTGTGCGTGTGTGTGTATATATATATAGGTGTGTGTGTGTGTGTGTGTGTGTGTGTGTGTGTGTGTGTGTGTGCAAGCGCGCGCGAGTGTGTGCGACCGTACGTGTACATGCTTCCGTGCTCACACCTAGCAGCAGCTCGCAGAGGTGTACCTCGGTTACCTCAAAATATTCAAGAGATTTATGTTGATGGTAGGAGCATGTGTGTCCATGTATGTATTGCACCTCCCACAAGCGTGTGTGTCCCGACATGAGTTGTGAATGATGACTGGGCCTAGCATGCAATGAGGAACAGATGGACCGTACACAGCACGCTTAGAAGGAATCGCGTGGGTTCGACAGTCATTGCGATTCATCCTCTTCAGTGCCACTGGTTTTGCAGCAAAGTAAACTGGAGAAGATTTTACTTCGGTGGGTCGACCCTGACAGCCACTAATTCTGTAGGGGTTCTCCCAACTCTGAGAAATCATCGAACAACGCCATGGTTATGTTCCAGATGTCAGTTGACTATAATAACGATTTCAATTATCCTCCACCCGAAATTTAGCTTTCCGCTAACACCTCACTCAAGTTGAACAAGTTGCATCGGTTTACAAAGGAAAAATATTTATGCGGACTATGTCGTCCTGTAAGCACGCATGGTAAACTTTAAACTACATGCCACCTGGATGCTGCATAAACCTCGGAGACGGGGCTACATTTATTCGCTGTTCAAAGAAGTCCTGAATTTAACTGCGTTCGCATTTGGACTGTGCCACTATTGCATGTTTCATTGTTGTCCATTTATTTTATATGGATATATCCGATTTTAGAGAAATAATGTCCAATGGCCTTTTTATACGCTAAAATAACGTAGCGTAGTGCTGGTAAAATTATACATGAGGTACACCACAATGAAGAAAAATGACTTGTATATATTCCGTTGCTGTCCAGTATAACGGATCGTAGATGCGTAAACGTTCCTGGTGCATCGCAAGGTGCAGTGTACTGATGAATGAGTTCTTGATAGCCGGCTGCATTAAGCTCACGGAGAGCCATAATTGCCCTTTGCAGTTTGCATTCCTCGCACTGCCTTGGGCAGTTCATGTGCAGTCTGGCGCTAGGGTGCATGTCCAAGGGAGTGACGCATTGCAGGTACAAACGCACCAATCAGAAACAGCTATCCCTTCCTAGTCCGTCCTATACTGTGTGGGCGCATTACAAACCTGCAGTATGTGGACATGCGCTAATAAATAGTTCTGAATTAAACACTCATTAAGTAGTTCCTGTAACTATTTAAAAGGATACACGAGGATGTGCCTTTACTTTTGTTTTTATTTATGATTATATATGCATCAGCCAACCCCGCGCATGATTTGTGTTCGCAATAATTGTAATTTGGAAGAATTGACGGCGGCGGATTGATACGGTGCAGGGGAGGAGTTTTGAACGATGGTTAAAGGCGGGTCAGAGTCGTCTCGTTATCATCTTGTGGTGATCTGTGGAGGAAAGTGAGAGTGCTGCTGTGGAGCTAAAAACCTGAATTTGGAGTTATAAAAATGGTGAGTACTGCCAGTGTATCGTGTGTAACGTCAAGGTGTTTGTGTGATATTGTAATCACAAGTTTATGCCAGTGGGGTTTTGATTGATTTTCAAAATTTCATGCGTGAAGCATCTTGATGGTGTCAGGATGTGCGTAAACGGTTAGAACGCGTGAGTATTCCCGACCAGGACTTGAATTGGCAAACTACAAGTATACTCAGTCATCATTTCCCTGTATTCTTGGTGCAGGAGTGGTTTCTATTCAGGATAAGCGCCAGTTGATCCGAGGGGTCTTTCCTCTCAAGCTGCTTTCACACCGGATGCGAAACGAATTTTTCGCACGACAGATTACATTCAAAGTCAATGCCAAGACGCGCGTCTTTACATTGACTTTGAATGTAATCTGTCGTGCGAAAAGTTCGTTTCGCGTCCAGTGTGAAAGCGGCTTCAGAGAACATTTCTTATTGTTTTTTGAGATCGGGGCGTCACATGCATCATTGATGGGTTGGTGTACTTCAGTTAACTTGTATCGCGTTGAAGTGGACATCGATGATGTATCCCCTGCGACTTAGGCTGGGACTCGAGTAAGGATATGCTCAAATTTGTTTCAATGTGAGACTTTCCTTTTGCGCAAGAATTGGTAAAGTTTGGGTAACCTTCTGCGTTGCCGAATTTTTGTTTTCTCAAAGCCATTAACTTATCAGCTTGGTGGATTATTTACAGAGGTGTAAAATCCAGGGGTCAGAAAGTAAAAGTCCTGCCATGTTTTTCTGCCTCCCACAGAATGAGTTGATCACTCATATGGGCTCTATCTCCTATCAGAAGTAAATCCAGGTGGTTGGAATAAAGTTCTGGGGAGGATTTTTACTTTCTGAACCCGGACTTTCCACCTCTGATTATTTAGCGTTCGCTGCATATGTCTAGTTAGAAATTTATCGACTGCTGCCAAATGATGAGCACTTGTCTTCCGCTCCGTGGCGCAATTTTTCCGGTGAGATGGCGCGCAGTTGGCGCGATTACTGATCTAAAATCTGGAGCAGATGGTCGGCTGTCTGATTGAAATTGCATCAGTTTCTATAGTCCTTGCTTTCACCGGATTGATGGCATCTATAGCGTGAGTAACGTCAGCCCGTCTGTTCACGGTCGCTAATGCCCACTAACGTCGACATAACTTTGTTCAGTTATGAATGAATTGTAAGAGTTTCTATATCGCGCCGTGCGCAGTGTCGCCACACCTTGCTAGTTTTTTTTTCCTTAACTTTTTGTGCAGTGGTAGGCACTATATTAAAACTGGTAGAATCGAAATAAAATGAATGAAATCGTCCCCTGCAAATTGATACTGACTGCCGCTCAGCGATTCGACTTGGCAGTTTGGGTTGACTGTTGCCCTTGTGGATTTGGTACACATTAACCCTTGATTCGACGACATTGCCAGTTACTACGGTGTATGCTTCTTGATTGGCAAGGCCAGCTATAATGAAGTTATTGTGGAGTCTGGCCCGATGAATATCGTGTCAATTAGTGTTATATATTGCGTGCCATTTCCTGCCTAACCTTGTCTCTCTTTCTGCAGGCTGATCAACTGACAGAAGAGCAAATTGCTGGTAAGACTCAAGTCAGCCTTTTTTGACTATGCCTGCGGCATGGTTACTTACTGTGCTGTCACTATATCTCTGGATTAGTTTGTTGCCTTTTTAGGCTTTCCTTGGAGGTAGGCCTGTCTGTAAAGTGCCCTTATGAATCTTGGGGCAAGTACCTGCCATAATCTGTCCCTGCAGTGCTGTAAACTTGGACCAAAGGGCTGGATTGACAAAAAGGATAAAGAAAAGCGACAGTTTGTGTGTAATCAGCCAGTCTCTTACCTCGATGTATAATGACTGTAACTGTTGGTGCAAAGTTTAAGGCGGGTGTAGTCAGGTGGTGTGGTGGAGAGATCGGAAGTTGTGCTGATTTTGAATTGCATGAACTTTTGACGCACCTCTCTGTTCAAGTTCTGTCATGGCGACGTTGTGGAGGTGTGTTGGACTGGTGCGCTTGGTGATTTCGTTTGTGCAGTTTCCTGGGAATGTTTCTTAGAATGTAACTTGTTGATGAGTCTGGTTCTTGTTCAAAACATGGGTTTTTGTTCTGGTAGAAGGGTGAATGGCTGCACTCTGAATAGGTAACACGTATTTCCATTAAGTGCTTGTCTCCGGTACTTTCCAGCTCTGGATCCATTGGGGCTTTGCGAACGAAACCCTGAGTCCTTTAAGGTTCTGTCTTTTGCTGGTCTGATGTTTCTGAGGTGCACCAGTGTGGCACAGGGGTTGTGTGCTATTTATTCTGATTGATGCGCAATGGATAAACGTAAATGTCATTTGGGGGACTGATGTCATTTTGTCAGACACAGGGCTAATCTGCAAAGTTCTTGCATTCAAGAGTCTTGAGACCTCAACCGAGGAGCAAATTGTATAGAAAACCCCTACTCGCTGCTACCCATAGACCAGCTCCCTGTCTCACTTCTCAGATTCCGTCTGTTTTGGTCAGTTGCCAAAACATTTAACTGACGCCCTGTGTCTTTGCATTCTTGTTGCTATGCTACAAAAATTTACGGTGTGGAAATGCCGCCTTTAGGTTAAGACGAGGTTTCTGCAGTTGGGTTAATGCTCAGATTTAATGAGTGCTCTACTTTAGTTATTTTCTTATTCAGACAAGGGTCTGCAGTTGTTGACAAGCTGTTGGTAGTTTCCAGGGGAGAAAAGCTTGTTTATATTGCCACTGCATTCGATCACTGACTGACTGGTTCCCTTGTTTGTGGACTTGGGTGTCTGTGTTTTGCTGGTGGGGCAACCTGTAAAGTTTAGGCCATGTTGGTTTCACCACTGGTTACCGTAGTGGCACGTTGCGCTCGTGAGTGTTTTGTGAACATTTTTCTAGTGCAGTGCTTGGTCTGAATGGATGCAGATTTATCCTTGTTATCCCACTGGCATAGAATGCAGGCGGATATAGTCGTCAGTGCAGTCATCTGTCCGTCCGTCCATCCGTTGACATTTTGTTTACGGAGCAGAACTCTAATGCCATTCAGTATTTTTTAACAAAACTGGCTGTGCATATTAATTGGGTCCTAGTCTGGTGCCTTGTGATATTTTGGGATTTCTGAGATTGGATTGTGGGGGCCGGGGGGATATGTCATCTTCTGATGGCTCTTTTTAAAATGAAATGCTGAATAAGCTTTTCAAGGGGGTTTTGGATATATCCTAAAAACCTGACCTAGATGACTCGGCATTAAAATCCTAATTTGTTGGACTGGGTGGTATGGCGTCATGGGATAGCAGGCAGTTTCAGAAGCCTCAGGGGTTACGAAGATTGCTGACTGTATCCTGGCTGTTGAGTATCATGGTGTTGCAGATGGTTTGTCGGTCTCAAAGTCTTACTTTTTGGACTTGTGCAGTCTGCCATCTCCTGGTTTCTTGATTAGCTATCGCTGTGTGGACAGAATTTGATCCAATTTTCCTCCTTCCCTCGTGAGTGCAGTGCTAGAGTTCTGTGTCAAGTCTGCTTGTGCTAGTTCCTTTTGTTCAGAATCATAATTGGGCCTTTAAGGCTGGAAATCTAGTTCCTGGAGGTTTAGTGCAGTATCTGTATCTTCCAACATTAGGATTTGTGTAGATCTTGGGGCTTTTTTGCCAAAAAAGGCTTGGTCCTTCTCCAGCAGTTTTGGGTTTACCTTAGCTTTGACCTTTTGGGGTGATTTTCAGCATTCAATTCCTTAACGATTGGGGCTGCCTTTCCAATCTATAACAAAAATATGGTCTTCAAAATGGTGAGAGAATTTCAAAATTGTTAGGGCCAGATGTTTGCAATGATTTATCCAAAACTGTAATGTACTGCAGGTTCTGATTAAACCAACGGCTAATGGGATTACAGTCATTCTTTCTGGTTAAGTCTGTTTGCAGTTTGAGTATTGTCCATCCCGCAGGAAGCAGTCCCAGCATCTGTGGAATGTGGCATTGTGGGTAAGCGTCTTCATTCTGATCTGCGTTACTCTCTTTCCTCCGACAGAATTCAAAGAGGCTTTCTCGCTATTTGACAAAGATGGAGATGGAACCATCACCACAAAAGAGTTGGGCACAGTCATGAGGTCCTTGGGCCAGAACCCGACAGAGGCTGAACTGCAGGACATGATCAACGAGGTGGATGCTGACGGTGAGGCCTCCGCTACACTTATAGATGTTTTCGGTCTCGTGGCTTGGTGTGCCGTGGTGCTTTTTACCCCACAGTCCTGACTAAGGGGCCGGGGGGGTATTGTCGTCACGTGCAATGTTCGTCCGTCCGCCCGTCTGTCCAGTACACTTTTGTATTCCACACGATAATTTCAAAATGCCTTCGTCAATCTACGGCATTTTTTGCTCTGTTGCTTGGTCTTGTGTACTAACAGAAGCCTATTGAATTTGACATCGCTCTGATGTCCAATATGGCTGCCACAGCCGCCATCTTGAATTTTGTATTCCACAAGATAACTTAAACGCCTTTGTCAATTTATATTCATTCCAGACAATCCAGGGGCTGAGGGGTAACGCCCGCTTTGCAGGGCTATTTTTCCAGGACTGTCGGGTGACTGAACGTCCCCCTTTGCTTGTCTTTCAGGAAACGGGACAATAGACTTCCCAGAGTTTCTGACCATGATGGCGAGGAAAATGAAGGACACAGACAGCGAGGAGGAGATCAGAGAAGCATTCCGCGTCTTCGATAAGGTAAGGGGCAATAATGTGCATATCTACAGTTGCGACCTGCATCTGTATGTGAGGGTTGCTTTCAATTGTCGTGAGGATGACCAGGTTTGTGTATATGTCCCAGGATGGAAACGGATACATCAGTGCTGCGGAGCTACGTCACGTCATGACAAACCTGGGGGAGAAGCTAACGGATGAAGAGGTCGATGAAATGATCAGGGAAGCGGACATTGATGGAGACGGTCAGGTCAACTATGAAGGTTGGTGGGCAGCTTTTTTTTTTTTTTTTTTTTTTTTGAGGATGAGTTCCACTTGTTTCTCACCCAATTTTTTTGGAAGTTGAACTTGGCCTGAGCAAAGCTGTTCTCATTGGGTATGTGTTAGATCCAGTGCAGCGGTATGCACTGTGTGGCTGGTGACTCTATGCTCTTGGGTGTAGTATGTTACTACTTCTTTTGTTTTGAGGAAATTGGTGGCTTCCGCTTCACCAAAGCATGTTCATGGGGAAGAAAAAAAACTATGGTCAGTCATGATCCAGTTCAGTGTTAACTGCAGTTTTTGGCACATCTTGGAACCAGAAGTGTAAAATCCAGGGGTCAGAAAGTAAAAGTCGTGCCAAGTTTTTCTCCCTCCCACAGAATGAGCTGATCACTCATATTGGCTCTATCTCCTGTCTGAAGTAAATCCAGGTGGTTGGAATAAAGTTTTTGGGGGGATTTTTACTTTCTGAACCCTGACTTTACACCCCTGCTTGGAACAGTTACTGCTTGAAACTTGTCCTACAGTCAGTTTTGATGACTTGCTTTTGCTCTGCTGTTATGCTGTATCTAGATGGCTAGCTAAAGACTGAGGTATAAACTCTGAATTTGCCAACCTGATGCATCATATAAACGTATTTGATAAGCACTGTGACAAAGTCTCGTGGCCTTTGTTACGTAAGACTTATTTAATTTGTACCAAGCTGGTGGGTTTTTCTAAGAATGTGTCGGGCCAATTGTGTGCTGCCTGTGGAATTCTTTGGACTGTCGGGTTAGGAGGTGAGCTTTGATGGTTGGTTCTGCTCCATGTTTGGCAGTGCTGGGAACAGAGTAACCAAACCCTGCTTGTGGTGGGCAGGTTGGTTCATGCATCTCTACATCAGACTGCGGGGGGTTGTTACTCGTGGGAACTTCTTCAGTTTGGGTTATGCTGACCTCACACTGGTTTAAATTTCCTGTTTCTGTGAGGATGTCAGAAGATGGCTTTTTCCCAGATGCCTGCGGGGTAGGGTGTACACAGCCTAAATGCTACTTTTTGTGTCAGTGAATAGGCGCTTGATTAGTGGTGTCTTGTGCAAATTTGGTCCTCTGTATGTGAACTGGAGCTGGTTCCAAGTTAAATTTCAGCACTTACACGAAGGTGCATTCTTGGCTGCTGGTATGATTCCTTTGGAGAGGGCAGCCTTTCAGGCTAGTACTAAATTCGGTATCGTAAATTTTTTGTAACTATGAATTGTAAATGATGCCTCAGCTTGACACATGCAGGTAATGCTTTGGTATGCAGAGAACTATTTATTCAATTGACTAGTGTGTTTTTTAAAAGGTTTTTTATTTTTATTTTAGCTGCTCCCTTTGGCCTCGTACATACATCATTAAAATGCTTTACAGCAACGTGTCTTACCTGTGCAGGCACTCATCTCGTGTCAAAAATTATGTTTGGTTCTGTGGCCTTGTAATTACCATTTGGAATATCAAGCTTCTAAGGTTGCACTAATTAAAAACTAAAAATTTTCATCTCCATTAATGTCAATAGCAGTTTGACTCCAAATGCTGTGATGTATTCCAGGAAATGCGGAAGATCAAATCCACTGTGAAAACATTAAGTGTTGAGTGCATGCGAGCTTCAGCAAAATCGCATATTTAAATTTGAGTTGCATGTATAGATGGGTCAATGTTTAAAACGCAACCAATACCTTAGCATAAGGGAATCCAGAACTGCAGGTGTGTGGGAGGCCTGGAGCTGTAGTGGTTATCCACTTGAATACCACTGACCTCATTGTTTTTTCTTCTTTTCAGAGTTTGTACAAATGATGACAGCGAAGTGAAGGCCTTGTACAGGTTTTTTTTTCTTGTATAAAATTATTTGCCTTTTCTTTGTTTGTAATTTATCTGTAAAATGTTTATTCTCCCCCAATCAGCCCACCCGTCCCCCCTGTTGTCCAAAGGAACTGCATGTGTAATACTTAGAATTCAAATCCTCATGTCCTTTTATTTTGCTGTCATTGGGTTTTTTGTTTTTTTTCTCTGAGTGGAAATGTCGAGGGAGCAGGTGGTGGTGGGCGTGGCTTTGAAGCCTTTGCGATGGGTCATGAAGACCTTTCCGCTGTGTTGGCCATGGCTGCCTCATGTGACATCGGTGCCACCTGACCAGTTGGATGACTTGGCATGTTGGGTTTAATTTTTTTTCGATGTGGAGGAGTAACTCTGCACGGACTATGGACAAGGGTGTATATGGAAAAATTCTCAGCATTGCACTATTGCAACTAAAGTCTAAACAAAAAATACAACGGGTGTATCCACCAGGTACTCGTACACTGACTCTTTTTGTATCTGCTGTTCTATATTGGCAATTATTTTTTTTTTTTTTTTTTTTTTTGATTCTTACTATGCTTTTTAATGTTAGTCACATTTCTTTTCCTTTTTTTAACTGCTTTTGGCACAGACATGCCTCAAAGAATCCATTCCAAGTTGTATATTTTTGTTTTCCAATAAAATTTACAATTTACCCAAAACTTTAATGTTATATCAATTTTTTTGTCAAACTGACCGCAATAATGTGGTGTTATCAGACTTCACAGTTCCCCTCTGCTCCGTATTGTGCTCATTTGGTAATAAAGCCAACACTGTGTTGATTGGGGTTAGTAATGGTCACCTGACCACCACCGTTTTGCAGTTGACCATTTTAAGCCTTTTTAGGCTTTTGCATTCATTCCCTTTCCGTGTGCTAAATGGGATAATCCATTTAAAAACTGGAATTTTTCATTACTGCACTCATCCCCCCCCAGTTGCGTCCGCTTGCTTGGTTATGTTTATTATGGATTATTTGCCCTAGGTTATACGTAATCTAGATAAAAGCCAGTGTGCCTCTGGGCTTTGGTGCCTATTTTGCATAACTGAATTGAACTGCTAAGGCCTAAAGACGATGATTTCAAATGAGATGCAGTGACATGCACACACAATTTACCCATAAATTACCAAGCCTAATTGGAAAAGCAGTTTCTGTCTGAAATGGTTGGGTCTTGCTGACAGTGATGCTGCCTAATTAATCATTATTTTGTAACGCATAACATTTGCCCTTTAGTTGTTGTGGCACAGGTAAAATGGACAAACCTTTTACCGTGGTCAAGAAAAACTTTTTTTTTTTTTTTTTTTTTTTTTGGTCCTCATTGCTGTAACAAAACCCAGCTTTGGTACAAATTGGCTGATTAAGAAAACACCAATATACTGAAATCAGCATGCACCCATGGGGCTGGCTTCTCACAGATAAAGCTTTCTGTGCTAAATTGGATTCTGTACAGATGATCTGCATTCAAAACCCAAACTTGGACTAGGTGTGATCTGTGTATGTGAAACTTATTCTTTAGAGAGACCCCTTGATAGTTCACTGCGAGTTTTCCATAGAAATTCTTTAAGTGCAAGTTCCTGACTGTCATTTCTACATAATGTGCAAAGGGCAGACTCCAGCTGCTCCCCACTTTAGACTCGTAAATCTTAGTGTTTCTTCAGCCTGAATTCAAAGGGGACCTGCCTGATTCTCACCTGCTAGTGTGCCTCAGGTTTATTCTTGCAACTGATAGAGCCAGGGATCCTCTTCATTAACCCTTTAAGGCCTAATGCAAAAATCCCAGCAGAGAATCATGCTGCCATGTTTACCATAGTAACCTGTATTTGGGCTGAAGCACAGCTTCTCAGCTTTCAGGAACAGTTGGAATTTTTTTCTATTGCGCAAAACTTACAGTCATTACGGTACTTTCAAAATTACGCGCATATCTGTGTCGGCAACGACACGTTCTTAAAATGCGCACATGCTCTCCCGGTTTAAATGGGTTAAAAAAGCATGTTAGCAATGCGCTGATCTAAAACAAGCATGAAGGTGCCACTTTTTATTTGGCGAAGGTCCTCTTTTGTAAAACATGATGCACAATCTGTGTTATAACTGCATCTTTTGGACCAAGGCAGTTTATAAACCGTATAGTGTTTCCTTCTCTGCCCTCAACTTGGGATATATATATATATTTTTTTTTTTAAAACCACAACCTAGTACTCTACTCTGTGTCAATCTGTAAACATTTGACAGAAAATGCGTATCAGATGATGGGTATTTTCAATGAATGATTGAAATTTTCTGCACCGTACATACGCCCTGGTAATTCCTAAAACACTGGCAGTCCACTGCTGCTAGTTGCGTACCCTTCTTAGGCCCATTTTTTTAAACATTAGACCTTGGAAAGAAAATTTGCAGTCGTCTCCAAGCATTTATCGATATTTAGATCAATAAAAGGTTTTTGTTAAAGTTCTTAACCCTCAACCTCCCTCACTACTGTGTCATCTGCATGAGCTTTTCTCTGGGACAGATATATCGGAAAGGCACAAAAGGTGTGAGGTGCTCTTCCGCAGGTGTGGGAAGCCATTGTATGTTAGGGTATGGTGGAAATGTATTTATTCCTGTAAGAAACACTCAGAGACAGAGATGATAAATAGAATTCAGCCTTTACTATATGCATATAGGGTCCAAGTTACATTCAGTACAAGGACAAAGGGATTTCCCCTTTGCTTGGATATTTGTATGAGCATACTGTCTTAAATGTACCACCCCCGCGACAAATTTCCCCCAACAGATCATTACTCTCAGGGTTTCCTCCAGGATTTTTTGAAACTGTGGCGGAGGTCTTCAGCGCCGGGTCAAAACTCAGCATTATCAGGTGTGGCCAGTTTTCATTAATCAGCACATCGGCAATGTAATAATTGGACTCCGGAATTGAAATTAAATAATCATGAAGATACAATTAGGTAGAGCAGGATGTGCTCACAGCAAACACAGAAGTTAACATCGTAGTTTATTGTTTTGCAAAGTGAACAAAATATTTTTTCCCTAATCGTTGCACACATTGCATTAAGCGCATGTGTTTTACTGCCGATGGCAAATTTTTATTCCTTGGAAAATGTGTTCATCGAGCAAAATGATTGACAACAGGTCAAGAATTATTAGCGCTCATTTTACTTTAACAAGGAGAATTGGCAACACCTGATTGTCCTTGGGATTTTTGGAGTTTATGTAAAGTCATTTTACATAGGCGTGGCGGCTTTTATTTTGGCGTGGCGGTGCGCCACGATCAATCACATGTAGCGGAAACCCTGACTCTTCTCCTTTCTGCAGATACTTCTTATCCAATCCCCCTGCTTGAAACTGATTTACACAGAAGTTTGTTCCCTCAGCATTCCACAGTTGGGTGAATGTGCCCCACCGTACATCTGGTTACAATAAGCTCATCAGCCCCAGCTGAGAGGAAACCGCCCGTGCGGTTTCCTCATCCTGTGGCTTATCACAAGGCCTCGTAGGGATGCACCATTCAGTAAACACATTTCATAACACTTCTGTTGTAACCTTATCTTCCTTGGGTCCCTGTATACCTGTGTGTAAAAATGCAGAGACTGGTGATATCGGCCAAATAGGAAGATTGTTGTCATTGAAATAAAGTCACATTCTCAATCAGGAGTGGTGAAAACGGTAGTGTTCGATAGTTCAAATACAGCTGATTTAAGGTGTAACTGGTGGTGACTGTTATAATGGTAGATAATACACTTACAGATGAGAAGGGGAAAGTACAAATTAATGATTATACTTTAGCATGTTTCATATGACAAACCAAAAAATAGTTTTGAGGTGGTGGAGGATGCATCATCTCATCCACCGCAAATGTCCCACCTCCCTTGCAAAAGCATACACTACAGGCCAAAGTTTGGATGCAAGATCAAATTTGTACAAAAAAAAGATTATAGTTTCATTGGCATAGTTTGCAACAAAATAAACATGATAATTATATAAAGAGTCACTTGTCAGAATACATTTTTACTCAGATTATTAGGCCCTTATTACTAGGCTATGGTCCTAGTATCTGCCGGATTGCCGTTTGCATCCGGTGGGCTGTAAACCATGACATATTGTGAATAATGCAAATTGTGATTTGTTTTTTACATTTTCACTGAAGTTGTGACTCTTGCAAATCTTGTCAACCCAAAAACTATGCCCCTCCTTTCTTTTGTTAACATTTATTCAGCAATGGTCTGGTAACATCAATGTATACTGTACCTAAAGGTAAATAGAGAAAAATGGTGCATATCAATGAAAGAAAAGTCTAATCATGCAGTAAATACATCCCAAAATCCACAGATTTCATACTGGTTTTTAAGAAAGGCATTGTGAACAGAACTTGAAGTTGCTTCCAAATTTTTGACCTGTGTTGGCCTTGCTTCCAAACTTCTGGCCTGTAGTGTAGCTTTACTGTATATGCCTTTAATGGTATCAGTGGCTACAGATGAAAGCACATTATGTAGTCCAGACTTTTTCAGGAAACCTGGAGAGTTTACAAAGGCAAGTGTCAAGTAACAAATGAGAAAAAATCTGGAGTGAACTGCCATAACATTAATCGTTAGGAGAACCAAACGGAGGGGGGGGGGGGGGGCCTTAGTGAACCATTAACCACAAACTTCAGCCTGTCAGACCATATACTCTGCATCTCACTTGTAGCATCTGAGAACCCTGTGTTCTACATAGCCAAGCAACAAGGCAGCTCGCGGTGTGAGATCAATAGTACTTTCCATGGATTGTCCTGTCCAGGCCTGTAGTGAATGTATCCCTCCGCCCTGGGCTTGAATGGACCACTAAAAACCTGTTGCAGCACACAGGCTAAACAACCTGGGAAATCACCGAGCACCGATGAAATTGCTCCTCAAGAGGGGCGGAGACCAGTGGTACGGGGAAATCTTTATGAATTGCCATTTTTTTGAGATAGTAGAGACATTACATCAAGTTTAAACAAATGTTAGATATTTAGTTTGGCCCAATATCTCTCTCTCCAAGAAGTATTTGTTGAGACATTGGCCCACCAGTGAAAATGTACATCCTCAATCTGTCAATCACTTCGTGATTTAACTGAACTCACGCAGGGGGAGTATATAAAGGTCCAAACAACCAATCCAAATCGACTTATAAAACTATGTTAGGCCGCCACTTTCCGTTTTTTATATGGGCTGGAAATGAGTTTGAGGATTTATGAGTTCAGTCCTCCATGGCTACTGTATGGAACTGTTTACCCTGACTTACATTTCGGCAAATATGTTCACATTCCCTTCCCCCAATGTGCAGTTGAAGATCAAAATGACTGCCGTCTGCATAACGTGCAACACATTCCCTTAAACAATGGTAACCTTGGATGGCAACAAATATATTTTCCTTTTATCTTTTGTCTGACATGTGTCACTGACCATTTCCAATACAATATATGGCTACCATGGCAACTCTATTGTGTCGGATACGCAGAAGACGCCTTCTATCAAAACCACAGCCACTGTAGTAGATCCAGAGTTTAACAGACGCATGGACAGCTTTTGTAATAAACACTGCTAATTGCGATTAATGACTGGTAAGTACATTAATACATCAGAGGGCATAGTTTACAATTATGGTGGCATGATTATGAATCAGGAAGCTGACCTGGTAGACCCAGACAAAAATACAATGTAGAGCACTTTGTAATGGGACTTTGGCTTAGAAAATAAATAAATAAATAAATAAATAAATAAATCTCATGCCAATTTTAAACACTGAAAAAATCACCACATTTCATTAATACAATGCAGTCACAATGTCAATAGCTGTGTCCACGCTAAACACAGGCCGAACCACCTGCTTATTATCACTTGAAACTGATGCCTGTGATCCACCATGAGGGAGAGTCACAGACAGATCTACAAACAGAGAAAAATGTCAATTTCAAAACCCATCATCTGTAATCAAAACTAACAGCTTCAACAAATAAAAAACGTATCGTTTGTATAGTAGTACCCTCCTCCACGGTATTCATTATTGATTAGACGCAGTTGGTATTATCTTACCCCGGGATGTCCACTAAGTGTATTATCGGAGTTGGTTTTATACAGTATACATCCCAGTATAAATTTTATTCGGTCTAAATCAACAGAACGCAATAGAATGGAGTGGTACCTGTAATAGGACAAGACAAAACACGTTCAACTGAGAGACGAAACTTGACCGCGGGAAGAAAAGAATAAACATTCACTGAAACGCGAATCGAAGCTCATTTGACTTGACAGAGCAGGGAACATGGTAAGAAGTGAAATCGGAACTTTTAATCTTCTAAAATGGACGACGCATTGCAGGTTATAGCCTACTGCCCTGGGAAATTTTTGATGCACTCTTATTGTCTTAGCGTGAAAAACATGCTTTACGTATTGAGACACTAAAGTTATGTACTGCATAGACACTGTGGAAATTTGACGAAAAATGCTATGCCATTCAATTTGTTTCAAAACGTAGTTATTCTTCCTACCAGAAATTTGACAATGTTAACAAATGTTTTACACAACATAAATGACGGTTATAAGAAGTTAATGCGTTAGCTGCAGCCAAGAAATCTGATTCTTTTCGTCCATTTGTTGATGAAAGTTGGCAGAGAATGATCACCGCACTGGCACTAAACCAATGAATTTCCCTCTCTGAGAGATTTCCAAGGGGGGCTCGCATGAGCCGCGGGGCACATTGCAGACATTTCCCGTGCTGTAAAAGGTGACCATACGCTTCTGGCGATATGAATATTGGAAATGAAGCGAGACATAACAAGGGGGCTGGGTGAATTAGAAGGCATAGTGATAAGAAGAAATATCTCGAAACACCGAACTGGAACTTAGTGACTGAGAAGAATATGCCGTGATCTCGATAGGCTCTTTTATATGTAAAGCGGTTTCTGACCTACTTACGCCCTTGTATTCCTCTGAATACAGCTTAGCCATTCAGCACGGCCCCTGATCCCATGTAAGGTTGATTACGGTATGTGATGTTATGCCATGTGATTTCAAGTTCACTGCTCTAAAAGGAAGCAGTCAGCCTCATTGTGCATGCAAGACTGTATTTCAAGTTGTTTTTATTTATTTTTTTTTTTCAGTACTGATCTATTTGGCTGTGAGACCAATTTATTGCACTGATTTTATTTAATATAGTTGACATGAAATCATATTTTATGTTTCAAATCATATTCAAATGGTGATTATCAATGTGAATCATTACAATGAAAAAAAAAACACACACACAGTTTTCACAGTTTTGGACCAAAGTCTATAGTCTCACGCAGTTTTACCATTTGAGTGCAATACATTCATGACCAAAAATACACAACAGTGGCACATATTTGATTTATTGCTTCATTGTTGTAAAGTATACATGCTTTCTCAATCTGTATGAGAATAGAAGCAGAGTTCTTTTTACCATTTTTCACATTTTGAGCATTTGACTACGCTTTAGGAATGTGTTCAATTCAGAAGGCAAAACTGTACACCTGCTCGTTAATTCAAATATCTCATCAGCCAAGCTTGTGTCACCAACCCTATGCCTAATAGCTTGCAGACATGATCGGGAGGTTCAGTTGCTGCTAAGATCCAACAGACAACAAATCAATGCGGTCTAAATGACTTTCACCATGGAATGATTTTTGGTGCCAGGCCAGTAAATTTGAGTCTCATCAACCAGACATTTTCACGCATAACAGTCAGAGTTTAAAGAGAATGACGCAAAAAAAAAACCATCCAGTGAGCAGCAGTTCTGTGAGCAAAAACGCCTTGTGATCCTCAGACAAGGTTTAGCTGACAGTAAGGTGACAATAACTCAAAAAGCCAAGCGTTACAACAGTGCTGCACAGAAAAGCATCTCTGAACACACAGCATGCCAAATCTTGTCATGGATGGATTACAGCAGCAGAAGACCATACTGGGTCCTTTTCCTGTCAATTAAGAACAGGAAATTGAGAATACAGAGGGCAAAGGCTCTCCAAAACTGGGCAGCTGAAGATAAGAAAAAACATTGCATGGTCTTGATTCCTGCTGTAACATACAGATAGTGATACAACTTGTTATAAACAACATGAATCCATGATCAATCCTGCCTTGTGTTAACGGGCCAGGCTGTTGGTGATGGAGTCATGGTGTGGGGAATATTTTCTTGTCACACATTGGGTTCCTCATCTCATTTTGAGGGAAAGCTATTTTTAACCCAAAATACAGTACCGTGCAATGATGATTATACACGTAACAAAATGAAGATAAATCAACCAAGTACTATTCCGGTATTTATTTTACATTTAATATTGGATCATATAGATGAAAATAAGTAAAGATAAAAATTTTTGATAAAAACAAAGATTTTTTTTTTTTTTTAGAGAAAAACTCTGGGCACCCTTTTTTTTTGATTACAGCGTGTAATCTTAAAGGCAAAGTTTTTGCATATTCTTTTTTTCCTCACTCGCTAAATCATTCCACATGGTTTGAAGTTCATTCCGAAGAGATTCTTTCTATGTTACAACAGATTTGCTCAATCGTATTAAAGTCTGGATTTAGAGCAGCCCAAGTCATATTTTTTATGTCACCAGATGTTTCTTTTTGACTGAGATAATTCTTGAACAACTTAGAAATATGTTGACAATCATTACCTTGTGGAAATAAAATCCCCGATCCCCGAAATGGGATGAAATTGACATCAATCAAGCTCTGCCCACATGTCAAAAATTAATGGCGCTGATACACAGTGTTGTTCGGTTTGGAAGTTTAGAATCACTGAGAAATTTTCTTGTTTTTAAAATAGAATCACCATTGTTTTCAATTACAATAACACTAAGTTGATCAGAAACCAGTCAATCTGTGTTTTGATAAATGAAAGCTGTTCCATGCATGAAATTTTCAAGAAATTGAAGATATCTCTCAAAGGTGCGCACCACTCCCCTCACAGAACAGCACAAACTGTTTCTAACCAGGAATAAAAAGAGAAGTGGGAGGCCCCAGTGCACAAATGTAAGGAAAGATGAAAACATAAGAGTATCCAGATTGAGAAACAGAAGACTTGCAGGTCCTCAGCAGGCAGGTTTACTTACTGTCACCGGCAAACCCTCATATCCGCAACAGTAATAAGGTGACTCCAGTATGCTGACCTTAAAGTTTCACAGAAAAAAGCCATATCTCAGACTAGTTTAGAAAAATTTCAAATGGGCAAAAGAATACTGGCATTGGATGGAGACTGACTGAAAAGAGTAATGTGGACAGACAAATCTTGGTCTGAGGTGTTTGGATTGCAGAGAAGATAGTCTGTGAAGTGCTGGACAAGTGAGAAAATGTTGGCGGAATCCTTGACACCATCAGTCAAGCTTAGCAGAAGAGGGGTTGCTTTAATGTTGGTATGTTGGAGACTTGGTCCGTGGTAAAAGGCTTCTTAATAAAGGGAGGCTATCACTCCATTTTTGCCATATCATGTGGATGGTGCTTGACTGGAGCCAATTTTATCCTACAACCGGATAATATCCAAAGCCCTATTCTAAATTATCGGAAATCTATTTTTGGTACAAGCAGTGAGCTACTATTTTGCCTGTAATTGATTGGTTGGGGCAGTCATCAGATCTCAGCCTTATTGAGTTATTATAATTGAATTTCTTAAAGGTTATTTATTTATTTATTTTAATTTCCCTTTTTTCCCATACTGTAGGCTAGTATTTCCCAAACTTCCCCCGAAAAACCCCTTGTCCTGCATGCTTTTGGCTGTGTCCACACATACACTGGTATTTTTTTTTGAAAACATGGCATTTACCAAGCATTTCTGCCTCTCATCCACTAATCTAACTGCATTATCTGTCACAGAAAGCGAATCTTCCGGAGAACGCTTTCTAGGGTGAAGATTTCTGGAAACTCTGTTTTCATTGTTTACGTGTGGACAGGGATAACTGAGTTTTTGGCTTGTGACATCAGTGTGCGCGTGCCTTAAAGTGAATTTCTAAAACTTGTGACTTGCAAGATCTTGTATTCAATTATACAATTGCCGGCTGTTCGTTTAGCATGCTCTTGACAGCGTTTAATTGCGTTTTTTGCATTTTCGTATGGGTGGAGATTTATTTATTTATTTTTTTGAAAACGTGGAAAAACTCTGTTTCTAAAAATACACTTGTACATGTGGACGAGGCCTTAGATCTCTCCTTGAGCCAACACAGGTTATTTAAATCATCAGCTTGTTAATAAGTAGTTTCATAGTTCATTACAAGAAGATCATTTGAATCAGCTGTGCTGGAGCAGGGAAAGATCCAAAACACGCGGGCCGCTTAGTACTCCAGTAGAAGTTTGGGAAACGCTGTTGGTGGCCAATGTCACACATGTTCTGCAGGTTCCTGGTTTGAACAAGCTGGCCGCAAGGCCCACGGTCTCCCGTCGCCAAAATAAATATGTAGCCTGTGACCGTAAAGGAGGTCAGTTCTGTTCAACGTGAAAGTGGATATTTTGTAAAAGATGGCAAGGAACTGGATCCATTAAATTTTGACCATCAGTTTAAAAAGGATCGCCAAAAACCTTTAAGGGAAAATACTGATTTGACCTTTAAAGTAGGTCAAGGTCAAACTGGATCCATAAAATTTTACCACCAGGTGAAAGAGGATGCGCAAATACATTGCTTACTGTTAAAACTTAAGTGTGATCCTCTCTTTCACTGATTTGAATGAGCAAAAGGAAAGGGAAAAATAAAATGTACTTTGCACCTGTGACCTTAAAAGTAGGCCTGGCTCAAACTGAACTCATAAAATTTAGTCTATCCTGAAAAAACTCCTAGTTGAAAGTTTTGAACTTCAAAATGATATCTATAAAAAATAGGTCATATGCCAATATTTGACCCAGTAACCATAGAGTCAAAGAGTAGGTCAAGGTCATTGATATTAAATAGGAAACTGGTCTGCAGTCTTTCTCCAGATAATGCATTAACGCCACATTTTTGGTAATTCTGGGCTTCAAAATCAAATTTTCATGAAATTTCAAACAATAGGTCAAGTACTGATTTGACCTTGACAGTAGGTCGAGGTCAAACTGGATCCATAAAATTTTACCACTAGGTGAAAGAGGACGCGCAAAAAACCCCACAGTGAACAATTTTGAGCTTGTAAATCAAGTTTGAAAAAAATAGGTCACATACCAATATTTGACCTGCTAATTGCAAGGTCAAATAATAGGTCAAGGTCACTGATATTAAATAGGCAACTGGTTCATAATCTAATCTTCTTATATGCACAACATGGGGTCTGTAATCCATTTTCTTCTTGAGTTATCGTGTTAATGCCACTTTTTTGGTGATGACCTCTTTTGCCCCCAAAGTAGGTCAAGGTCAAACTGGACACACTAAATTTTCTCACCAGGTGAAAGAGGATCCCCCCAAAACCCCATGGCAAACGATTTTGGGCTTCTTAATAAATTTAGAAAAAAATAGGTCAAATACTGATTTGACCTTGAAAGTAGGTCGAGGTCAAACTGGATCCATAAAATTTTACCACCAGGTGAAAAAGGACGCGCAAAAACCTCACAGTGAACAATTTTGAGCTTGTAAATCAAGTTTGAAAAAATTAGGTTGAGTACCGATATTTGACCTGCTAATCGCAAGGTCAAATAATAGGTCAAGGTCACTGATATTAAATAGGAAACTGGTTCATAATCTAATCTTCTTATATGCATAACATGGGGCCTGTAATAAATTTCCTTCTTGAGTCATTGTGTTACCGTCACTTTTTTCATGACGACCTTTCTTGCCCCACAGAATTAGGTGAAAGCAGGACCTACTTTTGGGCCACACCTAATTTTTAAGACATTCTCCTGGGAGGCCAACTGGAATGGTAAATGTAGTTGTAGGAGCTATTCTTGAGGGTGCTCGGACAGACGGACGGACAGACACACACATGCACGGACGGGGTGCATTCCTATGTCCTATTCCTATGTTCCTACGGGAGACAATAAGGGAGCTGCATTTTATGAACGCATATGAAATCACAGCGTGGAAAAGCTTAACTTGACCATATAGTAAGAAAATAGTGCCAATCTAACTTGAGGGTGATTGTACAGGAAGTTTGCAGAGAAATTTCTGCAGATTGCTGCAGCAGATTGACAGTTAGAGTGCTGAAAGTCTGTTGGGCTGCTATTGTTGCAAATGACAGATTCTTTGATGAAGACCAAGTTTGAAGGACAAAATTGTTATTTGAAATAGAAATCATGATTCATCATCTTTTCAATGTCTTGACTATATTTTCTATTCATGTCACAATTTATGGGGGATTGGTTGAATTTTCATGAGAAATTAAATTTTCTGCGCGATTCCAAACTTTAGAACACTAATGTGTAGTATATACAAGCTATCTGCACATGATTCATGATAACTAAAATTCAATAAATTGGTTTTAGGAATGTTTACCAAATGTCAAAATACCTCCTGTTCATTTTTTTTTTTACCCTTCACTGTTGTAAAGTATATATGCATGCTAATTGATGATGGCCATTTTATATCTAATTCCTGCCATTAACCCTTGGGCAATACTGACTATTCGTCCCAGATCTGTTTTTATATTTTATGTTGGATTAAAAAAAAAGAACTGAATTATCAACAAATAAACATTAGAAATACTTGAATATGTGCCCTGTCACAAAACTGATTTTGACCAGATGGTGATGCAGAACAGAATAATGTATAAACAAGCTATAACTCATATTTCTAGCCCTGAGATGTTTGATTGATATTGACTAAAACTGAAATAAATATAATCTAAATGCACTCGTGTCACTAAGGAAATACGAATATGTGTTCAAGTGATTTTTTTTTTTGTTATTTTGAATGATGTGTTGACTGAAAAAAACTGGACTTGCAGCAAATATTTTTCCATTTCTGTAAGTATTTATTTCAGCCAAAGTCTACTTCTCCTTGAACTACTAACCATATACAATATGACCATAATCCCCTCACCACACTGAACATATCCTAAAGCAAACCCTAATTCTAAACACACTTACACAAGTTTGATTGATGGTATTTAAGTCATGTTTGCCTTTTTATGTTCTGCACAGAGGGACACCAAGAAAGATCAAAATGCGAGGGATACCTGGTGGAAAGAACATCTTAAAGTAAGGTCTCCTGTGTCCTTCCCTCTTTCTCTCTCAATCTCATAATACCAATATCATAATCTGTGGCATAGAACCCATCGATTTCCAACACCATCTTGGTTAATGTCTCCTTTCAAGGACTCTCCTAACCCAGGATCTTACCACATCCGCGGCTTCATTGAAGAGGCGGCCCTGAACCCAGTTCGACTGACGTATGGTTTTAAGGGCACAGGCAGAACTAAGCCCCTTCGGTGGGTCCGTAAGGGAGATCTGCTGCTGCCGGGAGCGTACA
This sequence comes from Gymnothorax javanicus, assembly GCA_029692085.1. Lineage (NCBI taxonomy): Eukaryota > Metazoa > Chordata > Actinopteri > Anguilliformes > Muraenidae > Gymnothorax > Gymnothorax javanicus. Next base: position 37,103,608 of record CM056208.1, read on the forward strand.
GCTACACTGACTCCGTCCAGGAGACCCTTCGACGGCCGGCCTCCTACTCTTTCAAGATTTGCCCTCGGCCCCAGAGTCACACCCTGGGCGTCCAGGACAAGGTCAGCAGGATGTGTCTCGTCAACTGGTTTGGACATAGTCCTGAAATTCTAGTCATTCATATAGTTAAAAAAGAATGGGTACTGAGTTACTCTATCAATGTAACCCTTACATTGTCCTTTTACTTGATGGGTAGTATTTTTGTTGGTTCAATTTAGCAAAAATTCAATACTCACTGTTGGATCAGCTATTTTTGCAATCATAAAATGCTTATTATTGGTGGCTATATTCTTTCACTTGCACCGGACATAATAGAAGGTAATCCAATGTAAGATACTGCATTTTCCATGCAGATCAAAATTTCATTTAAACTGTCAGGATGCCGAACCTACTATCTGATTGGCAAACATTGTAACTGACTTTTCAAGTTAACCTCTGCTTTTCATTTTCTGGAAGCATGTTATTAGATGCTCATTAACTGTGATGCTGACCGTCCTGATTTTGGCTAACCCGACCTTCCTGAAACAGCAGTGTCTAAAATTGTAAGTTGATATTTGCTTAGCCTGTGAATTTTTCTATTTTTTTCTGACAGGATGTAAACATCTCACCATGGCACTATGACTTAATGGAGAAACCCATTCCCAAGTCACCATGCAAGTAAGAAGTCCGTAAAGTACCCAAAGCTTTGGAGTCAATGAGTCACTCTGGGCTATAAGTTTGAGCTGTCAGAGAACCCTCCCTTTCCTGTAACCGAAGAAGTGTTCTCTAAGAAAGTGAGCTCTGTCCATGGGTTGGACCTGGTACTTAGTCATCCTCCCCTCTCCCTGTATTTCTCTGTTTAATGGTCTTCCCACCTTTTCAATGCCCCCTCCATTTTCCCTTCCCTTTTCTCGCTTTTGCTGTACTCACTTCTGTCTCCCTCCTCTCCCTCATCTTCCTTCCTCAAAGACCCTTTCCTCTTCCCCTTCCCCCTGATGGCGTCTCTCCTCTGTTTATTTCAGACATGTGATGTTCCGATCGGCGGTGCCTCGCGAAACCTTCCTCCCCGTGAGTATTTAGGGCCTGTCAATTTAGCCTTAGAAACAGGCTTAGAAAGGAAGAGTAATGACTTCAGCATAGCTTAGAGCCTGAGGGAAATTATAGTCTGGCTTTTATTATAGTCATCTCAACAAAGAGGACTGCTGGGGTCTCCTTTAACCAACTGAGTGGGTCCCTTCATGCCGTCGAACATTTACTGCATCCACTGTACGTTTGTGCATGGTGCTCTTAAATGTTCGCTTGCCAGTCACACTTCGAGGTTGGTTTACACGAACGCAACATTTATCTGTGCAGTGGCATCAAAGTAGGGCTTCTTATAGCCGCAGTATCAGAGTTCCTCCTGTCGGTACAAAGTGTTGAAGGAATTCCAATCACTCCTTAATATGTTGGCCTTCCCTTATAAAAATTTACGATAGTTAACTATAGTTAACTGCAGTGAAATGGCTGTGAACTATAGTAAACTACACTTTACTACAGTAAACTATAGTTTTTTGCAAATAAACTATAGTAATTGAATATCATTGCTATAGTTTACTATAGTAGAGTTTGACTTTTGTGATTTACTTTAGTATCACTATAGTAAACTACTGAGTTACTATAGTATATCCATTTATTTCTATCTATATATAATTCCGCAAAAATACCATAGTTACTACAGAAAACTACAGCATTTTTACAATAATATTTTGTGGTAATTTTTCATAAGGGCCATATTCCCTTAGCAGTCTGCACACTGCACTGACAATTAATTGATGGTCGTCTTCTGCTGCAGTCATCTCCCTCACTGCTACAGTATCTTCCCAAATCACGGTGTTTGATTGGCTATTGATGAGTATCTAGTCCCTGCTCCACATCTGAATTTTACCCCTATTTAGGCTCAGAGTATATTCCCAAACTCTGATCCAGTCCTACACAATCTGCCTATGTCATAGTTCTTTCTCCCTCATACTCAAGCCAATCGCAGTGCCCCTCTACATGTAGGCAATGGAAAATGGGTTGAAGGCACTGCACGTACGTCTGATTGCTTGCCATGGGGCCCTGAGGTTGCAGTCATTTCTTGATATTAGCATGACCAGCTTAGACAGAATATACAGATCTCATAACAGAATGTAGCACAAAGATACACATACCATGTATAGTTTGAAAATAAGCCATAGCACCCCTGCCTTCCACATTTTGTTAATGCCTATATACTGTAAATAATGAAAAAAACACTGGCCTTGCCAACTCCTGGGTGCAAAGGGGCACTGTAGGGTAGACCTCTCCAAAAAGAATGGAACACATGCACTGCAGGATGGCACAGGAAACAGGAAGTAGTCTGGGAGTGGCAGGGCAATGCGAACCTGTGTCATGAGGGAGTTTGGCGCTCAGTGTTCCTCTGGAAGTATATGTGGAATTGACTTCCGGTGACATGCCCGAATTATCACCTTCTCCAGAACTCAGCCCTCCCAAAGCTGCCCTGGAGGCTGAGGAGGTGATGTGATCCTGGTTTTGGAATCTGGTGGAATATCATTCTAGTGGCAAACATTGCATGTACTGTAATGGAGTGTAAGAAATAATGTGTGCTACCATTGACTGAATATCCACAAAAGCCAGCACTGCAGCATTTCTGGGCTGAGAAAACGTGGATAAAGATAGCGATAGTTTTTGTTACTGTACGCCGCCCTTTAGTCTCATAGCTGCATCGTAAGGCACATCAGTGATAGTAATAAATCGAGTCAACTAAACGCAGGTTACTGAACCAGACCACGCCTAAAATGCCAGTCCATTCGTCCACGTCCTAACCAACCAGCCTATTCAACAATCCTAGTCTGTCTCGTTTGACATCCCTCCCTCCCATTCCCTTCTCTTCCCCTCTCACCCTGTCACTATAAAGGGACCCAAGGAGACTCAAAGGAGCTTTTATGACTCCAAGAAGAGACGCTGCGTCCACCCTGAGTCTCGTCACCTGGGGCTCCCCTTTATCTTGCACTGATCTCCATTGACTCGACGTCATCCTGTCCTACATAAGCACAAATTCCCATGCTTATCTAATTCAATAAATATGGTAAACCGTTATTTTAGGTATGGTTTGGAAATCCTTAAATAGCATTTATCGGCACTTACCATGACCGCTGGTTATGCATAGCATCTGCCCTTACGAAAAAAAAAAAAAAACATAGCAATTTTTTCCTACGCATGAAACACCGTGTGATTAAAGGTACTGTGTTATGGGCTTTGAGATATACACAAAAAACAGCAACTACCCAGCATGTCCTGACATTAAGAGGGCTCTGTGAGTTTGTTGGTTCAATCCCATCTACGGCAATGATATTAAATTCTAAAGCCAGGTACTTAAGTCGAAGAGCCCTGTTAAATATCCAGATGGATAAATAGATGTGCATAAATGTAAACTACACAGCTTCTGTGGCTGTTCAGTGGAGGATTAATGTAATGGACAGAACCTGATTGAGATTTCAATCTGACATTACTGGGGTGACCTCAGCGAAGAGCAAGACAGGTTTAGTCCCTGTGGCCTTTTCAGAAATAGAAAGCATCGCCAGGCCTCTGATGATGAGATAAAGGCACGCCACTCAGTGCTGGCAAATTCGGATTTAGCATAGTCAATCCTGTTTCAGGTATCTGCAAATGAAGATTGAAATGAGTGATGTGTCTCACTGAATTTCACCATTTTAAGCTGGTGGTTTTAGCTACATGAGTCAAACTGATGATTGTCTTGGCATATTCAAAAATAAATCCTGTAAAATGCTGCTTCAAGCTGAGAGAAAGTGAGAGAGGGAGTGTGAGAGAGAATGAGACAGATAAAAAGCAAGAGAGAGAAAGCGTCAAAAGCAAAACAAGAAAAAAAAATTTATAGAGAGAAAAATCCCTCAGCACACTGAAAATAACTGTTGCATTAAGACAAAAGGAACTTTCAAAGGGCAGCTGCACCTATGTTAAGAGGGGTTGCCAGTCATTGTGCTTAAGGAAGCTACTGAAGTAGCATTGAAGGATATAAACTGTGGCACTCCATATCTCGCTCAGCGACTCCTGCACAGATCTTACAGCAGGTGGATAGATGGGGCTGGGTAGGTGGATGCAGCAAACTATTCGGGGAGTAACTCTCAAACCATTTCTCTCACCCCTCTCCAATGGAGTTGTGGGGCTAAATCCCCCATTCATACCCATTGTCCTTCAAATCTTTTCCTGGTAGCTTATTTCTATAGAAAGAAACCGACTTACCAAACATTTTTGGAAGCAGTGCAGTGGATCCTGAAATGTACTATTGTGTGGTTTTTAGAGTCAAACCAAGTTTGCAATGCCTGCTTCTACTAATTAGCATCTCAATGGGATTCTCACTGATTGCGGTGTATTTTGTGAGAGTTGGAGTGAAAACCCTACCGCCTGGCACATCTTTCAGAACAGGATTGGCTACCCTAATGTTGATGGAGGTGCTATTGGGCAATTATCCTGAACCAAACTGAACTGAATGCTTCCCCACAGGTCTCTTCATTGTCCGAGGAAGGTAACAGGCCCAGAGCAGCTCTTAATCCTTAAACGCCCACCACTTTTTAAATGTCGTCTTTCTGATGTTCCCAAATGAAAGACTGCAGTACGTGTTAAATCACCTCTTACAGAGTTTATTTGAGTCCAAGATGACTGGGATGGACTCATATATACTCAATTAGAGTCGAATTTACAAAGGAAATTTTGCGGTATGGCGAAAATGCATGTGTAAGACCTCATTTGGAAGGTAACATTTTATAGTTTCTGGAAATGTGCTCTGGTAATATGTGGCTAAAGCACAAGGTACACTACATCAGCTCAAACATAAAGGACTTTTATTTTATTTTTTTCTGGGTGCGCCAACAATCCGCGCTTTGTATGTGTGAAGCTGCTTAGGCGAAGCACTGTTGCAATAAATGCTGGAAGGAGGCAGCCACCGTAAGTTTGCTGTTTATTGGTACGGTCTCTCGATGAGTGATCATGCTGATGCTGGGAGGAACAAGACAACCTCTACTCTGGAGTCATGAGTGTACAGACAAGCAGGTGCTTTTTTCTAAAATAAGGGATTTCACACCATCTTTTTTAAACTTCTCACGACAAATCGAGCTCACGGAAACATGAGTCAGATCAGCAGGTTAGCAGATGAGTACAAAGCACTCGCTAGGCTCCAACTCCGTAATGAAACATCGCCATACCAGCCAGCTGAAGTTTTATCTACTCACCATCCCAGTAGTGCCGACTGTGCTTCTCTTCATGAGCTAGCATGCCGCATTAACCCTTTTGCACCCGCGTACAGAAATTTCCACATTATGGTAATTCACTCCTCTGCCCAAATAGAGATTTTTCCATGTTTTTTGATTGCCACTGGCTCCTCAATCTCATCCAGAAAGGACGGGTGTGGGTGCAGGCTTTCATTCCAACCAAGCAGTTATGGGCTCTACCAATCAACGTCTTCAGCACTCTGAATATTTGCTCTTGATATGTAAGATCTGCCTCGTTTTGCTGTAAATAAATGCATCCAACTTGTACTGAAATGTATAAGGAACATTAATTTTACTATTTTATACGGTGAAATACTGTGGTTAACTCAGAATTTAATAAAAACTTTACGCATATCTAATATCTGGTCTTAATTAACTTAGGCAGGGCAGCCATGTTTGGTTTTGTAAAAGCTGGGTGTCAAAGGGTTAATGATCGGCATGGTCATGATTCCATAACATGCTGTGAGGCCCAGTCATGCAATGAAAGTGTATCTTCAAGGGTCAAACTGCCTAGCCACTTCTATAACAGCCGTTTTTCTCCCTTTTCAATAATTAAAATATGAAAATGTTTCCATGTATGTGCTACCTTTCTGGCTATTAATATTTCATTTTCATGTTGTTTCCCATTTCTCATCAGAAAGAGGGACCAGCACCCGGCCAGTATGACATAAAGGAAGTACCCACCCGTGCTGTCACATCCTGCTTCAGGTCTACAGTGCCTCGTCTGCACAGTGTGCGCTCTGTGAGTAAAGCAGCTTTGAAAGCTTCTGAATTAACAGATCCATGACATCACACTGAATGAGTGGCCATTGAGAAGCTTACCAGCCTGGCATGATCCAACACTTAATCAAACCCAATGACATAATTTACAGCCCTTGATTGACACACTGCAGAGAGGTGAAAGTATTTGACCTATATTTCTAACCAAGGGTTTAGGTTTCCATGGTTATTTTAAAATAGAAATCAAGCTGAAATAGCAGAAGCATGTCATGTCATGTTACGAATCAAAGCGTTCAGCCTGGGAGGAAGGCACTGACCAAAGTCCCGTGGAGAAATTAAATATTCAGATATATTTTAAATGTGTGGACATATTTAGAAAATATCTGCATCTGCCTACACACAATGCATTTCATGTTTGGTAAAAACTATTTCACTATATTGCGGTTTATACTGCAACTTGTTTCTACAAGACATATCAGTATGCAGTGCCTTATCACATGCACTGTGAGACACTGATGTGCAACCAGGCTTTGTAAATAGTCCTACTATCCTACATCTGTCTGCCATCTGTCTTACACATATCCAGTATGACAGAACTGACATTGTTCCTTCAGAAAACAGCACTGAACTCCACCTGTTTTTTCCCATTTTTGTTTGATTTTCATACACACACAAGGCACTTTTCTTATCAAGGATGCACACCTGTTTAGAAACATAAACACAGATCCATTATAGAAATTACTGCCAAGTCAAAAAGTTAAACGGTTATGTTCCTCGTTATCATTTCATCCTGCCTTTGACATTTTAATTAGTCTTAGTCACAATCTAATCACATTTTAAATTTTTTTCTGTTTCCTTTTTTCCTTCCAGTCAGATAGATAGGCACAATTTTATTCGGTCCATCAAGCACTTCCTGGTAACTGAAAGGTCTCATGGGTACAATGAACTTATTAATTTAAACTATATTCAGAAATATCTCAATTTTCTATGTTTAAATGGGGGCATAAATTAGGGTGTATTACATGTTTGTAGATTGCTCTTGTGTGTTTCCTAATAGTTTAAATGTAGTTACATTTTACAGTTATGACTAAAAGGGGAGGGGCTTGTCGACCTTTGCTTTGAGTCCTCCATTTGCATTTGGTTTGTTTGATTTCAAAGATACTGCTCTCTTTTTTCTGGTTGAAATATTGGTTAAACAGAAAAGACACTAAAAGGCTACATTTAAGGGGGCACTTGATAAAACTATTCACTCTAAAATCGCCAACTTTCCATGTGGACTTTTTCCCTTGCAAACATACACCAGTCCTCACCTGACTGCATATAGGTTTGGGGCCTAACCTTCGTCACAAGATTGGTCTTACATGTGCGTAACCTTTGTTTGTTGTCTGTGTCTGATCTATGTTTATTGTGAGCCCTGACCTGACCTGTATGTAACACACTGTATTTGTCCTGACAGAGAACCCCGGGGCCTGGGGCGTATGACAGATTAAGGTTGAGGGCACTCTATCCTCAGACAGAGGCCAGCGTGAGTCGGTCTTATGGCCTTTTCTTCCGCAACGTCTCGTAATTTTAAACGAGACAAGGAGAGACTTCTTTGGACGAAAATACAAAATGTAACTTCAGTTTTGTTTCCGATCACTCAATAATACGTGCACCCTTTATCGTGTGATCACTTAACTACGGCCATTAAAACCATTTTTCTATTGTCCAAATGTGCATACCTATCACGTGTATGCTCATGCACACACTCACATTACTGGCACAGATATACATGCATAGACATACAGTATGTTGCACAGACATGCAAAAACAGACGTCCAGGTGCACGCATACCAAACTTCATGACATTACTGTTAAAATTATGGCAAACTAATTACATTTGTAGCATAAAACGCAGCTTCAAAAAAAGCTGTCACTTGGCTCTTTATATCTATATTGCATTTTTTTTCTCTGCTGGACCCCATTATTGCTAGTATCATATAACAATGAAAGGGCTAGCCTTTTACTCAGGTAGTAGAGTTTGACGAATTGCACTGAGAATTCTTGGCTTTGTTAATGTATTCAGCATGTGCAATTCCATATTTAAGCCATCAAAAGGCTTCTAGATCACAACTCAGCCACACATGAGTATTGGATAAAAGGAAAGCAGGATTAACAATACAAAACAGTTATTAAAGCACAAAAGAGTTACACTGACTATCTAGGGGAGAAATTACACGTGAGGTTTCATTTGTTAGCGATGATTTCAATGCCTTCCACAAACGCACTGGGGCCTGTAATATTTGCATATTTACCAAGGGTGAATTTACAGTCACAAGACGATTAATTGAGCAGACTTATAGTATCTTAAATTAATTATTTCACTGCAGCTTGGATAACCGTGGAATAACAATGTGTTCTCATTTACCATTCATGTGTGCTATGTCTTATATTACCCCTATAGCCTGTCTCTACATTATGAGCAGGACTTGAATCCATTATCAGAGCAGGGAATTGAAGACTGCGTGTTGTGTGTTTTGCCATATATGTGTTTATCTCCAAGTGATTCTGTTTTGACCTGTGTGTTTGCCTGTGCAACAATGTTTCTTCTAGAGTGTGGTGCAGAATTTTTGACCAATAAATTGCGTGTTTGTGTGTGCATGCGTACCAGGAGAATGGACTGAATATCATGGGAAAAAAACCATAAATGAAGTACGGCTAATGATGGTCATGTGACTCCTCGTTGTCTGTGAACTCTTGTCCAAGCACTCAAGCAGAGAGTGGAGGGTGGGGTTAGCATATGAAGTGTTTCGGGGGGAAACCAGACATATCCCAAACTCTACTTTTGAGAAAAATAACATTTTTATCTTTCTCAATCACATGTTGTCTTACTGTGTTAATTTTAATAAACAAATTTAAAGTAAATTACTGTTAATTAAATTTAATTAAAAAATAAGACAACGTGTGATTGAGGACAATAAAAATGAGCATTTTTGCTAATAGTTATGCTAATAACTGCTAAATAGTTTTTGGGATATGTCTCGTTTTGCCCCAAAACCCTTCATAGGCATGTGTCCACCACATATATGTGTTTTGTCCAACACAGCATAGCCACAGACTTGACCAGCCTGATTGAAGTGACCCCATTCCCTCAGGAAACTAGATCTTTGCTGACACACCGAGTTGCTAATGACACTGGGCGGGGCAAATAGGGAGCCTCGGCTGACTCGGTTACATCACCCCTAACCCCTTCCTGGTCCTCAGCAACATCAGTGCCTGCGATCCAGAGAACGACTCATATCCCACTGTTCCTCTCTGTGTGCACTGTGTAGCAGAGTCTGATTATCCTGATATGAGTCCTGTAATAACTTCAGGGCCTCAGGGAAGGAATCTAATAACCTGGAAGCGGAGGGAAGTGATCTGACACAATGACAATGCTCCACGACCGACGAAATACTCATATCAGTCTGCACTTATTAACTTTTGCACATTTATTATTTTATTTATCACGGCATGTGGTGAACACAAAAAACACACAACGAAACTTGCACGCTATGGACGGAAAAAAGATTACAGAAAAAAAGGGAGAGGCTGAATGAAATTGAAAAACAATTAAAGTTTACCTGCATGGTGACCAGTGTGCACAAAAAAAGTAATAATACTTTAAAAAAAAAAAAAATACACCTCAGAAAAGACAAGGAAAATATTTTGGTCAGATCAGACCCAGTTCAGAGACAAAACTGAAAGACAATAAGAGCAAAAAGAACATCAGCTGCAGAGGTTAAGAAATGCTGTGAGGTCATTGCTGTCAGGAGGTGTAACTTTATTAAAGTCTGTGTCTGTTGATTAAGTCCTAGACTAATAGCAGTAATTCTAATGGCATCATGATGTGGGAAAGCATTAGAGGAGTAACTGCTTGGCTCCGGTTGGTGCGACATCTCTGCACACCTCTTTTACCCTTTACCCCTTACTCAAACAGGTGACATCATCACTGCATCATTCCTCCTCTCTCACCAGCACTAACAGTGTTTGTGCTCCCGGCAGGCCAAATTGCTCTGACCTCCAGTAAAAGTCATAGCAGCAGACGCAATGGCTAGAATTCAGCTGGGGCTGACTTCAGTAAAGATTTCATGGGTCGGGTGCCGAGGCTTATTTGCACAGGTTTGTTTGGTTCTGAGTTCCGTCATGACTGAGATGGGAGGAGTCAGGGGTGGCGGAATGTCACCTATGAGTGAAGGGGAGGATTTGGAAAGTGGGGACTGCCTGAGAATCCCTGATGAAGTATGACATTTGCGCAGCTAATTTGCATGCAGACTCATAGATGACTGATTTGTGCAAGGTGAGACAATGTTAAGCATATGCCGGTGAAACTGATGCGGGACAAAACGGAGTCCGTTTTTTAATAAGGTTTCAGGCCTTGCTTTATGCTCAATGCTGTGCATATATGCGCATATTTTTCTGCGAACACGTGAATCGGTCGTTGTTTTTTGCATGTTGGCATTGTGCGCAAACTTGGTTGCTATGCATGCATGCATATGAATATGTTTACTCACTATGTGTGTAGGTGGAATCCTTTTGTGCGCGGATTTATGCAACTGTGTATGTGAGACTATGCCTTTGCATGTGATCTGGAAGAATATTGGTGCACTTGAGTTGTTGAGCTTTATTGGTTCATTAATCCCTCAGAGATCATATCTAGAAACATAGCTCTGACAGCCTCGTCACAGAGCGTGCTGATCCGAGGTCAGCACAGGTTCACAATGGTGGAAAAGAACATTTTGACTGTGATATCATAATAAATGCTTGCAGAATGTTCCAGATAAACAGCAGACCCCTAGAACTCCAGCAGTGCACTGTTGCCATGTAACCATACGTGACATAGGTCACTGTTCCAAAAGACACCTTGGGTATTAATCCTTTTAGAGCAAGTTACTGTGCTCCCCAGTCTGTGTTTCTCTTTGCCTGGAAGGTTATTCAGTTCTTTGCTCCACATGATACAGTGTTAAAGACTGATGAAAATGGATTCTTGGCAGGGGAGTATCTATGGTCCAGGGCCTGACCTTTATGCAGTTAAAGTTAAATTTAGCACCAGTGTGGGTGGGTGTCAGAGCCGCAATGCTATTTGATATAGTGCGGTGGATGACACGTGGATGTTGACAGCATTACTTTCTTAATGATGCCACAGGGACAGAAGATTAGAGTGCGAAAGCAGACAGAGAGAGCGAGATAGAGGTGATGGAGAAGAAAAAGAGGATATTGTTTGCGCTTTGAATACAAATTTGGGGGGAAAGGAGATTTGACCTATGCTGCAGCCAAAATGACGTTTAGGACATTTTCCCTCCTGAAAAATGTGCCCTATCCTATGAATGGGATTCTGCCTGAGGTAAATTTAGGTCAGCAGAATCCTCACCTTTCAGGGCATGATTAAACTTGTCCCCTTTCACTTCTCTTGAACAGAAATAAAACCATTGATTTACTCAATGATAAAGACTTAATGGTCATTGTATGATAAATTTGTAGAGCATTTTTTGATCCACATTACATAAAATGGGAATACACTTATCTTTACAGGATTTGCAGAGCTTTAAATGCTCATGAATGGCACAGATTTGAGTAAATTTGTTTGCTAGTCTTAACTGTTGGTAAAGCCATCACAAATTAATTAAAAACTGTGAAATTCTGGGCTCAGCAATGGTTTAAGAAGCTTAACATAATGCTTCCCATTTAAAGTGTGTAGTATGGTTTGTAATACATTGAAATCAAGCACCGTATGGAAATGAAATTTTCATTAATTTTGATTAATCTTACATAATGTCTGATGGAAATATATTCTACAAAGGGAGATGAAATTCAGAGCGAGTTTAGATCTTTTATATAATTATTCAGATTTATTGCAATCATTACAATCTCACATTGCAGCCTACAATTATCTCTTTGTCATGATTACTTTTTTATCATCAAGGGCTAGTTGATTAGTCAGTCAATGAATTGTTTTACTGTTAATCAGGCAAAAAGCACAGGAACAGGCACAGATAGTTCCGTCTTTATCCCAGAGGCATGTCTTTGAATAGGCCACAAGAGCAGTCATAACTCCATAGTAAGTGGGTTTTATCTGACTTGAGATGCTTTCACACCGGACGCGAAACGAATTTTTCGCGCGACAGATTACATTCAAAGTCAATGCAAAGACGCGAATACACGCGAAAACGCGTGTATTCGCGTCTTTGCATTGACTTTGAATGTAATCTGTCGCGCGAAAAATTCGTTTCGCGTCCAGTGTGAAAGCGGCTTTACTCTAACCTGTCTCTTAGTAAGACCCATAGCCACCAATTCTATACTCAGAGAAGACAGTACAATACAATACCATCCAGGACATGAATGATAAAAAGATTATCAGACATCATACATGGTTTTAGCAGTCATATATAGCCATGCTGGACCGAAAGCACTGCGTTGGATGGATACTGAGTAATGCTCCGTCGATGGTGCCTTTTTTTTTTTGGTTTTTTTTTTTACACTACTTTCAATAGAGGGAATAAATGTCCCCTCTATTTTTCTGATTTGCATTGAAAATATCTCTATAAAAGAAGCATTTTGACTCCTGGTTCCTTAACATGACCGCAGGTCATACAGCGTTGGTTCATGATATTAGCATGGTGAGCATGATGGACAACAGCAAAGATCGTCTGAAATACTATAATCACCTAAATCATATACAGACAGCCAGAGTGAGCAGCAGTGTCCACACAAGCCATTACAGCATGCACTTGAATGCATTTTCTATGCATTTTAATGTCCCAGTCTTCAATAACCCCAAGTCCATCATCATCTCAGTCTTTCGGCATTTCTGCCTGCCTCGAAGGATCAAATAATGCTGTATTTCTTCTGTGTCTACCAAAGCCCCATTGCCAGTCAATTATCACTGGATAATCACAACTTCTTTCCTTTACAACAGCAGCAATTGCACAAGGTTTGAACAAATAGAGCAACTGGCTCACAGTCACGTGCTCTCAGTTCCTGTGGTGTCTGCACTATTAATGTGTATTTATGTGTATGATTTCACATAAATGGAGAGGAGGTTTAGGAAGCCATAACTATAAGATGAAAAGGGTATGGATGTGTGATGTCATTGCAGGCTGAGGGTGTCATCCATGATTTCTGATGGCAGCTCTGTGCCACAACTGTGGAGTCTAAGCCAGTCAAAGGACATCCTCTGCGGGAGAGAGATTCTAGTGTGTGTGTGTGTGAGTGTATGCGTGCGTGTGTGTGTGCGTGCGTGCGTGCATGCATGCGTGTGAGTGTGTATGCATGTTTGTGTGTGTGTGTGTGTGTGTGTGTCTGTGAGTGCTAGCATGTGATAAGAATGTTCCACCCTAAGATTTTCTGTTCTTAGATTTATCTGAATTCTTAGTAAGAGCCAACAGCTCTTTATAATTGTAACGCGAGTGAGAGAAAGCTGGAAGGGTGGAAAATGCATTGATGGAATCAAAGCTGGAGTTTCAATCGGAGGAAGTTCATTGGCGCAGAAGACTGAATCAGGGTGACTCAATTAGTTTTCGCACAAGGGACCACGGGGGGCAAGTGACATTTCTGGGGCCGAGATGAATTGGATTACATAACAGTTCAATGGAACAATGCCTTCATTTATTTATAGTGGATTTTGTGTTAGTTATTTCCTGTTTTGCGTGCTGTGAACAGGCCACTTTGATCTTCAAAGCTAATTCACTGGCCCAACCCGCTGCTATGAGTGGTGTTAGCATTAGCATCAATTAAGTATCATAAAGTATTGTATTGGCATGCCTGAGTTCCCTGTTCGGTAATATTAAATATATCAGAAAGAACTGCAAATAAAAGGAACCCAGCAATCATGAATTCAAGGGCTGACTAATAAACCATGAGTATTTTGTATTAAAATCAGCCCAGACTTTTGGTAATGACAATTACACTACACAGAACACACACAGTGCTGTTGATTCAGACTGAACATTTGGAAAAATCTATTAATTTCACCTCCCCACTTCTCTCTCTTCCTCTCTCACACACACACACTCACGCACACAATAACTTCTTTGCTGTGAGCATCCAAACAGTTGGCATTGGATACAGGCAGATCTTATGTCACCTGGCAACATCTGAATCATTTTGCATTAACATTCTGGAAACCTCTGAAGCAAAGCCAGCTTTGACCTACCAAGCCACTGCTCTCATCAAAAGAGGTAAGATGTGCTACAATGACTAATGCAAGTATTTTAAAAGCGCTCTTGTGTTTTACAATCATCTCACTCGTTCACTCAAAATTAGGCCATGATAATGCCGCTAAGAAACAAAATAATTCAAAGCTTGTGATACCTAATGATTAATATATTTAATCTTAGTCATCCACATTTTGGCACTGGCCACTTATCATATACAAGTTAGATTTACTTTTTGTAAACCTAAAATTTCTTGGGAGGGCTAAAAAAGCTTTGCTTGCCCGATTGCCCAGTTAGTAAATAACTAATAGATACATTTGTATTCACCTATATTATTTATTTTCTAAGGGATGGCCGCATTTGTGGTGCTGAAACCACATGTCGTGGACTTACGTACGCCTAAAACACCTTGAGATCAACTCTGTATGATGAATAGTGCTACTCATATAAAATGAATGAATTATTAATATTATAATTATAACACAAACTTTATTTTATGTAGGCTAGGAGGGCATACTGGGCAATCAGCCAAAACACTTCAGTCGCTGCACTGTCCTTTTCACACGACTGTATCTGATTGTACATTCTTGGCCAGCGATGCCACAGTGACACTGGAAAAGTATATAGCTGCACAAAGGCTCTTTCCTCTTAAAGACAAGTGTGTGTCCTGCAGTCTTATAAAAGGAGAGGCATCCATTTCCGTCAGTCCTCTTTTGGTCCAATTCGATTGGCTTTCCCTGTCAGAAGAGAGGATCATTCACAAGTTGTACAATCCACGCCAAACAATTCAATGGCATGATCCCAACATGTGAAGATGAATGTTGAGGGATCAATACATCAATGTCACAAGCTCTGCCTGTCAACCAATGTAATCCAAAACCTTTATCCTGTCTGCTCTACACAGGTCAGTCGCAAGCGGGATCAATATCTCAGAGTCAGCAGTGAGGGGAGGGGATGCCATACGTCTAATTGGAGGAGAATTGGTTGGCTCTTGGTTTGATACACTTGGCTTTGTGGTTGAAGACGGGAAGTCTCCTTGATGGGAATCCATCACTGTCCTGCTATTGTGTCACTGCTTCCGGTAATCCGTCAATCCAGGGTATTTGGTGGCAGTGGTCAAAGCTTAAACATATGCTCCTCAACAATGATTAACACCAAGTTGATTTCTTATAGCCTCCATCTTTGGAAGAGGATAAATCCACAGCAAGCATGCATGCTTGTGTATACACACACTCTCTCTCTCTCTCTCTCTCTCTCTCTCTCGCTCTCTCTCATCTCCCCCTCTTTTTAACTCGCTCTCTCTCACTCGTTTTCACTTTCAAACACATGCACAGAGAGAGTAAAGAGGAGGAAAAAAAAACCTAGACTTTTTAATCAAAAAAAAAACTGCAGAACAAGTAATGAACGTGATTTGGGAAGCAAGCCAAGACTGCCATTATTCTGAGCGCTTGAAAATCCCCAGACTTCTCTGTACATTCATATTAGCATTGTCATTCTTGGATGTGTTCTTCATTGAGTGAATTACCTTTTAAAAGAAGAAAATGACTGCTCACAGGAGATGGCTGCATGTAAGTGTCCTCTATGGACTTTTCATGCACAATTTAAACAATAAAAGCTCTATGGAATGAAACATAATTGAGCAAAGATTTATTCCAGGATTAATTCATTTTTCTTTCATAAAAACCAGGAAAGAGCACAATAAACCAGAAGCACAGACTCAAGTGATTGTAGAATGCTGGTTATATTTATTTCAGAGGAACGCGAATACTGGAATAACGGGTCAAAAATCTTGACCGAGAGTCATTTTATTTTCATCGCAACTGTTCTCTCCGTGAACAGCTTACAGAACACCTGTACTTTAATACATTAGTATGACAGTAAGAGAGTCATTGGAGTGGAAAGTTTGGGCTATACATTGACAGTTGAAGAAGACATAGCTTCAAGGAGCATCAAAGCAAGGCAAAGTGCAGAACCAACAACACTGACACAAAGACAGGAGCACAGCCAACTACGGCAAAGAAAAGAGAAAAGTTAAAGAGACTACACAGACAAAGAGTGCAGAAATGGCCACAGGAACACACTGAAAAGAACTGAACTAATGATGGCAGGGCAAAATGCAGAACAGTATTAACTCCAGAAACACAATGAGGAAAAAATGCCCAATTAAAAGGAACAAATTATGGGAAACAGAGTCAAATAAACTACAGGAACACAAGAGAAAATAAACAATTAAAAGGAGAAAAAATACAGGAAGAAAAGAGAAGAGCAGAATAAACGACAGGAACACATGAGAAACTAGATAACTCGGTAACCACAGGTACCGAGTCGTGTATCTCCCCGATCCCCAAATTTCAGACAAAATGGCCGCTTGCAGCCATATTGAACGTCCAAAATTGCCGAAAATCGGTCTTGAGCATTGTCAAACAAATATCTTCGCCTGTGCAAAATTAGAAAAAATTCCTGTGATAATTGTCGCTTCCAGAGCCCAGAACAGAAATCTCTGCGGGTGCGGCGGCGGCCCCAGAACTAAGCCATAGCATCTCTCGACTATCGTCGTCAGGGAGATACAAATAAACAATTAAAAGGAAAAAAATACAGGAAGCAAAGAGAAGAGCAGAATAAGCTACAGGAACACAAGAGAAAATAAACAATAAAAAGGAACAAATTATGGGAAACAGAGAGGAGAGCAGAATAAGCCACATTAACATGATAAGAGAAAATCAACAAATAACAAGAAAAGAAAATAGCAGAAA
This sequence comes from Gymnothorax javanicus, assembly GCA_029692085.1. Lineage (NCBI taxonomy): Eukaryota > Metazoa > Chordata > Actinopteri > Anguilliformes > Muraenidae > Gymnothorax > Gymnothorax javanicus. The sequence goes on from CM056208.1 coordinate 37,120,576, forward strand.
CGAGAGGAGCAGAACTTAATGCAGGATTACAGAGAAAAATGGTAGAATCATTTCAGCTTTCACATTAAAAAGCTAATAATGTTTAAATTAGATTCTCCGCTGATACAACAGCCTGTTTAGTTCCAAAATTTTTGTTTTGTCACGCAAATGAAAACATGACTGGACATCAAATGTGAGAATCTTCTGATTTCATTATTTTGCCACACAATGCGAAGGCTTAGGGGCTCTGCGCACAAATGGATGAACACGTGGACAGAATGCATTACATTGTGTGATGTTTTTGTGTCTGGATGGAGGAGGTGAGAAGTACATCAGATGTCTGTTGAGTGGTTTTCAGAGCAACGGTCGGCTGATTGGTTCAGAGGGCGAGCAACCAAGCTGCTCTGATTCGAAATGCAGAGGCCGTCCTACACGCTACCATTTTGACCCCCTCCAGAAAGCCCAAGCCTCCATTTAACAGCATTTTCAAATAATTTATCTCTTTCTTCTGGGTAAATGGCTTTGCCTTTCATTTCACTGACCAATTTTTTTTTCGCTGAGGAACTGAATTGTCTCAGCTCCGTGACTCTGTGAAAAAATTCATCCAGATGGACTCAATAACATGACTTCACTTACTACAAGGTGGGCGTATATGAGTGGACCAGCTGAGGCAGGACTGAGTCATATTAATTTGATAATGAATCACATCTGACATGATCACTCATTTCTGTTGAAATTGAATTATCAATGCAAAGGGCTGCCTACAAGAATTTTGAAATTTTGAGAGGTTAAGGGAAAAAAATTATATATATACACTACAGGCCAGAGGTTTGGAAGCAAGGCCAATACAGGTCAAAAATTTGGAAGCAACTTCACGTTTCTGTTCACAACGCCTTTCTTAAAAACCAGTATGAAATCTATGGATTTTGGGATGTATTTACTGCATGATTAGGCTTTTCTTTCATTGATATGCACCACTTTCCTCTATTTACCTTTAGGTACTGTATACATTGATTTTACCAGACCATTGCTGAATAAATGTTAACAAAAGAAAGGAGGGGCTTAGTTTTTGGGTTGAGAAGATTTGCAAGAGTCACAACTTCAGTGAAAAAGTAAAAAACAAATCACAGTTTGCATTATTCACTTTATGCCATGGTTTACAGCCCACTGGATGCCAATGGCAATCCGGCGGGCACTAGGACAATGGGCCTAGTAATAAGGGCCTGATAATTTGAGTAAAAATGTATTCTGATAAGTGACTCTTTATACAATAATCATGTTTATTTTGTTGCAAAGTATGCCTATGAAACTATGATCTTTTCTGTACAAATTTGATCTTGCTTCCAAACTTTTGGCCTGTAGTGTATATCGAGGGCTGACTGCAATAAACAGTTACAGTGCTGTGAAAAAGTATTTGCCCCCTTCCTGATTTCTTACTTTTTTGCGCATTTTTCACACTTAAATGTTTCAGATCATCAAACAAATTTTAATATAAGACAAAGATAACCTGAGTAAATACAAAACACATTTTTGACATGATGATTTCATTTATTAAGGGGAAAAAGCTATCCAAACCTACCTGGCCCTATGTGAAAAAGTAATTGCCCTCCTTGTTAAATCATGAATTAACTGTGATTAACCACATTTTTTTGAGTCCAATTTCACTAGCCACACCCAGGCCTGATTACTGCCAGACCTGTTGAATCAAGAAATCACTTAAATAGAACCTGTTTGACAAAGTGAAGTAGGCTAAAAGATCTCAAAAAGCAACATGTCATGCTGCGAACTAAAAAAATTCAAGAACAGATGAGAAACAAAGAAATTGACATCTATCAGTCTGGAAAGGGTGGCAAAGCCATTTCTAAGGCTTTTGGACTCCGGCGAATCACGGTGAGAGTCATTATCCACAAATGGAGAAAACTTGGAACAGTGGTGAACCTTCCCAGGAGTGGCCGGCCTACCAGAATTACTCCAAAAGCGCATCGGCGACTCATCCAGGAGGTCACAAAAGAACCCAGAACAACATCTAAAGAACTGCATGCCTCACTTGCCTCATTTAAATTCAGTATTCATGATTCAACAATAAGAAAGAGACTGGGCAAAAATGGCATCCATGGGAGGGTTCCAAGGCGAAAACTACTGCTGACCAAAGAGAACACAAGAGCTCGTCTCACATTTGCCAAAATACATCTTGATGATCCCCAAGACTTTTGGGAAAATATTCTGTGGACTGATGAGACAAAAGTTGAACTTTTTGGAAGGTATGCATCTCCTTACATCAGGTGTAAAACTAACATATCATTTCATAAGAAGAACATCATACCAAAAGTCAAACATAGTGGTGGTAGTGCGATGGTTTGGGGCTGCTTTGCTGCTTCAGGACCTGGACAACTTGTCGTAATTGATGGAACTATGAATTCTGCTCTCTACCGTAAAATCCTGAAGGAGAATGTCCAACCATCAGTTGGTGACCTCAAGCTCAAGCGCACTTGGGTTATGCAGCAGGACAATGATCCGAAACACACTAGCAAGTCCACCTCTGAATGGCTTTAAAAAAAACAAACTGAAGGTTTTGGAGCGACCTAACAAAGTCTGGACTTAAATCCGATTGTGATGCTGTGGCATGACCTTAAACAGGCCGTTCACGCTCAAAAACCCTTCAATATGGCTGAATTAAAACATTCTGCAAAGAAGAGTGGGCCACAATTCCTCCAAAGTGATGTGAAAGACTCATTGCCAGTTATCGCAAACATTTGATTGCAGTTCTTGTCGCCGAGGGCGGCACAACCTGTTATTAGGATGTAGGCGGCAATTACTATTTCACACCGGGCCAGGTAGGTTCGGATAGCTTTTTCCCTTAATAAATGAAATCATCATTTAAAAACTGCATTTTGTATTTACTCGGGTTGTCTTTGTCTAATATTAAAATTTATTTGCTGATCTGAAACATTTAAGTGTGACAAATATGCAAAAAAATAAGAAATGAGGAAGGGGGCAAATACTTTTTCACGGCACTGTATGTCCAGATGATACATATTGGACGCAACTGTTTATTGCAGTCAACCCTCGATATATATATATATATATATATATATATATATATATATGTAGTACCATTCAAAAGTTTGGACATGCTTTGCTAATGTCACAGCACTCTGTTTTTAGAGAAATTTAAACGACTTAACTTCTCTATATAATCTCAAATGGAATCTTGTAAAAGGTAAACAGTCAGATGTGAAAAGAGAATAATTTACTTGTTTGAATACTGTCCAAAATTTTGGAATTCTCAAAGAAGCCATATTTTGCAAAGTAAACAGACAAATAAACTCCTATTTTCCAAAGTCAAGCGGTTTTGGGACTTATTGGGCGAAAAGGTTGATGAAGAGCACACCTCAAGTGCAGCACGTCTTTGGGAAGTTGGACAGCCGTCCAGCTGCTAATTCATTATGGTCATATGAGGGCCCTTGGTAAAAAAAAAAAAAAAAAAAATGAGAATGCTCTGCAAATATGACAACAAATGGTGGTTAGTTTGATGGATTTAAGAATTTTTTTTTTTTGCAAAATAAAGGCCGCTTAGTTCTTTATTTAACATATGTTGTAAGAAAAATGTGGCTGTGTCCAAGTTTTGACTGGTACTGTATATATATATATATATATATATATATATATATATATATATATACATAGCGCCCTCCATAATTATTGGCACCCCTGGTTAAGATGTGTTAAAAGCCTTAAAATAAATTCAATTTTTATTGCAGAAGCATACTCTCACACTGAAAATTGTAGAAAAATGTAACCTTCAACTCAAGGGAATTTTAAGGGAAAAAAAAATCCCTGACTAAGAAATAATTATTTTTCATAAAATCACCTGTTCCACAATTATTGGCACCCCTAACAATTCCTAGGAAATAAATGTAATTGAAGTATTTCTGTCATTTCTACAGTAGTTTACAAAGTTGATCAGAGTATCTAGGAGCATTTAATTAGTAATTCATCACTTCCTGTTTCCCTGGGGTATAAATATGACGTGACACAGAGGCCATTTCTCTTTTCCACTCTTCAACATGGGAAAGACAAAGGAACACACCATTCAAGTAAGGCAGATGTGTGTCGACCTTCACAAGTCAGGCAATGGCTACAAGAAAATAGCCACTCGCCTGCACCTGCCCATATCTACTGTCAGAGTAATCACTAAGAAGTTTAAAACAACTGGAACAGTGGTAAACAAGCCTGGACGAGGACGCATGGTTATTTTGCCACCACGCACAGTGAGGAGGATGGTAAGAGAAATAAAAAGTTCTCCAAAGCTCACTGTTAAAGAATTGCAACAAATGGTAGTATCTTGGGGTCACAAAGTCTCCAAAACAATCATCAGGCGCTATCTACATGCCAACAAGCTGTTTGGGAGCCATGCACGGAAAAAACCTTTTCTCACTCACAATCATAAACGCAAACGTCTGGAGTTCGCTAAGCGGTACTGGGACTTCAACTGGGACCATGTGCTTTGGTCAGATGAGACCAAGATAGAGCTTTTTGGCAACAAACACTCTAAGTGGGTCTGGCGGAACACAAAAGATGAGTATGCAGAAAAGCACCTCATGCCCACTGTGAAGTATGGGGGAGGATCGGTGATGCTGTGGGCCTGTTTCTCTTCCAGAGGCCCTGGGAACCTTGTTAGGGTGCATGGCATCATGAACGCTTTGAAATACCAGGACATTTTAAATCAAAATCTGGTGGCCTCTGCCCGAAAGCTGAAGATGGGTCGTCACTGGGTCTTGAAGCAAGATAATGACCCTGAACATGAGGCCAAATCTACACAGAAATGGTTCACCAGACACAGAATCAAGCTCCTCCCATGGCCATCTCAGTCCCCAGACCTCAACCCCATTGAAAACCTGTGGAGTGAGCTGAAGAGGAGAGTGCAGAGGAGAGGACCCAGGTCGCTGGATGATTTAGAGAGATTGTGCAAAGAGGAATGGTCGAAGATCCCTCTTTCTGTATTCTCCCATCTTGTGAAACATTATAGGAGAAGATTAGGTGCTGTTTTGTTGGCAAAAGAGGGTTGTACAAAGTATTAACATCAGGGGTGCTAATAATTGTGGCACACATGATTTGATGTAAAAGAATTATTTCTTAATGTGGGATTTTTTTCCCACTGAATAAATGCACTTGAATTAAAGGTTGGATTTTCCTCTTTTTTTTCATTGTGGTCCTATATTATTTAGAAAAAAAACTGAATTTATTAGAAGCTAAAGAACACATCTTAACCAGGGGTGCCAATAATTATGGAGGGCGCTGTATGTATATGTATATATATATATATATATATATATATATATATATATATATTTTTTTTTTTTTTTTTTTTTGCAAGATATGGTCACAACACCCCACCCTATCCCTCTCTCATGACCCCTCAAATCTAATTCTTTATTTTCCACTTCATTGTCATATTTTTATGCATTCTTGCAGATTCAGTAAATTGCTTACTTCCATTACTTCCCCCTCCAGCTAAATGCAACTCATTTAAAATTGTACTATATATTTGCACTTCATGAAGCAAAACTACTGTAAATCCTGAATGAACAGTAATGTGCTACAATACCTGAGATCTTATTCCTTTAAATGGCTAATTACTCAGAGACACCATCATTTCTGCAGCCACAATATCATTCCACCCACAGCATGGCTTCCATGATAAAGGTGGGTTTGGGCTGCCATTTTCACTTCAGCCATTCTTAGGAACCCTGGGGTGACAAATGGGGCATGAGAGACACTAGATCTCCCTCAGTGAAACTGGAGAGCACCTCTCCACACTCGTGCACACACAGACACACGCACACACACGCTTAATGGGAATAGACTTGGCACATAGTGAACACCTAGCCGTATAATCAACCGCTTGTGTTCACCAGATACTCTGGTTCCCTTGTTGTGCCCAAACACAAAGTATGGTAACAATAGCTGAAAGGATGGTCACTCTGCTTAGCATTAGCTAAGTGACCCCATCATACAGCCATAAAGTGAATGTGGAACAGGTAGTGACGCAGCTACACAAGACCCCAAAATGACCTCCTGGCCCACCAGGCTTTTATCAAAGGACTCCATTCTTGCATGACACCTGGCCAGTGCCACTACCCAGGTGTCTATTTCCCACCAACTGAAGAGGTCTAAAGTGGGCAGTGTCCCTCTATTAAATGACTCATGAAACTATGATGGTATTGAACAAGCTATTGAAAGCAAACAAGAGGTTGTTTTCTATCTCACAATCAAGCTGGCACTGTTTTGGCCCAGTGGGGCCATTTCAAATTGATTAGGTCATTTAGTTAAGTGGTGCCAGAGGACAAAGTAAGTCTATTGAACTGTAAAGGCTCCTCATATGACACAATTAATGAATTCAGATGACCCTCCACATCTGTCATCATTAATTTGTAATGTACATTTTTGTAAAATATTTACACCAAGCTCGTTGTTTGTAGTCAATCTTAACCTTAATTTGTTGAAGGAAAAAAATAAATCCTCTGGGTTGTTATTAGTGTTTTTAGTGCATACTGTACATCACCCATGATTTTATAACTGTAGACTGGATGAACAGCCAACTTATTCTCAAATTTTCAGCCAGTTTAATGGAGTCACAAACACATTATTCAATGCTGAAACTATTAAAATTAATATAAACAAGTGTGGCCTTGTTTGTTGGAAAGCATTATATCATTGCATTCTCCTACAGATTTAAGTGGTGTCCTCTTCAAACATATGGTAACGTAATTTGATTTTGTAGCAGAAATCGAATATGGCGAGCAAATATACTGCGACCACCAGCAGTGAGTACTCTCACATAGAACAAATTAGGCCACACTGCATTGACAGGGCTATCAATTGAGATACTTAGACCCCTATAAGTTTGAAACAGTACAGTATATCTAGAGAAAGCTAAGGCATATAACCACTCCACATACCTTATTTAGTGTGCGCATACTCCATTGGAAAAACTATTTCAAGCAGCAGAATTAGTCATTAGACCTTTGCTCCCTAATTAAGGGCACATCAAGGCATGCTTGTGTTAAACTGTGAGTAAAAAACAGGAGAGGTCAGAATAAAAAGGCCGTTGAGATTCTTCCAAAATTCCATTGCCGGGTAAATTACATCATCAATCACGAGGGCCGAAACTGGGCAGCAATGTACCCGACACAGACACGTATTACAGAGCACACAGAGGGGATGATGACTGCTCACTCATCTGGGATTGACTGAAGGGACCAGTCCAGACAGTGAGACAGAAGTGGGGACCAGAAAGAGCACTTCCTTGGGCTGACAGGTCGACAGCACCGTCAGGACAGGGAAATGCCTGAGGAATGCCAGGAATCGGGAGTTCAAGGGCTGGAATGCATCGCCCAAAATGGGCAGACTGTGTCCACGCTCTGTGTTCCTCACAAACCTCCCTCTCACACTCAGATGAACATTACATTACATTACAGGCATTTAGCAGACACTTTTATCCAGAGCGACTCAAAACACAAAGTGCATTTTAGAAGGACCAAAAGTGCTGAAAGTTCTAGAGGGTGGTAGCAGTCTAAGAACCAGTGGCAGCCACAAGACTTGGATTATGTAGCAATTCTGCCACAAATAGCCAGAAATTATAAAAAGCATACCAGCTGCTACGGCTCAGGGGGTGGGTAAGAGGTTTTGCCAGAAGAGATGAGTCTTTAGAAGATGCCTGAAAGATACCAGGGTCTCTGCTGTTCTGAACTCCGAGGGGCTAGTGGGAAGCTTGGGAGGCCTATATTAGAAATGTAAAATGTTCCACAAAACTGAGCAAACCAAATACATCTAACAGGGACCATATGCGCTCAGTTAATAATACTTAAGTCACATTTTCACACACTGTAAGGTAAGGATGGGAAAACATCTTTTATATTTACCTTAGTCCACTACCTCAGTGTTCTCAAAATGGAGATTTGGTGACTTGAGTACTTTTTAGCACAGGGGTCTTCAACAACTTCCTCAGAAATTACGTTATCCTGCTTTAAGTATGCTTACACTGACGCCATGGCTCTCAAGACACAAGCTAGCCGCATTTGACCAAATTATTGAACTCACAAAGCTATTTGTGAAGGACATTTTCAAACATTATCAACTCAAATTTTAGGATGACAGTCGATTAGCACATCTTTCTTTTTCTGTAATTAATTACTATTACATAGAAGGATTAAATATATTTCATTATAATGGTGTCTTTGCGCAATGATGATATATACACACCTCTGTGCTGCACATATTTCTTGCAAAATAGATTGACCATCAAACTACCATCAGTCTCATTAATAAAGTGTGTACATGATCCACAACCATTGTCTCTAAATCATCATGTCATTTAAATGCCTATGCTAGGGAAAGCTACAAACTAAATCAATACCCCAAGCATACTGTGTTTATATTTAAGGTATATCTATTCTTATTTATCAGTTTTTAGCATACATGGCTGCTCTACAGGTTTTTTTTTTAATTCAACAAACTTTTTTATATGTACTTGCATTGCATAACCTTGCTATATACTATACACCAGATAGAATGGAAATAAAAGACCTACCCACCCACTTGGCTGGAGAACATGATTGAGTGATTAGAGAATAACTGTTCTTCAACAGAATCTTACACAATTATTCTCAATTTTTCCGCCCGAAAAATATTACGCAAGTACATAACTGGTCTAATATACCAAAACCAAGATATCCACTTGGACACCCTTCCCAGGTGTCAAGGACTTTTGTGGAACTTGATCATTTGCAGATTTATTGCTTTAAATGCTTGTTTCCATCACAGGTTCAGTTTCAGACAACCAGATACGCATGAAACAAAGGCTTTTGCGATATTAAAAGTAACTCCACTGGAGAATGCAAACTCAAGAACTGATTCAATTTCATGCTGTGTCAAAATACCGATCTCCAGGATTAGGAAAAAAAGAGAGTTGTAAAACTACTGCAATTGTATGACAGGCTCCTCACTGAATGTACGCTTGGTTCCAGGCCTTCACAAATGGTTTTGATTGGGACTGGACAGATGTGCGAGTGGGAGGCTGTTCTGAGCATGTGCAGGAGCGACAAGCGGGTGTGCCGCACTTAGCACATTCCGCCTTGTTCACTCTGGCTTCCATTAACCATTGATCCCATAAGCGGTGTTGTCGCAGAGATGGATAGTGAGGCTCAACATTTTTGAAGGTGCGCCAAGCAATTATTCGGACCACGCAAGCAGTGAATAAGTCCCCGCCATCCCGCTCCGTCAGCTGATGTCAATCCAAACAGCTCAGACCAGCCGGCCATTAATCCGTCTCGCTTTACCCAGACTGTGGAGACCTCCCTGTAACATCAGGAGAGATTACTCACTTCATCTCTGCCAAGACAGAGCCCAGGAACATGCATAAACTGGCAAAACAGAATTGTATGGAAAGCATGTGCATCATATGAAAGGTATCCTTATCAAGGTATACAGTCTGCTGCATGAATGCGCAAGTCAGGTTTTTATTTTAGACAAATGTTCAGAAAGCATGAAGATTGCTCAGGGACGTGAGGGTCGTGTCGAAGTTTAGTGACTTTTAGCTGTGCAGTGCAGCACAATTGCCTGTGAAATGGGGAGGAAAGATTAGCAGGATTTATTATTTGTCTGACAGACATCTGAATAAACATGCACAAGTCAAGCTACTGCGTGTCAGCACTCACTGAACATGACCAGGCATCCAGGGAATGTTCTAGAACAGAGCCCACAGGACCAGGGATCAGGCCCATGAACTGTGATGGGATGAGAAGGTTCAGGACTGGAGCAAAATGTTCAGGGACGGCACTGAGGGGAGGTATGCCACAAAACGCACACACCTATACACACATACGCTCACAAGATACACAAACACACATATGTACACGTACGGGAGCGCACACACAAACGTACACACGCACACCCAAAAACACATACACATACGCACACACACATACACACACAAGCGCAGACAGTCACAAACATACACAAACACACATACGTATACACACACGCAAGAGCACAGACAAACACACACCCGCACACGCACAAAAACACACACACATAGATACACACTCACAAAGATATACAAACACACATACGTACACACACACGGGAGCGCACACACACACACACACACACACACACACAAACAACACCGTGCCTCACCTCTGCTGTGGAAACTTGTGATTGCATCAGGAACTCCTCATCAGAATGAATCAACAGGCTTGTAAATCTGGCTTCTCTACAAAGCCTGCAGAACAAGCAACAATTCTTCAGTTTAGCAGCTAAAAGCAGTACAAACAGTACATATGCGCCAGTATGGGGAGAAATAGAAAATTGTTCAATCCCCATGTAAAACGCGAACAAGGTTCTCCTGGAACATAATAATGAGTACAGATGAACAGCACGCGCAGACTCTAAATGTAATCAGGGGAACAGGGCCCGGCACTGTGTCGCCCTCCCCCAGTCTCTATGTGTTTCATTCTGTGGACTTATGATGGCTAATAAATTGCAGTCTGTGTGGGATCAGATGGGATTACAGAACAGGGTTCTCTGTGATTGAAATTTCAGCAGCAGAAGCAGAGCCGAATGGCAGTGCTGTGAGGGAGGGCTGTAAAATGAGAGGAAGGTAAAGAGGAGGGAGGCAGAAAAGTAAAGGTTAGCATGTTAGCTGAGTGCGGCACCAGAACAGTATGCAATATAAAACACAGCAGCAAAGGAGAGGGGCAGTGAACATGCTAGAGTATCTTCTGTCAGAAAAAGCTTTGGCAGGATGAGTCAGGCATGACTCTGTATGGAGGAATGAGAGAAGGATGGAGAGACAGGCAGAGGGAGCGAGAAAGGGAGGGAGGGAGGGAGAGAGAGAGAGAGAGAGAGAACTCTGGGGGAAGATACATGGCATTACAATGAAAAAGTAATTAAGGCTTCTATCTTCTCCACAACAGTATGAACACAGTTGGTTATGAAGTGTAGCTGATCAAATTCAGCCACCGAGCAATTGGCTACATTTGGAGGTCACAACCTAGTTTACAAAAAAAAAAAAAAAAAAAACTGGGATACTGCATAAAATGTAAATAAAAACAGAATGCATTGGTTTGCAAATCATTTGAATTCCATGTTAAATTGAAAACAGTGCAAAGATAACATGTCAGACGTTGAAACTGAGAAGCCCAAAAGGACTCAAATCAATGTTTGACAACAGTCGATCAAAAACAAGGGCAATGTCGCATGGTTAATATTCAAGTAAGTAAACACACACACACACAGTATCACTTTAATCCGCCGACCCTTTGACCACTGATGACCATTTGCTACAGCATTCCTGAATTCCTTGAAAGCAGATAATGTCCGGACTGGTCAACCGAACAGAATATATGCGTGATTCATTACAGAGTAAAGTAAAACTCATTACTGTAATGGCCCCATATTCTGAGCCATAAGAACTCCGCAAAAGGCTTTTTCCTGCTCAGTGGCAAACAGATTGCTGCAGTTCCACGGCAGAATCGGTCTCACCCATGGCTTCTGAGCCCATTATGTGCGGGACTAGCATACTCGCTATCTTTCGTACGGGTCTGATGACTTTGCACTAATGGCCCATTACCAGCCATCAGGAATTTTTAAGCCTCTCTGTGAAAGACCGCGATTGTTGGGCACAAATGGATCACAGAGGACAGTGCCACCCACTATGGGTGACCACTGAAAACAGACTCCCTCGTTTAAAAAGTGAGACAACACTCCACAAGATATACTATCCTAACACCAGTGATTCATGCCCTATTTATTTAAATATATAACACGAGACTCTCGAAAAATAGCGAACAAGGCCGTTTATGAGACACTCCTCTTCTTTTTCCGACAGTTCAAAATCTATGGCTAATCCTCAGTGCGCGACCATTTCTCTGGCCTTGCCATTTGCCTGGTTTTTCAGTACCACAAAAAAAAATCCATAAATGTGGATAAGTCAAAAAGCATACATGAAAATGCTTTGTAAATGTAATGATAGTGACATAATTGTTCATGGTAAAACGCAACTTGGAGCAAAAAAAAAAAAATTGAATTCTGTAGTTCAAGGCTTTATATAATGGATGAATGACAATCCATGGATATCATCAGAAGACACAGCTGCTCTGACCCTGATGAACAAGCAAGATAAATATGCTTCAGAAGCTTAAATACAACCAGTGGGAGTCAAAGGCCAAGGCACTAATGTAAGGCTACATTATTGGTCCTTAATCTGCTATTCAAATCCGAGACAGTTTAATTCCTGACTGTCTGCATCTGAAACATTCACTCTTCGATTACGATTTCATTGTGGGTGGTTCAATGACAGCTTAGACAAATCAATCTTTTCCCATCTTGGGGTGAACTCTGATCGATTAGCCTGAGTTCAGCTGTCTGCTCATAAAATAATTTTAATTTCGAATCTATCCTGAGCACATATTGTATATGAACATTATGTACTGACTGAACCCTACTGCGCAAGACAGTATGAGTTAGTGAAAGGTCAAGAGAGATGCTCTTTGATAATGACCACTTTGTCAAAAAAGGGACCTAGACAAGACAGGCCTGGAGACATGCCTGGATAGTGGATACACACTCGAAAGATACACCCTGACACACAGCACATCTGGAGGACACACCTTGATTCTTTCCCAAAAAACTCAGTCATACAATCCTACTTGGCAAACCCAGATGCTTGCCAAGAACGATGCCCAGATACACAACTAAGAGACACACCTGTATATAGGGCACACGCCTTGATAAATGCCCAGAGAAATGCACAGACGCACAACTAGGGGACACACTGAGGCATACATCTAGGGGACACACCGTAATACATGCCCAGAGACACACCCAGAAAAACACCCAGAAGACATACATTGATAAATGCATAGAGGAATGCACAGATAGTCACCAAGGGGACAAACCCAGATAAACATTAAGGCGACACACCCTGCAATGAGCCCAGAGAAATGCCTGGATACACATTCAGTAAAAAAACACCCAGAAATACTCCAACAAACACATTCAAATACAATCACAGGCGCTATGTACAGGCAGTGATAGTTCAGTCATCAAACTCGCATATACAGTTAAATGCAGAATGAGCAAATAGACGCAATGTTACTTTGGCGTCTTGGCTTTGACCCTGACATATCCTGCAGCCCATTTTCAACGTGAGAAAAAGAGAGCAGGTAGCATCCAAATACCACCCTCAGAGGCCACAGGTGCATGCTGGGGATGTTGTGATGCAGCAGTGGTAGACTGTGTTAACCAGCAGCAGAGTGATGCAGCGCTGGAGCAGGCAAAGGCAGTCTGCAGAAGAGACACAGCAGCTAAAATAGCAGCTTAAATAGCCATCTTACAGAGGGGCTGGGAGGTGGCAGATACGCATAAACATGGGGAGTGTTTCTGGGATTGAAAGCTTGTCTCAAGTTGTTCGTCTGAACCAGCTCAGCAAGTTATGCCCGCTGCCTCCCAGCACAGCATAACTGCATCATGTTTGTGTTTCTTAATAAAAAAGCAGCACCATGCTAGCACTGGAAAAGCAACACTCATGACATCCTTTGGTTAGTCACCATGGTTACAGAAGGCATGCTCTTCACACCATTTTGACTCATAAAAACTTCAGCAAGGGTCTATAAAAAGCGAGGGCATGAAAATGGCATTAAAAAACAGGAAGGATACATTCACAGTTGTGATCATTACTGCTGTTTTTCTCTTCAGATCTTGTTAATTTATGTTCTTCAGTTCAGTCTAATTAAATTCTTCCACTTAATTGAAGTTACACTTTTACATGCTTTAACATCTCAGCCTATTTTTGCAGTCTGGTTACATAAGGCTTAATAAGGGGAGATGGAAAAACACAGATCTTCCCAGGACATTTTGTCCAAGGATGTAAGTCTTAAATTATGCACAGCGCTTTCTTGCACTCGGGCTTCAGTGACAGTCATTTAGCTGCTGCTGGAGGCCCATGACCAAAAAAAAAAGCAAGCCAAATCAGCATAAGCCTCAGGCACAATCTACAGCAGCTCTGTGCTCTGCAACAACAAAGTCTCACCCAGCATTTTATGCTTGAATTTAGACTTAACCACTTATTTGAATTACTGTTTTTTAAAAGAAAGAAAACAAAAGATCTGCTGCTGATTTGAAGTAATTTTGACTGATTTCTAGTTTTGTCCATGGGATTAGGGAAATTATCTTACCCCATGGACAAATCTATAAATGAGTCAAAATAACTTCAAATCAGTAGCATATATTTGATTTTTTTTCTTCAGAAAAAAGGTAACAGAAATGAGGGTTATAAGTCTTAATACAAGAATAAATGCTTGGTACAATTTTGTTTCGGCCATTGTCAAAAAGAAAGATGCAAGTCCATTTGTGAATCAGCTCTTAATGTACATGCACTGCAAATAAAGCAACAACAGGATTTCAGGAGAATTTCTGAGGGCACTATGAGCAACAATGCACAAGAAAATCTTTCTCTCTGTCTCTAACTCTCTCTCTCTCTCTCCCTCCCTCCCTCCCTCCCTCAGACTACCAATTGGTTCCAATCGCTTTTGGAACATTCACTGCACAGTGAATTGGAGCATTATAAGCATCCACAGAATCAGGGAGACAACTTAAATTCACTGCAGCCTGCATATAGTACTCAGGCTAAGATGCGCGCTGCTTTAACTTTATAAACATACAGTTCATGTACTTAATTTCCGGTTGCAGTGAATAATATTTACAACCGAAGACTTTCTTCGTGTCCTTGGTACATTTTTGTCTACGAGCTTATGCATGCGTATTCGAATTTCATTTCAAATTAATTTGCAGCTCCAGTGGTGACATCTGTATGATAATCATCTGAACCGGTTATGTAACTGTGTTCTATGCTGCCTAAGCTTTACAGAATTACTCGTTCTCATTATGTCTTGAGGTAGCATGCAGGAGAAATTGCACACAATGCCAAGAACTTCAGGCAATATGCATTTGAGCAATGTGCATGCGCATTTTGCTGTTTTGCACGTTGAAAAAGATGCCTATTATTCCCTTATCCGAGTACAAGGGTGGGGCATGCTCATGCCTACAGTCAAAGCACACAGGGCAGTGACCGTCGAACTGTTGCCATGGACACCACTACCATTCCAAATCATCTCTGCTTAAAACAACTTGATCGGCGCATCGCACATCTGATGATGTGTTGAAATGTTCACTTCTGGAATTGTGTCAACAATCTTCAAAGATTTATGCAACCGTATCACTTCATGTATCACTCAAGCAGCTGTCCTCAACTGACTGATTTGCTGCAAGTGACAACTCATGCAGTTTTTGCGAACCCGCGCATTTGTGTATAGGTGTGCGAGTGCATGTTTTGTGGTTGTGTCTGTGTTTTTCCCTTATTTTGGGTTTTCGCGGTTGAAATCGGTCTGTGAAATCAAGCATTTGTGAGACGCCAAAACATATTAGTGTTTATGTAACAGCTCTGCCTGCGGATTACGTAATCAGGGCGAGGGGTTATCGCCATGCGCTAACAAGCTTGTGCTATAATGAGTGCGTCGACAACCGGGGGAAAGAGTCGAAGAGCCAAGAGGTTAACACTGACAATGGCAAAAATCAAGTCAGCGTGTCTGAATGTGGCCACTACCCCGACACAAAAAACAAACAATGAAGTGATGAAAAACCAAGTAGTGTGGGGGACAGTCAGAAGAACAAATGTCTCTTCTCCCTGACACCGCAAGAACAATCCTGAATGATCATTTTTGTCAGCCACCTTCGAATGGAAAACAGAGGACAAGAATGGACAATGAAGAGGATTGTTACCACATGGATTCGGATCAGCCGGCTCTTATTTTCTGGACAACGACCGGCACTGCCCGCCAGCGCTCGATTTGGTGGAGTGATTTTCTATTCGGTGCGTGTATCGGGAGCTTGAAGGAGCTCAACAACCCCCTTGTGTTAATGCATCAGGGTGTGTGTGTGTGTGTGTGTGTGTGTGTGTGTGCATGTGTGCGTGGAAGACATAAACCGCTACCTCAGCACTGAAATGTAGAAGTGCAATACAAAAAAACAAGCTAAAATGGAAACCTGCAGCCCAGCAGTACACAACATAAACAAAAAATTGGCCAATCACAGAAATGCATCACACTACGTATGCCTAATTTCACCAAGTTATTGGAGAAGAGCCAATTAAATAGAGATATATAGTATATGTAATCCCAATAGCTGCATGCCTGCATATTACCCAATTATTCTTCAGTTTTGCTGAATATTATTTTAGGTTGGAACTAGTGTCCATGGCATGAGCAACCTGAGACAGCAAAAGATATGAAAACTGATATTAATCTGATATTAATGTTTGCACCTGAATGAAAGCAATCATATGCCCGGCTTCTAGAAAGTCAAATTGTAGTGCTGAAGTGTTTGCTGAGGTGTGTTTTCTGGCTTTAGTCCAAAAATCCCAACATTCTCGATACCTGCTACTGTTAAGCCTACAAGTCAGAACCGTTACTATATAAGCCCGAAGCTAAATACGGTTTGTGCCACTGAAAAACATACACAAATATTATTACAAAACCCAGAATGTGAACTACACCTTAATACCATGTAAACTACATCAGAAATTCCATGACTGATTTACGTAATTTTGCCATCGTTCCATTTTTTTAAAAATTCTGTTTCATCTGAGCCTCAGGGTTGTTACTTTTCATTTTAGTCATTTTATTGTCGTTATTTTGCACTTCAGAGGCAGCTAAGAAATTCCACCCAAGATAATAACAATGAATAATGTATAAATTCTTTTAATATGCATGATAAAATTACTCACCAAGTATTCAGGTCACATGCTCGAAATTTGAGGGAGGAGGCATTCTATGTATACAGCTGTGCCCCCTAAAGTATTTAAGCATGGCAGCCATTTTGATCCTAGATCAAGATGTAGCTAGAATAAGTAGGTCAAAACCAAACCATTCTATTTTGACTATCTATCTGATGTCATTTCACCGTTTATTGCCATTTGAAATTTTATGTTCATCTTGACATTTAAAATACTTCAAATTGTGCTAAAATAGATTTTTGAAAGTAAAAAGGTTGAATGAATGAAGGAGCTCTTTGGCGTGCGATGTAAGGCAAACCTGGTCACCCAATGACCTATGCTTTATTGCCACCACCAGAGCAAACTTTTCATTTTAAACAGCTTTAATGAGCTTCATGTCAAATCTGCTTTCAACATTCCTGGTGCATAGAGGAGTAAGTTATTGATTGTGGCAGCTCAGTAATGTTCTCTGTAGTATCCTCACCTGGCCTAATTTAACATTTCCAGATGCTGTACCTGTGACAGTTTTGAAAGGAATCATTCCCAACCTTCTGCGAATGTTCCTGCAGAATAAAGGTGATGTTGGTGACCCTACAACCTCCCTGAGCTCCCTAACCAGGCCAAACTTTTCACATCTAAAAATTCAATAACTCCAACAGTTTGAATGGGAAACCCATAAAATCTGTGGTCAACAGTCTTGGTGTAGGAGGGAGGAACCTCGTTCATTTTGGTGGTTCTACTACTTTTACTGCAGTGCCACCATGAGGTAAAACTACATTTCCAAATGAAAAGAGTCAAACTGTTCTAGGGGGAATCACATCAAGTTTACTGTGATTGTCTTGGGACATAAAAGAGCAATCCCATTGTGCTGTTAACACTGACGGTTCCTATGGCAACACCCTTGGGTTAAACTTAGCCTCTGCAAAAATGCAAAAAGTCAAAACGTTGCAATGGGAATCAGGTAAAATATTCTGTGAACATTCCTAGGGCCAAGAGCAGTACCCATGTTCATCCACTGGACCCTATACCATTTCCTGTAGCGCCACCACCAGGCCAAACTATGCGTTTTGCCTCTGGGGAGAATGCTATAGTTTTGGCGATGTACTGACAGCATTTGCCTAATTTTATCGGGTCAAGGATGCTAGTTCCATATTCAAACTCAGCCTGCACTAGAGCAGTGCGCTTGAGTGATGTAACCTGCCTTGCTCGGGGTAAATGTTTTATGCAGTGGTACACAGCACTTGAATGGAATATTAAATTGGTAGCTCTGTCTTCAGAATAAATACATCTGCAATGCAAATAAATTATAAATAGAGTTCTTTTCTGTGCTTACAAATGATAACAACAACTATTCACAGGAGGCAAGAACCATGGGCTGGTTTTCATAAATATGTGGAATTTGTAGAACTAATCCCTGTTATCACAGCGGAAGAAAACATTGAAAATATTAACATACAAATTCAAAAATGAAAGTAATGAATGAGATTTAAACATATTTCAAAACATATTGTAGGTAAAGCTAGATGTAATCTGTGTTAGTGGTAATGAGAAAGTGAGTTTTGTTTTAACAATACCTGTGCTACTTGTAAAGAAATTAAAGTTTAATTAATATAAATATTTCATACACAACAACCCAACCGTGATCCAGAAAGTGGAATATTTCGGAGACAGAACATCACTGCTCGTCAGAAAGCTGAGATACAGACATGAATCCCAATGGCAGCTTGTACACGCTGGCTCACCTCTCCTGGACCCAGGGCGAAGGTACTTCCAGGCAGCTAAACAGGCCTTACGGTCTTTCTCGTGACCTCTCGGCACAACTGAGAACTCTGTATAATTAATAAGGCCATCCTCATCAGCGTACAAACATGGCTCTAAATGCACTTATTTGGGCTTCATCTCATAACATTAAACTTGAACAAGACGCCATGTGAAAAACTGGGAGGGCGAACACTTTGCGGCCCAGGTGCCCATTCTCAACTAGGCTATGTTTTCGGAGGAGACACCTTTGCATAGCGAGTCACCCCAAAATCCTTCATGGATTTTAATGTTGATATAAAGTATATTCATACAGTATTTCCATAAAAGGCAGGATCACAATACAAATGGGCAGCCAATCAATAGCAGTGTTCTCATATTTCAACCACAATCAATTTCTTTGTGCCCAACACACATCCTGAAGGAAGAAAAGTCTGAACATTATCTGCGGTATCCAATTTTTTGTCACTGAACGGTGAATGATAATTATCTCTCAGAATGACAAGCAACCAAATGTTCACTGGGCTTATTTTTCTGACCAGGATGTTTCAATCTTTTTCCATTTTGATTTCCATTCTAAGAGACAGCAGGGAAATAATGCAAATCTAACACACTCAAATGGCCAGCATCCCCAGAGAGCAGGGGGGCTGTGCAGAATGCAGATGGCCGAGCACATTAATGCTCTTTCTGAAATATAAACAGGGTTGTGTTTCTTTGATGCAACAAAAGCCAGATTAACTGCAGAGGGGGATAGAAAACAGCAGAACACCTCAGACACACACACAACACACAGGTGATCACTGAGTGTATTAATCTGATGGAGCTCCACAGGGAAATTCTGTCCAACAGTCAGCGAGCTGAGTTGGAGTTCTAGCGCACAAGGTGAGTTTCTTTCAATTCAAGAAAATCTATCATCGATTGGAAAAAAACATAGATGAAAGCATTGAAGAAAAAACAAGACAAAACAACCTTGAGCTGGGCAGCACAGATGGGGGGTAAAGAGGCACACACACACACACACACACACACACACACACACACTCGTATACAAACATGCACATGCAACTGCATATATACAAACAAATGCACACACAATACTGGCCTGTACATTTACATATGCACAAACAAATGCACGCCCACACAAAAACACATACGTACAAAAACGTAAATACGGGCATGTGAAGCATGCACATACACAGTTATGCAAACTGCATTGCACATTAAGCCACATAAACGCGCACACACGCACATATGCAGAGACAGATACTCACATAAAAACACACACATGTACACAAACAAACACATGCGAATGTCCAGCACACACAAAAACATTCATCCAAACTGCACCAGCCATCAAGGCACATAAACGCCCACACACGCGCAAATGCCAACGCACAGACGGAAACACATCCACATACTGTGAACACATGCGCTGGCGTGCAAACATGCACTCGCACACACAAACTTTATCACAGTGCTTTATCAGACTACTATGGTCCCAATGTTTGGGAAAGTGGACGACCTCCCCCCCCCCCACCGCCACCGAGTCCCCTTTGCTGTGTCACCCTGGGTCAGCCACTCATCACTCTCTCCTCCTGATCAGGCCCACTTACTCAAAACAATGGCTGGCTGCTGGGCAACCGCACATCAGCTGATGCACATTCCACACTGCCCCGCACCACAGAACAAGAGCTTCTTTAGAACCTATACTGAAAACATTGATAAGAGCAGAGGAGGCTGAGAATTGCTCAGAATTCACCAGGCAGCAGCCAGGATTAGTCACACTAACGGAGCAACAATGAAGTCATTGCACGGCAGTTTGGCGCTCAGACACTGAAATCCCAAAAAGCTTAATGACTTTGCTGAAATTTTTGTAGTTTTTTGAGCGAATACCGACCAGGAATCACCAAATGAGCACCATATCACCAAAACTGAAATAACCACATTTTATTCGACAGGATTTCATAAAGTTGTTCTGCACAGAAATAAGTCCACTCAAGGTCAACATGGAATTCAGCTGTTAAATATCAGCACTTGAACAACCCTGTCGGCAAATCCTGGCATACTGGCTAGTGCATTTACTTCAAACTTGTAATTGAATAAATCTCAATTGTTTTTAGTCAAATACAAATAATATTTTTAAATACTGTTTCAGAAAAACAAGATTGATGGAACAAACCATAAAATTTAAACACATTTAAAACCATTTAAAACAGGATAATAATAAAATAATAATAATAATAATGCAAAAACATGGAAATAGTGATTACATTCTTACAGAGATTGGGAGAAGGATAAGTGCATGTCGGTATTACCACCATCAGTGTGAGCGTGCTGATGTGCAGGTGTGTATGGCAGTGAAAGTGAAAGCATGTGCGCCTTCGTGCAAGTGTGTGTGTGTGTGTTTCTGTGCGCAGGTACACACGTATGTCTCTGAGGTGTGAAGGACTAAGGCATTGTCTAGTGAACTGGTGTGCTTGTGTATGTTTGTGTGTAAGTACATTCAGGTCAATAAGTATTTGAACAATGACACAATTTTCATTATTTCGGCTATGTTCGCCTCCTCAGTGGATTTAAAATCAATCAATCTCAAAGAGCTTGAGGAGTTGGTTTTCAGCTTTAAGGGTTATTACCAAATATATTGTATAAACAGTGTTGGAATCACAACCATTTTTATGCATAGCCCCCCCCCCCCACAGTTTTAGTGGCACAAAAGTATTTGGACAAGCTAATATGATCACAAATTAAATTGTGATTCTTAATACTTGGTTGCCAATCCTGTGCTGTCAATGACAAACTCTGGAACCCATGGAAATCATCAGAAGTTGGATTTCTTCATTAAACGTGCTTTGCCAGGTCTTCACTGCAACTATCTTCAGTTTCAGCTTGTTCTTGGGGCATTTTCCCTTCAGTTTCACCTTCAGCAAGTGCAAAGCACACTCCTTTGGATTCAGAACAAGTCAATTACTTGGGTATTGAGGAAAATACCACTTCAATGCCACAAAAAATGTCAGCTTAGTTTTGTAG
Organism: Gymnothorax javanicus; assembly: GCA_029692085.1. NCBI lineage: Eukaryota > Metazoa > Chordata > Actinopteri > Anguilliformes > Muraenidae > Gymnothorax > Gymnothorax javanicus. The sequence goes on from CM056208.1 coordinate 37,142,174, forward strand.
TGTGCTTTGAGTCATTGTCCATCTGCATTGTAAAGCGCGGAATGAGCTTTGAAACATTTAGCTGAATCTAAGCAAGTAATACAGCCCAATTGAACACACATCATCAAAAAATACAAGCAAACTGGATCCTTCGGTAGGCATACAGATCCACACATGAACAAACTTCACAGTTGAGATAATGTGCTCCTCGAGTAGTTCTTTTCCTTTCCTATACTTTTCCAAACACTCTGGAAAAAGTTGCTCTCTGTCTAATCTGCACAGAGGATTTGGTTTGAGAACAAACAGACTTTTTTTAGATGTTTATCTGGCAGACTTCCTGATTTTGAGACACGAGTTTCGTACATCTTGAGGTAAATCTTCTGTATTTACTCTGATGAAGTCTTCTCTCGAATTTCTGTTGACACAGATACCTGTTTTTGAGGTAAATACCCTGAAATTGAAGCTAAAATTCTGCACTTCAACCTCATATTCATCATTTACATTAATCTCCAATAAGCTGTGATAGATAGCTAAACTAACAATAATGCTGTCAATGCCCAAATATTTATAGACCTGAGGGTATATGTTATGTTAGTCTCTTTGGTATAAGTGATCCCACAGTCCCTCATTTTCTACATAATGTGCTTCATTATTGTTAGGCTGGAGGGGGGTTTTTAATGACCCTGAGGAAGACGAGGAATGAGCAAGGACTGATTGGGAATACCTTACTGACTCCTGGTGAGTCTGTCTCTGCCACGCAAGTGTCCCAAAGGCTTGAGCAGTTTTCAGATCAGGTGACAGTGCGTATTGTGCGGCTTAAATTCCACAGCCACAACTGAGCTTGCATAAACACCATGAACGTCCAACCCAGCAAGCAAACAAGTGCAAAAGGAGATCAGTTTAAGATGCCCAGGTTGAGGTCACTGAATTTGCATACAACTATGGTAACAAGGTAAATGACATTCAGAAGGGAGTGCCTGCAGTTGAGGGCGTGCGCTAAGGTTGGAGTGACCGGTGCGTGACGAGTGACCGGTCACAGCTCCCGCGGGATGATGGTGAACGGCCTGATGGGACAGCTGGCCTCCAGCTCCAGCGCGGTGAGGAAGCAGTCGGGCGCCTGGCTGTTTCCCTGGCTCTGCAGCGCCTCCCCCAGGCCGCTCCACACCTCGTGCGCCGTGCTCTGGGCCTGCACCGCGTCTCGCAGAACCTTCTCCCCCAAACTCACCCGCCCCGTCCTCACCAGCAGCTTACCCTGCCCGGGTCAGAGAGAGAGAGAGAGAGAGAGAGAGAGAGAGAGGGAGAGGGAGAGAAAGAAAAAGGGAGGGAGGGAGAGAAAGGGGGGTAGAGGTAGGGGAATGAGAGAGAAGGAGGGAGGAAGGAAGACAGAAAGAGAGAGGGAGGGAGAGTGGGGAGAGATAGGGAGGCAAATAGTGAAGAAGATAGAGAGAAGAAGAGAGAGGGAAGGAGGAAGGCACAAAGAGAGGAGATAAAACAAGTGCAGAAAAGAGATAGATGCATGAAAAGATAGAGGGAGGGAAGAAGAGCAAAGGATAGCATGTGGAGAAGGGGAGAGAAAACAATAAAGGAGATGTAGGAGCAAAGGGATGAGAAGAAATGGAGTACAGAGGAGAGAGGGATGTAGAGAGAGGAGAAAAAGACAAAGGGAGGAGTACAGGTATAATACAGGAGACAGATATATGGATAAGGTGGAGGGGAGAGATGGGGGGAGAAAGCGGAGTAAAAAAAGAAGAGAAGGAGGAATGTGGCGTGAAGGAATGGGGGAGGAGAGAGTGTGAGGACGAGACGCAGGGAGGGAAGGAGGAGGTAGAGAGGAAGGTGGGAGAATGCAAGAAGGGGGGGGGAGAGAGAGAGAGAGAGAGAGAGAGAGAACATTTCCATTACTGTCATGACAGACACAGTTCAGCTCATGGTGAGAACACATACAGGCCGTCTATAAGCCCCCTGAACTAACCTTGTCAAAAAACTTGATCATACGACTGTGAGCTCAACTCAACCCTTCTCACCCACAAATAACGAACCGGGCACCTGGGTCCAGATGCTGCTGGTCTAGGGTTTGTAACAATCACACAAAACCACTCCAAGTGCAGACATACTCAAGGAGAGTGAAGATTTTCAACCAATGAGAGCGCAGGACAGATTCAATGTCAAGTTTAGTACTCCTAAGCGAGGACAGTGTCTAGCTCACCACACACAGGCTCATCAAAATTCGTCACACCCCGGCGCGCGCACAGTGGCTTAATTTCGGAAGGTTCAGGGGTTTATCGCTCGGTGGATGGTGGAGGGCATTTGAGTCAGGACAGCTGTGACAGTGCGAAGAGTTAGAAATTTAATATTAAACAGAACTGATAACGCCGGCAGCGTGCAGTGGCCCTCTGTAAGCCAGTCACAGTGGGGACAGTGCTGCAGGCCTACAAGAGGAAATCCAGCAAATGGCATGGTGCGAATGAGCGAAGAGTGGGCCAAACTCTCCGGTTCACTTTTCACACCATTCTCCAAACCCCACTCTGAGCCAGACAGCTGTCTGCAAGAGGAGCGAACACAGCAGGGTGACCACATACAAATACTGACAACAAGTGCAATAATATACAGAGTGTATGTTTGCGCATGAGGGCACAAGCACTTATAGACACTTAGCAACAGATACCGCTTGCCCAAAATCAATGAAGAATCTGCCTTTTATCAAACTGCAATCACACATTAACAAATGCAAAAACACGCACAAGAATGCACAAGTGCACACGTGCACGAGCACGAACAATAGGATTAATCTGGCTGAGGCTGATAGCTATGCACAGAGGGAATTTTGAAACGTATGCGCACACAAACATGGACATATATGCACACACTGACGCTTAAC
>CM056208.1:37855030-38070030 GCA_029692085.1 Gymnothorax javanicus
AACATAATTAAGCCATAAAATAATGTTCTGACAGTGTCTTTGAACTATAAACAAACAAATAAATAAATTAATTAATTAATAAAATGGAAAAGTCTATGAAGTGCAGATAAGAATATTATGGATCCATTTCAGTAACATTTTTTAATATTTTTTAATAGTTTTCTTCATACCCATGTGTCTGAACTTTGAAATAAAATTGAACTCCTTATTTTCTTGTTGCTTTGCCCGCAAGAGTGTCATGTAGTTTTTCCACGGGACAGCTCACAAACATAAATCTATTCCTTCATTAATAATTCATTATTTATTCCATATAAATTTAGTTTTCAAATAAAGAAACTTCAGTGTATTGATTGTGAAAAGGCTGAGGCAGTTTTTGTTATTGCTCCCATTGAAAGTTCCAGAACTTCTTTGTACTGTTCTTCCTGAGGGTGAGTACAAACGATTCCAAACAGATAGTAAATGTCACTGTCACTATGTGACTTGAGCATAAACAAGGGGCTAAAAATTGCATCTTTAAACAAACACAACAGAATTTACTCGCATGCAGCATTGTATATAACCACTTTTGCAGCCATACTTTAAAACAGGAGACCTTACTTTCCCTTATCTGCTGTTTTCACAAGATTTCCATGTGTGTGTGTGTGTGTGTGTGTGTGTGTGAGGATTAGGGACAGTGTAACAATATCACTGTGAAGTGTTGTCCTCTTAGAGAGAGGAGGCATACTTTCAATCATAGGTTCACAAGCCCAGTATTGGCACTTATGTTGAAATTTGACTGTTATTTTTTTCCTGCCAAGCTCAGCACAGTTCAAAAGTCATCGTGTGACCTGCTCAGAACTGATTACCCAATCACGATCAGCCAAGTGCAACAGGCAAGTAATAAAGCTTCTTCCGAGGCATTGGCTCCAATATGTGCAACTGTTCAAAATTTCAATTGACATTTGTTTATGTGAAAAAAATGGTAAATTTGTATTCAGTCAAAAGTAGATGGGAAAATGTTTTGCATTCCATATCTAGAGAATGAATTTATTTTTCTGGGTTTGTCAGGGCAAGATGGTTGTATATTTAATTCTCCATTATCATGGCTTGATTATAAACGTGGCTCTGCTTTTTACTTATTTTTCTCCACCTTAATCCATTTGTTTCATAATTAACTCTTTGACAATGACTGTTGATTATGAAAGATGGTTCAGTTGTACCAATTGAAAACAGTTATGTATTTCTAGAAACTGTGAGTATGACATCATTTGCAGCAAACTGCTGATAACTGCCTGTACTCTGTGGTATCATGAGGTCATGCATTTAACCACACTGTGCAAATTGCTGAAGCTGGTGAATTTCATGAGATTAAAATGAGATCATCAATCGAAGAAGCAATACAATGAAATATACCGCATGATAAGCAATATGATGGAATATTCTGGGCCTCCAAGAAGGTACAGTGTGGATCTCTTGAGAATCTCTATCCTCTACGGGATGTAGGTTTGTGGCCCCTCATTTTTTGATTGTTTGAGAGTAGGGTAAATTTAGGGTGCAGTGTGCACCTGAGCTTGCGGTTGAAAATCCATTTATGTGTTATCAAAAATCCATATGATGAGAGAACCAGTTGGGAAAGCATCTAATTTGGATCAGTCCTCATTTAAGGAACTTGTGCACTGGATGAGACAGAGAGGACAGTAAAAACAAAATGTTCGAAAGAGAGGAAGAGGGTTCACTGAGAGAATCGATTCAGCGCTGTTTGGGACTCGGCTAACAGCTCCATGTTCTCAAGTATCCCGTCAATATCTGATGCATTAGTCTGCTCGTGCCCACCGGTTTGGGGTTTAAATACACATTTTCTTAATACAACACCAGGCCATTTCCTTTGCTCATTAATCATGTAACATTACACTAGGCTTTCCTGTGCAGGCATTTCACCTCTACATTCTGCTGTCCGGCTTGCGTCTGATGCATTGCGCAGCATTTCAACTTCAGAGACCGTCTCCCTCTGTCTCCTAACTTTAGGGACGGCTGCAGCCATGTATCTTGGAATAATTTTCACGTTTGGGATGAAGGAAAGATGTTTAGGATATTTGGGTTATTTTTCGCTTCTCTTCCATTCGTGGAGAGAACGTATCATTTAGAGGGTCCAAAATGTCTGTCACTGAAGCCCCAGCAGTGTTGTTTGTATTGCTTTTATGACTCAACGGACATGAATAATAATCTTCATAAGATATATTGATTCCCTCTCAGAGCCATCTTCTGTATATTATAAATGTGAAGTTGACCTTGATATCCCAGGATTGGGTTGCTGGGGTGTGTGATATATATAAAGTGTTAATGATTTATGAATGCATGAATTTTGATTGTCAATGCAGAGTGATATAAACTAATGGGACTAATGAAAATGCCCAGTAATATTTATTAATATATCCTGAGGACATTTCAGCCCATTCACAAAATCTTGACTAAAATTCTCTCTTACGTATGCAAAGATAACTAGAGCTGCGCTCAGAGAGCGCAAGTACCTCTGCTAATGTACTCAATGTTATTTTTTCCCAGTATTAGCTAGCAACGCCTGTTTATGCAGTCCTGTAGTCTTCGCGCAAATATGTTTTTAATGTGTTTTTGACCTTTTGCATGCCCTTGACCTTGACCTCCCAAAAATCAAATCACCTCTTCCTTGAACAATACTTAATCATTCCACCAAATTTGAGAAAAATCCGTCCATAACTTTTTGAGTAATCCTGCTTACAAACAAAGCAACAGACAAACGGTAATGATCACATAACCTCCTTCAACTTCTTTGGGCGGAGGTAATTAGTTATAACTCGGGTATGAGACTAAAGTTATTTTTAAAAAATTCACAATGGCCATGAAAGGCTTAAATAAAGACAATAGATTTGAGCTCTGTGGAGACTTTGCACCATTTTAACAATGACAGATTGACTGGGCATTTTATGGTATGTGTATTGCTCCCAGTTGTTGCCATGTGTTGAAACGCCATGAATTCTGACATTGCATGAAATTAGCTTCCAGCCCCTGTCTCCGGAGACCATGTTCCCATAAACATTCCTCTCTCTGTTTACCGCTAATAAATCGCTCCACTTTGCTCTCGCCAGCTAATTGGCTTAGCGTTTACTCGCCACTGTTCGTATAACGCTGTGCCCCCACACTTTTTCCTGCTAACATTTATCAAAAGATCCCTGCATGACTAAATAATTGTGTTTTCCCGGCCATGTGATTGGAACGGGTCTTCATTTTTCATTCTGGTTTATTGATGAGTGTAAACAAACGTTCTTCGGACGCTGGGACTCCGCGATTCTCCCTTTAATTTGAACCTGATGTCACCAGTCTCGTCTAGGCCCTGTTGCCCAAATATGTGTGGCCCTTTCTAACTGTGCAGATGTCAAAATGAAAAAGCAAATACACCCATAGTGGCAAGCACCAAACAAGTAACAGAATCAACCTCAGACTTTAATCCAATAAGGACATGGTTAAGAATGTGATCTCACGCGTTGTCACTGTCACACATGCTGTGGACAAATACACTCACTCTCATTCTTCATTTCACACAGGTACAGATCCACACGCTCACGCATGCACACAAACGCAATCTCAAGCAGAGACACAGAAATGCATGCATCGCCTCATTTGCTCACTTGCTGCGTCTTTGAGATATGAAAACACACACTATCAGAAAAACACACTAACACTTCCTATATCAGTCTGCACAGTGAGGTTTCAGTATCGGTTATATCATAAAGCTCCATCTGTGGAATTTGATATTGGTAGCAGTGTTTGAAACCGTAAGCATGTTCCTGCAGAACTTTTGCTGTTTCCTCTGATCAAATGGTAGGGAAAGATTGAACTGTTAAAGAAAACTTCTCCCACACTTCATATATTTAATTCTTTGAGGAGTTTTTTTTTTTTTTTTTTGACCATTTTTCTCCCCCAAAATTTAAGCAGTCAGTGTTCTCAACTAGAATATTTCTTGGGCTTACCAGCAGTGATTCTCATCATGAGCATTAGCATAATTCAACATCATCATAATTACTTTTTGTGAACTTACCCCATTAGGGCTGAATGACTTTCACATTGGAGGCAAAAATATTTTAATTAATTGTAAAATTTTAAAAAAGTACTTTTTTCAATTTTAAAATGATAAAACAAAAAACAACATGACAAAACTAACAACATTTTCTCAAACATCATGTTATTCTGTGAAATTATTTGCTGCATTATTTTAAAAAGTGAAAAGAGACCAGTTTACTCTAGCAGACTTGTTGACCCCTGACCCCATGGGAAATGATGGATATGATTACCATGGCGATTGTGGCCATTCCAGCCAATCCCAGAGCACATATCCCCACAGCCTCGCTGTGGCTGAAGGGGGGTGCAGAGGGGACAGGGAAGGGTGTGAATGCTCCAGGAGTGTCACTGGCGTTTCACACATTTGAGAGGGGTCAGGATCGGCCCTGTGCTGTATAATTGGGGGTGTCAGCCCAGGGGAAAAGGGGGAAACCAGAGTCGCTAGAGAGTCTGGGACACATGTTGGTGGAGCTGTGACAGAGGGACTGGAGGAGAGAAGGTCAGCCCTGGGACTACAGGCCAGTCTGTGTCACTGATACCCCCAGAGCACAGCTCTCTCACTGCCTTCTCCTGACCACAGACCTGCATAAGGATGCATACTGCTCTGCCCTCTCCCATGGGACAGTAAACATATAGGCTCACACACATATACAAAAACGCATACACCAATCTCCTGTGATCTGGAAAAACCTAGTAAGTTTATCAGTGGCAAAGATCTCGCAATTGAACAAAAACTTTTAGGTTCTGGACTTTTCCAAACAGAAAAAAATGATAGAAACTTGATTTTGAAAGTTCAAATGACACTTATAGCTAGTGTTTTAAGATTTTTACCACTTTTAATCACTGCAAATGAAGGTTAAACTCAGGTTGTACCAAAAGTGACGCACATACTAGGTTTTTCCAGATCACAGGAGAAATGCACACCTCCACACTTACGCACAAGCACCAATGCACGTACACAAATGCACACACAAACATACATACCCAAACACATAAATGTACACACAAATGCAAACATACAGAAAAACAAAAAGGCAGATACATAAATACACTTATACAAACATGTAACTAAAAATGTTCACATACACACAAACAAAAATGCATACACAAATACAAATACTGTATGCACACATACACAAAAATATACATGCACACAAATGCACACATACACTCATATGTGTAAATGTACACATGCACACACAAACACATGCACGTATAAATAAATGTACACAAACACACATACCCAAACTCATGCACATGTAGACAAACACATACACGCAAACGTATACACACTCATGCTTACACACACATACTAAATGCACGCGCGTACACAAAGCAATACTCTTTCTCACACGAGTGCATGACAACAGGCGCATATACAAGCACGTACATACAAATCCACACACTCTAATGCAATGCACACACACACCCATGCTTACATGTATTGTATGCGTGCACACTCACACACAAACACAAACTCAGTCCCACGTTTACATACACGCAAGATTTACAGCCATCCTTGCTGGACCATTATAAATCCACACAGCACACACTGCATGGGCTCAGTGAAATTCCACTGCAGTCAGGAGGAATACTTCATACAGCTCTGACAGACAGCTGTAACTCAAACACAGGCCTGCTACTCTAACTCCTCCCCTCTCAGTCAATCAACATCTGCGCTTCATATGTGCTGCCCACTTATGAAGATATCAAAATGTAGCGCTGAGTGCAAAATACTGACAAGATGATAATAATAATAATATTAATAATAACAACAGTACGACCTCAATTCCACAATATTTGGGACAGTGTAAAATGTAAAAAAATAAAATTATCTAAATAATACTAATTATTAATACTAAATTATCCTTTACCTAAATTCAATTGAAAAGGGAACAAAAAAAATTATTCAACTTATCAAATGTATTGACTTCTGTAGATATTTGTGAATTTTGAATTTTTATTTTGCCTGCAACACATTTCAAAGAAGTAGGACAGATAACTGCATAAGTTTTGGACTTCAGACAAACACCCGTTTGGATCATCCTACAGGTAATGGGTGGATAGGTAACAAGTGATTCAGTTATGATTGAGAGTAAAATGAGCAGTCACAACAGGCATGTTTGTTTACCAGCAAGTTGGTTTGAGGTCTACCACTTGGCCAAAAGCTATACGAGCAAATCTTAAAACCGTTTTAGCACAATGTTTCTCAACGTAAGATTGGGCTCTTACCATGGGATGTCCATAATATATGAAAAGATTTCAAGAATTCGGAGAAACCGTGCATAAAAGATGAGGTCGAATAACAATACTGGATGCGCATGAAAAAAAATTAAGAGATTTCCTCTCCATTTTACTGCCTGTCCTCACTGCCCAACATACAGTACCAGTCAAACGTCTGGACATACCCACATTTTTCTTACAAGACATGTTAAATAATGAAATAGGTACCGTTTATTTAGCAAAAAAAAAAGATATAATTCTTAAATCCATCAAACTAACCAGCATTTTCTGTTATACTCACAGAGCATACTCATTTTTTTTTTTTTTTTTTTACAAGAGCAGTTATATGGCTATAATGAGTTTGTTGCTGAGCGTCTAAGTTCCCAAAGATGTGCTGCACTTGTGGTTTACTTTTCATCGACTATTTTGCCCAATAAGTTCCAAAACAGCTTGTCTTTAATTTGACTGTTGGAAAATGGAAATAGCTTGTTTGTCTGCTTACTTTGCAAAATATGGCTTCTTTGAGAATTCTAAAATTTTGGACACTATTAAAACAAGTAAATTATTCACTTTTAACTTCTGACTGTTTACCTCATTCCAGATTCCATTTGAGATTATGTAGAGAAGTTAAGCCATTTAAATTTCTCTAAAAACAGAGCGCTGTGACATTAGCAAAGTGTGTCCAAACTTTTGACTGGTACTGTATCATGCATAAACATCAGACTTGCATACGGACTCCTTTAATCTTGTACCTCTTCAATAATGAGTCACTGTATCTTTTCCTGAGAGTGAGTGCAGAAAAAAAGCCATTCGATTTCCAGCCAAAAGAAGATAGTTTAGTGTTTCCTTCAGAGTGTCGTCTGCCTTGGGGAAAAATCGCTGTGGCTGTAGAGGTGGTTTACAAGATGTTGTGGGAGAAACATATATTCAATTACCTAAAGGTGACACCTTGAGCAACGTCTCGGATGGTATTCCGATACACAGGCTGGGAGGGAAGTGAGGACGGCCCCGGACTGCTGTCTGTGTGGTTTCCTGTGAAAGACGAGGCCGATTCAAGCTGCCTTTCAGAGCTGCCCGACGACTGTCACCAGACACCTGTCCGTCAATCCATCAACATAGCAACAAGATGAACACTCAGGTAACACACAGACACAAAGACCCACACACAGTACATTGTATAAGAACACTGTCTGTACAAAATCACAACTGTACTGTATAACCAGGACCAGAAGTGAACAGACGGGCAACTTAGGGAAAGTCTCTCGGTCTCTCACACAGACACACTTACTTATGTGATATTCACAAAATGCTCATGGACAATCATTTCCCTTGCATCCCAGCACTTGTGGAAAAGAATAAATGTGGTATTTACTTAAAAATTCTTAAGTTATGTTCACTTTACGATGGCTTCGCAGGAAAACGTATGCACAAAGATTTACTCCACACTCAAGCCAAGATTACAGGCACATGACATTGGCCAGAGGGTGGAGCCTACAGGTGTCTGACACCAGTGAAGGCTGGTGAATGGAAAAATTGATGGAGCACGGAACATCTCTTGAAAACAATGATTGGTCTTGACCTGTTTTCTATAATTTATTTGAATTGACATGATGTGAAATCTGAAAACACTCGAGACCATCATGTGTCGCCAGTCCTCTGTTAAGGCCAGACAAGAACTAATACATTATGATTTGTTTTCAATCATTTTCCTTCATTAGCAATTTTTCAAATTATAAGAATAAGAAGGAAAGAGTGAAAAGTACCACAAATATCCACAAATGAATAACTTTGATTGAAATGCAATTTTGCATCGGCATAACGCATAGTCTTTCTTTTTGTTACTTTATAAAGAAAACTTGGCCACCCCTGACAATGTTGAGTGTTTTTGGAGTTTATGTAATGTTCATTTAAATAGATGATTGGAAACAAGTCGCAACCAATCATTACTTTCAAGGGATGTTCTGTGCTCCACCAATTTTAAGCTCACCAGCTGGATGGAATACTTCCCAAAGCCCATTGTGCACATAAGTATGGAGCACCCCAGTGCTGAGGCCTCTCCTCCACTCCACACATGGGCCATTTCTCAAAGTGTGGGCCGCACAAACTGCCAACACGGAAACGGAGTGTAAACAAGTTGACAATTTCTCTGACATCAGGCGAGATTAAGGCCGCATTTCTCAGCTGTATTCGAAGGAGCCTTCACAACAGAACAGCCTGCCATGACGTAGCAGCCTAGAAATGCAGCCTACGCTTCGAGAAATGGCAGTGGACTCGGTCTGGTGGGATCAATGCTGACCCTTGCTTTTCAATACGAATTGACACTAAGAGCACTTGAGATGAAGTGGCACTATCTTGTTACCATAGATTTATCATCAATTGCTCCCCATACATTGAGGTCAGGGTCGTAGGTGGCTGCCACGGTCTGAGGTCCTCCATTTTAGCTATAGGTTCTGCGAGACACTCAGCGCTCAGATGGAGAGAGAACGGAGAACGAGAGAGAGGACACAGATACAGTATTTTTAGCTGAGCGCCCACAGCCACTGAAATAGCATCTGCCTCCATGTTTCCTTTTTATGACAGTTTGGAGAAGGGGAGGAGAAATTTGAGAGGATAACTTTGCCTCCCTCAAAATAAATAAATAATCTTGCCTATCGATTAATCTGCTGCTTTAAAAATACTCCCGCTTTGTCCTGCGGTCATGGTGAGATAGAAGGTCATTTTCCACAGGAGCGGAGGAAAATCTGTACGCACTTGGCTTTCAACTGTAAATGAAGACAATACGGGCTCGTGCAGCACAGAGCCAGAGCCTTTATGTAAAAATATGCCGAATGCCTAAATATAAATTCACTTCCCACCATATATTAAAACCTTGAGAATGAGATGTGACATAAAATATGCGGTAATGTCAGAACTCCCTCATCTAATATTCTGACTCAGCCTCCAAATAGCCTGATGCTTTGATACGTAGGCAAATAGAGAACAGTTCACAGCTTAAACTTTTCAGTGTCGTTCTTTTGCAGGATGCAAATGATGTCAACTGGCTCAGTCCAGGATTGCAGGCCCAGTCTTTTTTGCTTAGTATGTCTGAAGTTTTCAATGCCATTTCATTGCAGGATCTGAATGATGTAAAGTGACATTGGTTTCGGTTGCAGATACAGTATAATTGCTTGTATAACTGTTCGTAAGCAATTCAACTGATAAAAAATCAATTGAAAACTAAAAATCCCACCAATCATGCAAGTCGACTAGCTTTGAAAGAGAAGCCACATCAAGTTTGTTGTTATGTGATGTTGGAGAGCATCTTCTGTATAACTAATGTAGACGGAATTCAACGTCCTCTCTCTGTTTTAAGAACATTCTCCATTGCTATGTCCACTCACTTCCGTACCGGTTCCCTGTATCTCCTCTTTCTGTTTTATATGGCTCTCGGTTACCTCCTCTACTGCTTTACCTTCCACTATTCATCCCTAAGTCTTCCACGCACCCCCATCTTTTGCCTCTGTTCTGTCATTCCCTTGTTTCGGTCTGTCCTGAAGGGGGTGGGAAATTGCCAATCATCCCTCGTGGGACATTAACCAAAGTACCTGGCTTCCTCCATCCTCTTTCAAAACTACCTTTTTCCTCTAAGGGCGGAACCCACCCCCTCGTTCCCAATCCCCATCCCCCAAACGTCTCTACTTCCCCCCAACCCCTTTCTCTCTCCCTCCCTCCCTCCAAGCACACTTGGGCAAGCAGCGGATTCCTGAGGGCTATCGGGTTTCCCGTTGCCATGGAAACAAAGCGGGAGGCAGCTTCATTAATCATTTAGAGCGCGTGGAGTGGAGGCCAGTCTGATTGCAGCGTATAGGGTATCATCCGCACGCCGCATGGGACCTCCTTGATTTGAATTAGAAAAGATTAAGCAGGCCCACGGACGCCCGCCGCTCGCCGCCCGCCTTCTCAGATGGCCGCGCTCTCTGGAGCCGCGCGGATTAAGAGATCGAAGCTACACGTTTATTTTTCAGGGCCGCCTGAAACGTTAGACGTGTGCAGGTGTCTGGGGGGGGGGGGGGATGGGATGGGGTGAAAAAAAGGGACAAAGATCAGGCATAAGTCTTTTTTACAGTTTGTCTCTTCTTAACTCGCCTTCTTTTCTGGGTACATGTTGCTGTCCTTTTGAAACCGGGAACAATAACTCAGTTTTATCTCTCCTCAGATGCTTCCCAGTCTATTAGACCATGAAATGGTAAATCTGCTACTTTACCTTGATCACTTAATAAGAGGAGTTTTTTTTTTTAATACAGGCATTCTGGCTGGACGGCTATAGCACAGATGCTGGGGGCCTGAGTGAGGGCATGTGGAGTTTGCCCCCGGCATCAGCAGGCCGAGGGCAGTGTTTTAGCCTGGCTGGAGGCCAGACGAGTGAGAGGACAGTCACCAAGAAATGCAAAGAACATTAAAACTGGCTCGAAAAATGTGTCTCCCCAAAACCCTTTAATGGCGACCGTGGGAGAGAAGATTTACTGTACCTAGGATAGCGTGATGCAGACAGCCACAAATCAAGATGACTATGAAATAGTGGTATACGTACACCACAGAACAATCTCCCAAAGGTGCCCACATTATTTATGGGCTTCTCTTGTACTTCAAAGAATTTCTATAACTTAGGCCAGACTATTTTATTGTTTCATGGAGACATGTAAAGCACAGAGCAGTGATGGATGGGTCAGGAGGGGGGGAGGACAGGGAAGGGGGGGGGCTTGCGGGGGCGAATTAAAATCCTTTTTGTCTCAGACAATTAAAATTCCGAGTGCTGCCGCCTCAACCGTGCTGTGCATGGAAAGTTCCGGATTCCTTGCTTTAAGCGTTGTCTCTCCGCAGTACAACTTAAACTAATAGTGATGTGTAATGAATCCAAGCTGCACTGTCCATTTTTTTTTTTGGGGGGTTGGGTGTCGGGGGGACTTCTCCCTCTCTTACTCTTCATCCTTCACACAGACGGCGTCACAACAAACATTAAGAGACATCCTTGCAATAGCCGTCCCACTGGCACAATTACATCAGCTTTCCTTGTTAAAATTAATGATCTTAACACCTTCCTCTGCCAGGTTGCAGGACTTTTGCTGTAACCCGCCCCTGTCAAAGTTGTATTCAATAACCATTCAGTGTTACTGACTGTCATAGGTCACCAGTGATCACACTGAACAGTATCTGGATCATCAGTGCTTCTTGAAGAGAATTGCTTTAATTTTTTTTTTTTTTTGGGGGGAGGGGGGGAGTCATCTATAGAGCTGGGGGTGATGGAGAGTCAGATTTCCTGTTGGTTGTAAGACATAACTCTGTGTAGCATGGAGTATATCCAGTCTGAAGCAGCCAAAAGCCTTGAGCTCCAAGACTTAGAGATGCAATTCTGTGGTTCAGAAAAAAAGTAATTGCCATTATTAACGGTTCAGAGTACCTTAAGCTCAGTGTGTATGCTGTTGAGTGTTATTGAAAACACCCCATATTAGATTTGACTCTGAGAGAAAAGATCTGCTCTGTTCACTCATGTGCACAGATACTCAGCTCTATGCTGCACGCATGGCAATGTGACTTTGTGGAGGCCCAGGCTGAAATACAGGAGGGCTTCAATGTTATCTGTGCTGATCATTTTTAAAGAACCCAGCGCCTTCGTCTCAGAGAGTGATGGGGGGGAGAGGGGAGGAGAAAGAGACTTAAATACTGATAGGCTCTCCTTTAAGCCAGCCTGCTTCTTTCTTTTCTGAAAGTGTGCATCGGTAGTGTTTGTGTGCATGCGTTTGTGCATCTATGAATGTGAATGGGTTGTTTTTGTGTGCTTGTATGTGAATGTGTAGTGTATGTTAGTATGAATAAGCATGAGTCTGTGTTAAGCATTGGTGGTCTTAGTGTGTGTGTGTGTGTGTGTGTGTGTGTGTATGTGTGCATGCATGTGTATCTGCACATGTGCATGAGTGGTGTGTGTGTGTGTGTTCACATCATGTATGTGCACGGGTAGTGTGTACATATCTGCTTGTATGCTTGTGCATTGATAGTGTATTTATAAATACACAAGAGTGGGTGTGTGTGCGCATATACTGTGTGCGTCATTAATGAGTCATTAATGTGCACACAAACAAAGAGGACCCAAAACATTAAAACCAATCTCAGATGAAGCAAATAATATTGATTATCTTGTAACAGCGGCGCATGTAGTGAACTCTTTGTCCTCGTAGTCAATGTGTTACATTCAGGAGAAATGGGACCTGAGTGGCAAATCGTTATGGCCTGACAAGTGGGTCAGTGCATTTCCAAAGCGATAAGTCTTCTGGGGACAGGTTATTGGACACCCAAGGGTCACTGATGCACAAGGGCAACAGAGGATATCCTGTCTGGTCCAAATCGACTGAAAGGCTATTGTGGCACAAGTCACCAAGAATTTTAATGATACTTTCGTGATGAATGTGTCACAGCACACAGTGCATCACACCCTGCTGTGCATAGCGCTTTGTAGCTGCAGACCAGTCAAAGTGCCCATTCTAACCTCAGGCCACCACGAAAACCTCCTACTACGGGCACATCAGAGTTGGAACTGGACCGTAGAGCATTTGAAGAAAGACGCCTGGTCCAGTGAGTCCCATTTGCTTTTATACCATGTGCATCAGCTGGATACGTGTGCACCATTTACCTGGGGGAGAGATGGCATCAGGATGCACTGTGGGAAAGAGTCAAGCTGGAGGAAGTAGAGTAATTCTCTTGAAAGTGTTCTATTGGGAGACCCTGGGTTCAGGAATTCAAATGGATGTCAGTTTGATGGAGGCGTTTTGGCGGGACAAGGGGGTCCTACTCAATACTATATACTTAAGGAAAGGTACTTAACTTTCCTTCCATAGGGAAATTCTCTCTTGCAAGTTTTCATCTAGCATGACATCACAAAAAAATAGGATAAAAGCCATGACATCGGAAAACCACAGGCCCCAGTCGCACAGCACTTCACAGATGCATACCAATCCAATCACTGTAAATACAAAAAGTAATAATAATAGTCACACTCTGACTAGACCCACTGGGCAGGGCCAAAAGACAACCAAAATCAATTAAGCAGTTGGTTTTAATGTTATGGCTGATTGACGTTTGCACATGGGTAGCGTACATGCTTATGCATGAGTGGGCCTGTGTTTATAGAGGATAATGTTATGGAAGGAGCAAAATGAACTGAGCCCCATTAAAGCGAACACCCCTGAATGATTAATTTGCCAAAATGAACTTCACTTAATTTCAGTAGCTGAGCATAAGAGTGTATGTGCTCATGAAAATTTGAATTCCAGTTTCAACAAACTGAAGCCGAGAGACAGAGTCCAGATATGGGCTGACAGGAGAGGCAGTTATATAACTCTGAGAGCCCAGAGCACCGAGCTGGAGGTGCTGGACATTCAACATCAGAACATCCCACATTTTACCCTTAATTTACGTGGCCTGGACATCAATCAATATCAATGAGACGTTTGTTTTAAACTCTGTGGTCAAATGTATGGCTGGCGGTACGTCTGCTTGATCAATTGACTGTGCTCACAGTGCTGTTGTATGGATTTCTTCAGCCTGGGGTAGGTGTTATTGCTCTTGTACAACTATTGAACTGAGACATAATTCAAAAGATTAAGCTCTCCAGCAGCAGAGAGAGGGCCTTTGATTTCTGCATGAGATGCAGGCCAAGTGGAGACAGAAAACTACTGCACGTCGGCCTTTTCCTCTGGGACCAGCGCAGGAAAATTGCTCCCAATTTACTATTTATTATACCTATAATATCTCTGCTCCCTGATGGAGAGACTGTGGGTAAACAAGAGGAGGGGGAAGAGTATCGTCACAGCGCTGGCACAACAACACAATGCATCAACTCCACTGCTGTAAAATAGCATGGGGGTGAGTGAGAAGGTGTCACCTCTTCAACTGACTCCAGCCCTTCATTTTACTGCAGTGAACATGATCTGTCCTCCACTGGTGTCATATATATTTGCCACATGACCGGCTGAAAAAAAAAAAAAAAAACTGAGCCAAACGTTTGCACAGACTTTTCTTTAAGAGGAAATGCTCTTCTTTCTTAGGGGATTTTTTTTCGCTCCCTTCCCTCTTGGCCCTGTCACTCCTATCCTCCAAAGATCCTGTTCCTGTGCTGAAAGAGAATTATAAAATGCCGTCTTTGCTGCATAGAGTTTCCTTTTATTACGCGATGGTGTCGAGTTACCCATCAATCACTTGGATGTCACAATAATTCAGACGCTCTTCCCTTTTTTTCCTGAAGTTTGAGATGCAGTCCCCTGCACAGGGTGTATGAGGGAGAGAGCGGACAGGGGACAGTGTTTTGCATTGTGTCCTCTGTGTGTGTGTGTGTGTGTGTGTGTGTTATGTTCTTCTTTTACTATACTTGTGTGGACTAAGAGATATAATCATTGTATAGTTTGGAAAAATATCTTGGAGACAATTTTGAGTCTACATCAAGAAAAGGCTTAATTCTCGGCCACGGGCTTAGTTTAGGTTGATGGTTACAACGGGGATTATGGTCAGGACTAGGTCTTGTGTTACGGTTAGATAATAAAATTAAACTCAGATTTAAGGCTTGGCATTAAATTAAGGTTAATCATCGGGTTATTTTAGGAGGTTTGTGGTTAAGGGTAACAGTTTAGATTAAGACTGGGGGCAGGGGAGTAATTAAGGTTGGGTTGATTTTGGCGTTTGGGGGTAGGAAAATAGGACTTTGGTACAAAAATATTTATCTGGTCCCAAATAATTAGAAAAACCAAGGCTGTATGTGTGTATATGCACATGTGTGAGTCTTTATGTGTTGTTCTAAGAGAATTGTGTACATCACTCACTGCGTCTTAAGAAAAGGATCCATTTTTTCCCATGCAGTAAGTTACTTATTGAATTTCTGCATGTCTGTATCATCTTCCTTCTCAACATTATCTGAATTACAGCTGGCGTGAATGTTTCTGCATATGTGTCTATCCTTATGTTTGTTTACCCTACCAAAAGTTGTGTTTTGCTTTTCTTTAACATTAGTTAAACCAATAAAGGTCACACACCAATGTTTTTGCGCGCAACAAAATCATGAATTAATGTAAAACACAAGTAATAAAATAGTAAAAATGATTGCAACTGAGATGTACTGCACATATTTAACTTCAGCACTGATAATTGGAAAAAATGAAGCAGAATTCAGGTACATGTGAAAAGCAAATTACCCACAGCCTGCTCTCTGCGTAAATGCCACAGGTTGCGTTCCACACCATTTATAAATTGAACTTGACTCGCCTATAAAGAACCGAGCAGTGAGCTTCCTCCCTCAGGTCGTCTCCCGGTCAGGTCTCTCCCACCAACCAATCAAGGTCGACCGACGTGATTTTGTGCGCAAAAAAATAATAAATAAATGACTCTCACTCAGAGTGACACTCAGTGTTTTCGCTCTTGATGCTCTCGGAAAAAGAAGCAGTGGAGAAGGATGAGCGGAAAGCAAGGACGGATCCTGTATCAGTTCCTATTCTGCTCTCGCCTCTCTGACCTTGTTTGCAAATCCGCCCTCAGCGTCTCGATTTCCCCGCGTTTGCCTCTTCCCCTGCTCTCATGCCCTCTCCGCTCCGCCTGCTGATGAGATTATAAAGGCCAGGCACTGTGCCAACTGCGCCACACACGCTTTTGACCACAGTGAAAAAAAGGGAAAAAAACTTGCATCTCTCGTTCAAAAGGTTTTCTCACATCTCTACACTTTGACTCAACCCCTTTTTCACTGAGAAGTGGGAACCTGGATAAAAACTCTCTGGACACAGACTCAATTAAATGCTTTTGAAAAATTGCTAACTTGTGAAAAACAAACTTGACCTGGTCTTTCATAAATGGAGTTTGGAGCGCGAGTACAAACACGAAAGGTGAGACACAGGTGAAGGCCTGTCTTCATTAAATTAGCATTGACTCTGGGTTGGATGTCCCACCGTAAAAGCCTTCACTGACTGAGTCAGTCTCTTTCAACCCACACCAAGCTGGCAGAATTTATTCAATTACTTGCAAGATTACATAAGAAAAAAACGTTAACATCTGCGAATATGCTGAGATGCAAAAGATAAGCTTTCAATGATGTGTTTTATATATTAAGCTGATCTCAGCAATCTGATGGGGTGACATTTTGATTCAAAATGCATCAGAATTATAAACATAGACCAGTATCTCTGCTGAACGAGGACTATAAGATTTCATGAGAAAAATTGTGATTGACATCAGGCTGCAGGCCAATTTGAATGGAGATTTTATTTATTTTATAATTTTTTTATTTTGGCAGATAGCAAACTCCAACAAAGCCGACTGATTTAAAATTAAACTGATAAATTCCCTCCAATTTCTATAATGCATAATGTAAACAGATTACATGTCTCTGATCTACCACATAATTTTTATGAAATATATGTACTTAATTTTATATTATGCAAATATGAGCCCATTCCCACCCATACAATATTGAGGACTCTTTATAATTTTCATTTTAATCAATGTCCAATGTATTTCTTTAAGGGTTTGTGGGAATAATATTTTTTTATTATAAATAATTAACCCCATTAACTCTTATTTATCAAGTAGGTTCAAAGTTAGGAAAAAAAACCCATTTTTTTTATTTTAGGCCAATGTTGCATATTCTGCATGTGCTGGTTGCAGAGCTTCACTGAAGCTACATCCCACTTATATTGAGATACATATTCAAACCCAAGACATCAAGTTTTTATGGCCACAGCTTTACATCAAATAGAAAATATCTAGATCTTGTACATCATTTCAAACACATTTCCTTGTGATTCAGCAGGACATATTTGGGATCACTGGAAACATTGGGATCTCCTCTAGAATATAAAATGGGCCTGAAGTTCCACAGGTTTGAATACATTAGCTGTATTTGACTAACCCATATAGGGTCTGTAGGTTTTATAAGGTTATATATGTCTGCAATTTCATCACTAATTGGATTTTGACCAAAAAACAATCTCAAACTTGTGAATAATCCTCCTGATTTCTTAGCTTTCATTTCCTCCTACTGCAGAAGTTTGCTACATAGCACACAAAGCAGTAAATGTGTGTCATAGTACGATGAACATCCCATTTATTTATTGTATGAACTGAAACTGGTGGTCCAATTATTTTTTCTACAATGAAGCATTCTGTTAACATTTCTAAGAATGTTTTTTATAAGTAATATACATTTTCATTACAGTATATGACAATGTAGAAAGGTACCATACTATGCCTATATTCAGTATACTTTTATGTAAATTTGGTTTAAAAGGCCAATAATATATTGCAATATTGTTACAGTTGAAAAGGGAAAATTTCTGATTTTCAAATAGTTTTTGTTTTCCAAAAAAAAAAAATTCTCAAAGAAAGCATCAGAATACAGACTGTATGAATTTCCCAAAGAAATTAACAAATGATTCACTGAGTCCCGATCTTGTTATAAAATTGAACAGTGAAGGGTGATTAGATTTTTAACTGAATACTGCTCTTTCTAGTCCTCTCAATATCTAAATATTTTTATTTATTATTTTATTATTTATTTATTTATTTTTTTTTTATTATTTTAGTTAGCATTTGTGCCAGATATAATTTGCTTGCACAAGCCTAAGACTTTTGAACTGTACGTATTGAGACATCCATTTCAGAACGCAAAATCTGAATATGCCACAAAATTTAATAAATTACTGGATTCCCTGGATATTTTTAAAATATAAATATGCTTGAGGTATCAGTTATTTTAATATTGTCTGACAATACAATGATTTATTTATTAATCTTTTAGTATTTATTCCATTCTTACAATTCCATGATTCATTCTACAAAATCTGTAGGTTAGCAAGGTTTTGTTAAGGAATCTATAGAATAACTGCTCCCACACCAAAATTGAGATGTCCTGTTAATGAAATAAGCAAAACAGCTGTCCTGAAAAAAAAACTTTATTTTTAAACTGTTCAATAACACAGTTAACTTGAGGAGCAAAGCATTAGCCTCCTGTATATTTTATGTACACGGTCTCACTTTGTGAATGAGCAAGTTGACTGTATAAATCTGTACTAAATCTTCTGTAGTTTTATTTTCTCCAATTGCACTGCTACAGCTCCGCAGTAAAAACACACTTTTGTTAGTGGAATTTGCTACAAGAGTGGGTAATGGCAAATTTATTTTAAATTAATTTATCATCAGATGTTTGAGATTCATTTTGAGATAAATAGTCAGATAATATTAATAAATAATACCAATAATGATGTATAATTGGACCCATAAAGTAGAATCTAATGTGATAAACATGTTCTGAACATAAAGCTGTGAAAAAGCTAAATAATTTCCTCACTGACATACAGTTTCTGCATTTCTCATTATGTTCAATGCCATTCGTTTGTTTTGTCCTTTTAAAGAGAGGAAGCACCAATGTCTTCACTTTTTGATAAAACGATGGATTAAATTTCTTTGCATTCACCTCTTGGCGATAAAAGAAGGAAATAGACACATGAGCTGTGAAACGGTTTTGTAATGCAAGCACAATGGACCTAAGGCTCTCTACCCTTTTTGTATGGATGTTTTCATATAAAATATCATTAACATTTAACTACATTTAGTCTCACACACACACACACACACACACAAACACACACACACACACACAAACAAATGACCTTAATTAAATACTCTCAACCAGGTATAGGGCATTAATAAACATTTTCATTATCCAAATGTTGTCATTAAACTACCTTTCTACACCACTGGAGATGTTTACTTATTAGCATCGTTGTGCAATCGGCAGCACATAGATTACTGTCTTTCCAAGGGAAAAAGAAAAGTTTAGGGCTTCTTAATTACAAATAAAGTCAGTGTGTGCAGAAAGGAAACTACTGCCCTGCACAATGACACCTTTGGAAGTACTGTTGCAGGAAGTTGGGGCCTCTAATTTATGTCAGCACTATTGCGTAGCTGAATTTATTGATGGTAATGCTACACGGTGAGATCTTTTTAAAAAGCCCCAAGGACTCCTATTGTACAACTTGTCTGTCTTTTACACTAACCTAAACTGTAACTGTAGAATTTTTGCTGACGTGAAGGACATGTGGTTTTCCAAAGACACCATTAGCGCGGACCCACAACTCTCCACCCCTTCTCCCTTTGCAATAATAAAACTCAACTATTCCCAAAGTTAAAATACAACTCGGCACGTTTTATTTAATTATCAGGCTGTTTCAGGTCAAAAAACGGAAAGTTACTTGCTAGTCACAACAAAAAATATTTGAAAAATCTGAAGATAAAAAAAGGAGAAAGTGAGGGAGGGAGGGAGGTGGGGGAAGGGAATCGTGCGAATAAGAGCGAGCCCATAACAGAGGTCAAGAGACACATCAAAGATGAAGCGAAGGATTTTGACTATTTTATGTGTGGGTCTGCATTTTGTCTGGCTGTTCAAGATTCCTGAGAGAAAGTGTCTCATTGAAGGCATGTAAAGGGTATGAAGTGCCGAGCATGAGCCCCAGATGGTACCGACCCGCCAGTGATGAACAGAAATACCCTGTCATTACCTCTGGTGCAGAAATTTATTTACCCTGGCTAATTTTGCCCCTTGTTTCCAGGTCTTGCAAGAGAGACAAGCTCCCTGGTTTTTATAGGCTATTAAAGAGAGTGGGTTAAGGCAGTGCGGTGCATTCGGTTAAGTGGGGCAATTTTAGTCTTTAAGTATCCTGTGTCACTTCCCCTATATAGAGGCAAGAGTCAGTCCCCCTGAACCCTGAGATTTTGAACATGTGAAGAGGAATCAGCATTTTATTTTTATTATTTTTTAAATTCTTATCCATCAGTTTATAATGCGGACCTGGACAAAGGCCAGTAGTGGTTAGATCTAATACGTGAGTTTTCCAAGGAGGATTAGAGTGCACAACTTTCCTTTCCTTGCTATGACATGGCAATGTTGTCAGTGTGGGTGCCTGAATTGTCTATTTTCACTTTGGACTGAATCAGCGAATCGCAATAATAACCACAACTCACAGCCCCTGTGGTCCCGGCTCAGAGGGCATAACCTTCTTCTTCTACTTCTGTTGCCTGATGATGTCGTGCAGATAAAAACCTGTGGGCCTCGCCCATCTCGCACCCTCTGCCAGGCAGGGATAAAAGGAGCGATATTTTATCCTGCTAATCGAACACCCAGGGCTTCCTGTCACCGTGCTGACAAAGGAGGGTTTGTGAGTCCCTGCAAAAGGTCACAATCATACTGTAAATGAAATCTGAAGACCTGAGGAGCTTATAATGACACCTAATTAATAGAAGTACTGTATAACTTACTATGTTAGTATGTATGGTAGCATACAGTATGTACGTGTGCGTGTATGAGTGAGTGTGCGTGTATGTTTTTAAGAGAGACCAAGTGACTGTATGCGTTTCAGTGACTGTTTATTTTGCCTGTCTTTTAATGTACGCGTATGTGTGCATTTTAAAGAGAGACTGACTGAGTTTATGTGTTCTGGATCATGTGTATTTTTCATGTCTCTTCGCAGACTTTCCCCGCTTATTTGTGTGTGAGTGCTTTAAAGAGACCTTAAGTGTGTTTTACAGCGTGTCTTTTTCTTTCATTTTCGTAGTGTTTGTGTGTGCCTTTCTGTATGTGCGAATGGGTGCATTGTGCAGAGGTGTGTGCGATTGTGCGTGTGTGTTGCGGACATATTGTGTGTGCTTGTGTTAATGCATGTTTGCATGTACATCTGTGCTCAATCTCAGGAAACACTCATATGGGGGACGTGTTCCAAGCGCCTGTTGCAGCATCTCTGTTTTGAGTTATGCTACAGTAACGGGTCCTGTGCTTCTGTGAACATTATCACACCATCTGATGTACACAAGACTTCTTCTTCTTCCTTTCCCCCTCCAGAACACATCACCAGGAACCTGCTAACCAAGCTCTGACACCCAATGACAAGTCTCTGCTGCACAGGAACCTGACAGGTTTGCAGGAAATGATGCATGTGGATTTACATTATTTAATTATCTATTTATTTAGTTACCAATTGGCATCCTTTCCATGCTTTTTTTGGCAAGTGAGACCTATTATGGAGATGCATATATATAAAAATTTTAAAAACCTGCCAGTCGGACTGAAAATAGGAGTTATCAGTATTATCCTGTTCATTACACTGTAGCTTCTTTTTTATATTAATATATAAACAAATGTATCTATGAATATTTGTATGTTTAGCTTTACTACCCCCCTCGCCAAAGTAACCCCCGAAAATCTGGACCCCCAAAGCCCCACAGACAGGCTGTGTTCCCCCCCGCACTGGCCCCCGTGTACAGACAGGCTGTGGCTCCAGGCTTCCATGCCACCGTCAGGCCGCTTTAATATTCCCTGACCCAGGACCCGATGGTGTAAAGTCTCTTTTAATGCGGGTGTCCTGGTAGCTCACTACTGTGCTCCGGCTGCTCACTCAACGCTGAGCAGATGCGGCATCTCCTGCTCCCAGCTGCTGGGCTGCTCTGGCCCCCATCCCAAACGCTCCCCGCTTGCCGCCGAGCTGGAGGGAAAGGGTGAATTAGCCGACAAAACGCCAGCAGGAACAGCGGCGGCGCTTCCAGCTACCGTGACGATAAAACCCAGAGACGGCACTTGGTTGGACATGCTGTGCATTTCACCCATTTTAAGGTCTATTAAAATTGTTGTGCGTGCTTGGCACAGTACACATTCTGAAACTCTTCTTCATGTACATAACTATGATTTTTATCAGCTCTTCGTCGTGAAAGCATGCCGTTTCAGATGTAAAAACATTACTGTGTGCTGTATGCTGCCTGGAAAAGACTGTTTTTTTAGATAAGATCTGTAGGTGGTCTTAAAAGGGATAAGATAGGCTTGATAACTGCCTTACATCTTTCATTAATTTCATTTTCTGCAGTACTTCTTGATTTTCTGCCAACAGTCTATGAAAATATGGGAATTATCTCACTCAAGGGGTTTTATTAGGTCCAGTTATTCAATTAGCCATCTGCCTGTCGCCGCGGAGAGGATGAAAGAATGAGAATTAGACTCCTTCCATATCCATATTTTTGCAGTAAGACCAATGATATATTGTTTATTGTTTTATAATATTATCTCAGATTTATTATTGTGACATGTACTATGTATGCATTCATACACTTGTGCAGTTGTTTGTTTGAAGAACGCTAAAGACAGCATGATTTTAGGCCAACAGCAACAGTAAGAATTACAGGTCACCTGAAATTGACTGCAATACATTTCTTAAATCATTATTTTTTGGACCATAAATAATTGTTTTAAGCAGTGCTCTCACACAGCGTACTTCCTGCGCATATAGCTTAGATATATTACACACATCTAACTATATATTCAATGTGACTTATGGTTCCTGAATATCAACTATTATATTTGCAATGGACTCGCATTAATGCAAAAGAATGCCAAAATCCTGAGTAGGAGGCATCGATAAGCTCCTGCACCACATTTAGCACCATGTGTCGCCACCGTGGAACGGACATGTGCACCAATTTATCATCTGTCTATCAGCAGAGTAAGTGGGTGGTCAGGACTCTGTGATATTGTTGCAGTTTGTTTCCAAGTGACAGAAACCCTCCATCCAAACTGGTCCTTTTGTTTGCAGACGAGCACAGTGCCGTGCCAAATTTCCCAAATCCTCATTGCAAAATATGTACTTATACTGTATGTCTAATCAGTATTAGCTCTGAATGAATATTGTCTGTACCTCATAGGTCTTTCTGATTAAGTTAACTGCATTCTGTAAAAGTAAAGACTGGAGCGTAATGTAATCAGACTGCTGAGCAAGGCAACTAAATTGAAAAAAAAATTTTTCTGTGAAAATATGAAGCAGACTGTTACTTTTTCAATGTGATTTCTCAGATCATTTCAGTTATGAAGATTTTTTTATTTCGTTATTTTAATTTGTGAAGTTTCATAATGAGGGCTGTATGCTTCCTTCAAAACATAGTTAATAAAGTTTGCCCCTGCCTCAATATATATGTAACTTTATGTTTAATATATTTAACTGCAAATGATGTAAATTCATTTTTCAGATTTGCATCATACTCAATTTAATACTAACTACATAGAAAATTCGTCCCCTATGTGTTCTTTGGAAAGTATGCACATTAACAATAGGAGACATATTTCATACTTGTCACACTGAATTGTGTGTTTTATATG
This sequence comes from Gymnothorax javanicus, assembly GCA_029692085.1. Lineage (NCBI taxonomy): Eukaryota > Metazoa > Chordata > Actinopteri > Anguilliformes > Muraenidae > Gymnothorax > Gymnothorax javanicus. The sequence continues at coordinate 37,878,525 of CM056208.1, forward strand.
TCATTTTCCTATATTATTTAGTCAACAGTGTATCCACAGAAGGGCCCATCTTCCTGGAGAACAGCCTCCTAACTCAGACCATTGATGTAAACTTTGGCTTAACAGGCAACACAAGAAACAGGGAAAAGTAGACTGGAGTCTGACTAGACTAACAGACACATGTGTTATTACTTTAAAGGAACAACAGGACTGCATTTCTGTGAAGTAATATTGCATTTATTAAGTCTTGAAAGCTACCAGTGTATAACTTGCTTGTGGTTTGGGGGTTTGAGTGCAATGACATGCAAAGAGCTGCTTCTATTCACATCGAATTACCAGGGCTGTCCTGCTTTACGAAAGACTATAGGCGCCCTCCTGCATAAATTTCGGAAATCCGCCATTTCACGGACCAAGTTTGCAAAATTATGGATTTCCAAAACATTTTTCACAAAGTTCAAGAATTTGTTAATTATTTGGATATCTGCTTTTTAATTTTCAATTAATTATAGAAAAAACTGTAAAAATTCTGTTCTAGTTTGTGAGTACCTATACAGCAACACAGTTTTCACTTTTTGGCTTTACTTCAGCACGATGGATGAAAATGTACATTGGATTGGGCTGAAATCTGTTTTTCAGATTTATCCAAGTAGAGAGCGTTAGCTTTAATTTGTAAGGGTTATTTCCATATTGTGTGAAATATGTCAGAACCCCTGCCTTGTATATAAAGTAAAACTGTCCAAACACATAAGCACAGCACTGTGTATACAAATATCAAAGGTCAAATTCAGCTTGAAACAGTAGAAGCTTTAACAAGCTTGATTCATCAACATCTTCTCAGTCACAGAATTATTTTACACAGCCTCAGCTATCTTAAAAACTGAATAAAAAACAATTATGCAATACAATCCAGAAATTAAATAATAAGGGCTGGAGCATGTGTATTTACATGTGACAGGCAGTTTGCTGCTGCCAGTACATGGTTTCATATCTGCAATAAATATTTTTCTCTGTGTCAAAATATATGACGGACTACCAAATCGCATAAATCCGCTCAAACTCAGTGCAATCCTGAAAGACTGTTTCAGTATTTGGTTCCCAAGTCATGCGGTTCAGAATGCATAGAGATCATCTTCCAAGGTCAAGGGTTCAAACTTAAGAATGTTCGCATGAAACTGCGCGACCACATTATCCTCCCAAATCATAAGAGAGACAGCATGTTCATACAGGATTTCTAAGGTGTTCCTTTCGGTCTGGTTCAAATGCCCTGCAAGTAAATTTCTATTTTTCAATTTTTAAATTGGTTTGTCATTGTCAAAAGTGCCATTTGGACACCTGAAAGTCAATGAATGCATTTTATGATCGACTGCATTTGCCGCAAAATGAGCTGAATTTATAAATATTTTGAATTTTTAATTTCAGATGTCTGGCCAGATGACTACAAGGTTGCGTTTCCCAAAAGCCTAGCTGCTAACTATAAGTTAGCAACTTACAAAATTCGTCCATTCACAGTCAATGGGGCCAACCACGTAAGTTAGCAACTGTGATTTTCGGAAACGCACCCCTGGTCGAGACCAAGGTTTCCTGGCATGGAGACATTCATTTTTCACACAATGTACATTTAGCTTATGTGCACACATGTGTACGTGCATGTGTACATCATAAAAGTATATTACTTCCTGAGTGCATTGACAACTGAATTACAAAAGCTCCATTATCGATCACTTATGATGCAATATGCAACGTAACTGGTCACTATAAGATGCTTTTGTTTCTGCTACCATGCTATGTTAACTTATATGGCCCTTGCACTGTACGGTACCATTACTGACTTAATCTTAAAAGAATTTACAGCCCATATGGACGGTGACACAACGTGAACTCCACGTTTCAATGAAAACCACAAAAGGTAGCAAAAGCCCAACCACAAGAATGTGTGCAAATTCAGCATTTGCACATTGCTAATTGTGTTAGATCAATTCAATAAAACTTTTCCTTGACATAATTAGGAGTGCAGGGAAAAGCATGGAATATTGTGCTGCACCTCAGGGATATTCATTGACAAAGTATTTGGGCAGTAATTTTGTATAAAACTGGCAGTAATTCCTAAAAATATCATTCGATATGGATGTGAATATAATCAAAATATAGTCGACAGTTTTACACTTCACACTTACATGTCATGTCCATTGTTTCATTGCAGCTTGCTGGAGTAAAGGGCAAATTGAAAATTAACTTGTATCTCTCTCCAAATACTTATGAACTGCACTGTATGTTTGGAAATGTTCTCTCAAAGTTGAAGTAGGCCATTATTAGGGGATGAAGGGGAACAAGGAGGGACGGAGCCCCATCTTTTTGGTTCGAAGAGTGAACACAGATGCTGGGCAGGATGGGCAGTCCCAGAGTGCCTCTCGGGTTTGTTCACAGTGAAATTGGTTCAGCCCGGCCACTCCGGGGAGGCCCAGAGAAGGAGGCCTCTGAGTGCCCATGCAGCTGAGCTGGTTTAGTTGTGGAAATGTGCAGCAGAAATCTGACTTCTGTTGCGGAAAGGAGAGGAAGAGCCGAGCAGGGAAGCCCTCGTGTGTTGTGACCTCAACATAGGGCACAATGGAGGAATAGTTGGTGAAGAGGGATACAGTGTTCTTCCAATGACATAAATGTCAGTGAGCATCTGCCATCGAAAAACAAAGGCAGCATTGACTCCCTTAAATTTGTGGAACTTCTGCAATTTCTCCTTTCGGTAGTGATATACACAGCAAGCATACCTGCTTCTAACATTTATGACTGTTCCCGCTAGGTTATTCTCAAATCGCGGGCAGTAGAGATAGTGGGTTAAAGATTGTCGTTGGAATCACTGGAATCGGGTCAGAAAACCTAATATAAATTGACATAAAAACGCATGTAAAGGTGTGAGGTTCATTTTTACATGAATTTTGCATGTTTTCAACCTTTTTATTTGAGAGTATTGCTGAAGGCGATGATCTTGCAAAGGCAATACAAGCAGTCTTGCTGTGACACATTCATGTGCAATATTTGTAGTGCTATACCTTTAAATCGACCGGAAAGTTTGTTCTGAATGAGAAGGGATGCAACTGAATGCATTTACTGCAATTTGTCCGAAAATGATTTCATGACTTCAGGTAATGAAAAGTCAGATATTTATTTGAGAGAATTTGTTTGGTACAAAGGGACCATGGTCATCTTAGAGGGTAAAATTTGCGGAGTAAATTCTTGGTGTTAAATGAACAGATTTAGTTCACACAAGTTCAAGAAAGATCAAATGTTCTCGCGTTCATCTTAGCCTGTAGGGCAATTCCCTTTGGTGGGTAATTCAATAAAATATTTGTGTATTTATTCCCATCATGTCAGGATTTTATATGTTCACCTGCGTTAAAACATGTACGAAGGGGACTGGGGCGAGTCCAGGGTGTGTTCCTCTATAAACAAATAAACTAAAGGGATGCATTACGAACCCTTAACTGCATGGCTCAGAAGTGAATCCTGATGGGCTAAAACAGATTCAAAAAAGGTCACTGAAGACGTCCTTTTTAAACTTTATGTTCATTTATTTATTTTTCTTTTTGGCAGTTGCGTCAAATGGATGAATCAAAGTAACATGTACCTCCTACAAAGTATTTTCTGATCCGTTTATTTATGCACCATAATTATCTCGCAGCCTCGCGCAGGTGCTATAGGCCTAGTATTCTGCGCATTCAATTAACCAATTTGTAAATCTGAATTATCTTTTGCTAAGGTGTGGCTGTGGCTGGGAATATTTATGTGGAATTATGATAAATAATTTTATTATCAATATTACCATACTTCGTGGGTAATTCTAAAGTCATGAACGTTTAGGCCTATGATAAAAGGCATTGCGACAACCCAGCAATCTATTGACGCTATATAGCACCATTAGACTTACAAAACAAAATATCATAAATGGTACATTATAAGAATATCAAGAGTAGCAAATAGACTGCACGTCAGGATGTGCTCATGTGCTTGTGAAAATGAGTGGGGTTTTTTTTCATGCAAAACGTTATAACCAATGAACTATCAGAGAATAGGGTAGGGTCTACTCCATTGCCGATGGCTTTCTGTGACGCTATCACATGGATTAGTGGCACTGTGCGGTACACATCGACTACACAGCTTCACCTCATAGTCTACTACTCGTATAAAATGTCAGGGGCATTTTTTTTTTACATTCACTAATTATGGTCTTAGACTTGTGCATGATGGCGTTAACATTTTATAAGCCTCTGAATAAACAATTGAGAGGCGATGACGAGTAACAGACGGAGTGCAAAGAAAAGCGCATTCAAACAACATAAATTTCAGAGCCATGAAACTGCTCTTTAAAGTGTATGCCTGCACGCTTATAAATCTTCATTTACAAACCCCGAGAGACCACATCCATAAAATACCCATTCAGTGGGCATTCTATTTTAACCGTTTCGTGTTTACTTTCACTTTCGAGGTCCATTCGATATGTCATTATGAAATTGCATTGGTCCCTGGGCAATATTTAAGACGGCAGTGGAGCGTGTTAACAAGAAGTAAGTTTGCGCGGATCTGTCTGACTGAAACAAAACGGCTTTTTCCACATCCGCAGCACTGTGCGTTATGAAGAAAAGCAGGTCCCCCTGCTCGTGACAAGCGTGTGCCGTTATGAATTTCCCTTTTTTTCATACAAAATAAGTATGAACAATTGGGCTGACGTTTCTAAATTATTTCTAACGTGCTTAGGTTATAACCCACAGTCAGTACATACCTGCCCGTAGGAAAAATAGTATACAGCATGTGAACACTTCTTCATAGCGAGAGCGTGCATGGTTCCCCACAACCGCATACATATTCCTTGTAAAGACAAACAGCAAAAATACCACTCGGTTAATTAAATGCGCGGGATTGTGGCCGATAATTTTGCGGTGGATAGCTCGGCCATATGTTGCAACAAGCGTAAACACGGACATGGCGGTTGCAATCACAAGTCCATATCGTTAATTTGTTATTAAAATCATGCAGATCTTGTGCAGTTCCCACGTTTCAGTTTGCTAAAGCACTTGACATTAACCCTGTGTCTGTCTCGCTTGTGTAGGCCTATTGAATGACAGCAGGATAGATCCAGAGTCGATGACTGGAATGATTCAAAAGAGGAGAACCAAATTCAACAGGTCATTGTAAATCTCATTTGGATGCACTTAGGCCTACTTTTTATCCGCCCTAACAAATTTTATCTTGTGCGATCAAGTGGGCTAGGGGAATATTAGATATATTATTTGATTGCCCCTGTTTTCAGACCCTTATTTATTTATTTATTCACAACAAGATATTTTGTCAAATCCACGCTAATAATAATAATAAATAATAATAACTCATGATTTTTGCATTTGGAGCTTTATCTGCGTCATCTATCCCGCAAACTTACGTGAAGTGTTATCTAAATGCCAGGTCACTTCCAACATTGATATTTTACGCCTGTCCGAAAATAAATTATGGCAAAATCATCTTATAAGTTTAAAAATGCGAATTTACTCATTGGATATGATGTGCCTGTTAATAAGAATGTGTTACTTTTCCTCTAACTGAAATTAATGCGCGGATAATATGAATTAGATGCGCATTTTTATTCTATATTTTTTTCCTATTTATTTTAAAGCGATACGTCCTATGCAAATAAATTGTGTTGCCCCTCAATTCTTAAAGAGTTTATAGGCTACACTAATTTTCAGAAAAATAAAATAGTATTTCAGGCAAATCGCATGTTAACGTGAGGCTGGTTGGCAGCCACGAAGATAAACCCGTATGGAACTCGAAATGCCTCGAGTAGAAGATTTTCTTTCTGCGGGGGACAAATATAAACCATTTTCTGTAATACGTGCGGTATAGAAACACTGTTGTTTGGTGTTCTCCGTTGGCTGTATGCTGGCAAATCCACCCCAGTCGCGTAACGCAGTACTAGTAGGCAATGCACATCCTGCAATCGTTAAAATTTTGCGCAACAGGTGGATATAGCCAACAAGATCTTTGTACCAGGTTCAGGGGCATTATTTGGCTCACTCAGAAGTTCAGTTGTGCCTTTAAATGAGCGAGTAATTAAAATAAAGTTGGAATAGCAGGTTTTATGCTTTTTTTCCCGATATCCGTCCAGCTATTTAGGAGGAACCTCGTGGAGGCCTTATCTAACTGAGGCCTGAACTTGACGTTTATGTTGCTGTTCTCACATTGCATATAGTAAAATAATACTTGTTAAAGTAGTGGCAATTGCGACGACGACGACGACGACGACGACAACAACAACAATTTGATTGTTGGTGGCAATGCTGTTGTCATTGTATTCACCCTTTGTTTAATCTCATAGGTTTTCATTAATGTATTTTCAGGGTTTCATTGAGTCCTGCTCAATTTAAATTCAGTTCAATCAGTAGAAATTAAATTTACTGAAACCCCAATTAATCACTGAATATCATGGAAATTTTGTGGCTCAACAGTTTTGTTCCATTTTTTCTGAGGCTAAACTGAAATGAAATTCAGTTTTTTTTTTATCTTTTCTTCAAATTTGTTTCTCCTTCAAAATAAAACCGCGCTACACAACACCTGACTTCTAGCAAATAAACTTGTATCCAGGAGAGGTTGTAAGAAAGATGACTTGCATCCAAGCCAAATGTGCTAAAATTATAAAAAGGAAACACATTAAACGAGGCAACAGTTGGGCAAAGTTTGGCTACCGGACCGTGCCGTCGGCTGCTACCCTTTCGTTTTGACGAGAGACATGTGCCGCTCAGCTTGGGCTTCGAGGGGCAATAAGTGTTACCAAGCAAAATAGGCAATTAAGTGTCTGACAGAGTGACCAAACAACTGCCATTCTGTTAGAAAACAATAATTCGCTTAGTCTATCCAGGCCATAGCATTTAGGTTATGTGAAGCAGCGAGAACATAAAATAAAATGGAAATAAAGTGGAAATATTGACGTTAATGATGATGGTGAAATGGGTTAGAAACTGTGCTTGCAGCACCAGAAGGAGCGCGGTTGCTTTTTTGCTGGGGCACAGTTATGACCTTACGAGTCACTTAACCTTGACCAAACCTCTTATTGTATTAATAAGGCCTATTCTTCATGGAAATGTACAGTCGCTCAGGTAAAAATGTTACTTTATTATACTAAATAGGCAGACTCGTTATAAGACTGAATCAGCCCATGAAATCGGTCAGTCAAGATGCTTCTTGCAAAACCGATTGCTTATCAGTGCCATTAAATTCATCCGGTCCCATGTTGTTTTGCTAAAGACAGCCTTAGCTTAAGGTCTATCCCAAATACTTGAACAATATATATCTTAATTTATAGATGATGATGATAGAACCTTTTAATATAATTGGATCCCATTAGAATTGGACAATTTACTGCACAAAATATACTTAAAGATATTTTATTGCTTTAAAGATCCCAAGGGCTCCTGGGCTCCTAGGTGGATTTTTTCACCTAGATGATGATCACAAAGTGCTGGCATTTTGCCTTCCGCAATAAAGCAAAATATTGGTAAAGTAGACCCCCCATACAAGCTAAGCTGCACGCGGTCACACTTCGAAGTAAAAAAATAAACAACCAACTCTCACGTGTTCTCTTTGTTATAGTAATATTGTATCTCTAACTGCAACTTATCAATAAAAGTGGGTTAGCTGCCGCTGACTATGGAAAAACGCCATGTTGCCACCACTCCGTGTTCCTAAACATCTTGTAGTCATCAGCCCAATTAGTGGAGGTCGCGGCAGCAGGCTCTCGGGTGAGCAGTGGGAGGTTGTGAAAATAGGGGGCAGCTATTAGGAGAAACGCGATCCCCATTCATCAGTATTGTAATAAGCACGGCTCAGACGAGCCACGCGGGCTGGCGAGGCTCTGATCAAAATGATCCATGGAAACGAGAAGTTTACAAACAATGTCAAGGCGAAACGGGTACGTTGATTTGGTCTGTCATGGTCGAACTCCAGTCTCCTTCGGAGCGCGATTGAGTTTGATAGACCACGGTGTTGTGACTCATTGCGCGAGTCTATTCTGCAGGGGATAATTTAACTGTAGGTTCAACTTCGAGCTCCAGTTGGTGTCCAGAATAATTCGAGATGCTTCACTTTAAAATTGACATGCTGCCAGAAAGACAGCATATGCTCCATCTAATCCAGCCATCCACAGCCTTGATCTAGGAGTCAGAGTCTGCTGAGATTCGTCTCTGACTTCAGATTGGCAAGTGATTCAGACCTTAGAAACCAAATGACCCGAGTGAGATGTGTTATCAATTGTTTAGCCTGATCAATTGCAAAGCAAGGCCATTCAAGTGCCGAATATCAGCAAATGCCCTGCACTCTCTAAGACGAGTATTGAAGATCACTGATTCAAGGTACGAGCGATCAGTGAAGTGGTTTGTGTAGCAAGATACAAGGTATGCTTCACTTCGCTTGTTTGTCTGAGAAACATCTGCTTATTTTAGACTTATAGGGACGAGTCATTTGTCCCATATTGGACTAATAGGTATCATTTTGATATGATCGCCGCTATGAATCAAATCAAGACAAAGTTACCTGGATGTTTCAGGCCTAGCAGAAGCGCAGACATAGGCGCAAACCAGTCAAGTCAGTTGAATTTCGTGTCGCACAAAAATCTGGCAATTGGGCAGAATTTAGGATGGTTTCAGGATGAACACAGGGCATGAAAAGAGTTTTGTCAGAAAGGGAAATATTTGCCGGTTGTCGTCAATGTCCAGTTGGAATAGGGCCTCCATCGTATTTACTCAGTTAAGAGAAATTTTGTTGAATATTTAAGATAGCTGCAGAGATCACCGAGTTTAAATTATTTTCCAGAGTGCTTGGTCTGTCAGGCAGCGTTCAAGTGGTAATTTTGAACACGCATGCTGACTGCTTTTGCATTGTGAGTAATTAAGTATACCAACTTCACGTTATATGGCATGTCAAAGATATTATCTTGTTCTTCTTCCAAAAGCGATTGATTCGGCGGTGGCAAACTCAATAATAATAATAATAATAATAATAATAATAATGTGTTAATTATTTTATGGTCATTCGAACATTTTACATTATTACAAAAAATATTAATGAGGTCTTTTGACCGATTAGCCTGCTGAACAATAATGCTTAATATGCTGCTGTTGAATTGCAAATGTCTCATATCTTCAAGCCGTCGAGACTAAATCAAATCAGTTGTTTCTGTGAATATCAATTTCGCCGACCGAGGGGTGGGGGGTGTACTACGAAGCAAGAGTAGCATTAGCCAGGCTTTCATGCGCGAGTTGGCTCTACAAACCTTAAAGTCGCAATCAGCGATACCACAAGTTGCCATCGCAGGTTAAGGAAGAACCGATATTGAAAACCCGCGCTTTTAGGTTCAGCATCACTACTCTCGCCTCGTACTTCACCCTTCTTGTTCCGTGTGGAAAAGCATCGGTGAGCCGAACGCCCATAGTGCTCTCAACACATTACTTAAGGCTAAACCGAAGTCATTTCAGTGTAGGCCTAAACACTTTTTCTCCCTCTTGGTGGAAAACACAACATGGAACTGAATTAGGGTCTCCTCCCGTATGTGATTATTTGTCTCGACTTACTGCTGAACTTTGTGTGATTGTTGTGTGTGTGTGTGTGTGTGTGTGTGTGTGCGTGCGTGTGTGTGTGTTTTGTGTGTGTATTTGTGTGTCTGTGTGTATGCTTCCTCAACCGGTTGTAACATGTTTGAATTTTATGTTGAAGCATGTATTTGTGAAACAAATAAATTGTATAAAAAGGCATTTATAAGTAACGTAATATAAATTCTTCGCACATCCGTACATGTACGCAAAGTTCCATGTGGCCTAATGAAAAAAAAAATACAGTTCCTAAAATTGAATAGTGAGAGACCAGATAGTACGCGCAACTATTCTTTGACAGAATGGGAGGCAAACTGACAAATGCAGTGCTTCATGCATCTCCCACGCGGCAACGCTGAATAGAGCCTCTGATCTACCTTCCCTAGCCGATGGATTAGAGCAACTACCGCTTGAGAGAAATTAAAATAAGCTGTTTAACATTGAGAGTGGAAAACAAACACACAGCCAATACATTTCATCTCATGGAATCACCTACTGCTCCTTTCGAAAATCATATGCATCATAAAAGATATAAGGTTCTTTGAAGTAAAGTATAAGGCCTACTGTTAGTTTTTTGCAGTCAGACAATCTTAAACCCCGGTAACACTTCAATCGATATAATGAAGATTAAGTAGGACTAGTATGCAATGACGGGCGATATCTGTCGAAAAATACAACGGAAAAAAATGTATTGCGCGTTTCAGAATCAACAGTGCAGTCCATTCAGCATCAGTAACGTTTCTGACCAGATGACACACTCTGGCGTGAACGGTCTTCATAGTTTACTTCAATCAAATCACGTCATATTAAGTCGTAAAAATGTGATAAAAGCTCCTCTGGTTTAGCGACGCAGCACTCTTAAGTATAGGTACAATTACAAGTAGGCTAATTCATCACATGTTGGGGACAATTTAAATATTCCAAATAATATGTGTATATAGGCTTAATAAAAAGCATCAAGTTTTAAATCACTGTGGTGTTTTGTCTTACCAATATCATGGGTAAATATCTCTCAGATATGGGGGAAGAATTCTTCCGTCTTCACCCTTGGAGGTAGTGAACCGCTAGCTATGCCCTCCTCAAGAACACTTCTCGCAGGATATCTGATTTAGTTTTACATGACTTTTTGAGTTCCACAGTGTAAACCCATCGCTCGTCGTAGGCAACAGTACCAAGCGCTTGCTTGAATATCAGCTCTCCATATTCTGTACATAGAACCACGCGCTAAATAATTAATGGATCACGTTTTCTCTTCAGTGTTGACACTTGATGCGCTTTTGTGTCTCTATTAATCAGTTCATTGCTTTCAATTTGTCTCCATGCAATAAATTAATCGGCGCGTGAGCTCATTTTGCATTAATCGCTCATGCTTCACTGTCACCGAGAGTGTTTACATTATTGCTGAATTTCATTACATAAAGATAAAAATTTTCTCGGACATTCTCCGGCATGGAGATTTTTTAAGTCGATAGAAACAAAACGAGACTTTTTTCCAGTGAACTGTGTATTCTAAAGCGACCATGGAGGTTCAGAAAATCCTCTTCATACAGCGACTAAACTTAAAGAAGACCATTTTTGGTACACGATATGGTGAATTCGGGCATTTTCAAAAGATTGATCAAACTAGCGAGTGGTCAATTATTCGGCAGTTGCTGGGTTTTCTTTTTAAACAAATTTGGAGTCCAAGGTTTGCTGTGTCGTAAAAAAGCGCAGGCAATGGAGAGACGCACTGCGCTCTGGCGCCATCTTCCCGGGATAGAAGGAGCACAACATAGCAACACTGCGCTGTTTGGCTGTTCCGGCTGTCTGTCAATGCGCGAGCAAAAAAATCTAATATACTGAGAAAAAAAAATCTAAGCAATATTTCAATCGGTAGGCGGGCTAGGAACGGAGAGAACAATCTGTCAGTGGAGCCAGGGAGCCACCTCAAAGCATATCGGGTTACTTTGAATGACAGCGTAACCATGGCGAATAATTTGACTAAAACTATTGTCTTATCCTCACCATCCCCGGGTCAGATAACCAACCAATCACAGTTCACGTAATCTCTTTTCTTGCCAGCTTAGAATAATATTATTAAAACAAGCGAACGAGGCAGTCTTTAGGAGTACGTTATGTCGAAACGTTATAGAAAAGGTGGCTATCGTCTCGGGCAGAGGAAAAACTTCGTTTCGTATTAGTATATGGAAATGCCGTACATAATGTATCAGTGAACAGGACTAAGAAGTTTTCCACTCAACTTGGATTTATCATCGACCTTTTCAAACTGAAGTCTTCGACTGAAGTCTTGCCTCCACGGACGTACAGCTATCGGCTTTTTGATGTCTTAGTTTGAAAGACAACGCAAAACAATAAGAAAAACATACCTGCTTATTAAATAGCAACCATGTCAATGCTTCCAACTTTTGGCTTTACGCAAGAGCAAGTCGCGTGCGTCTGTGAGGTTCTGCAACAGGGGGGCAACATCGAACGTCTTGGTCGCTTTCTGTGGTCTTTACCAGCATGCGAACACCTTCATAAGAACGAGAGCGTCCTGAAGGCAAAAGCAGTGGTTGCTTTTCACAGGGGAAACTTCAGAGAGCTTTATAAAATACTAGAGAGCCACCAATTCTCGCCGCACAATCACCCCAAGCTGCAGCAGCTGTGGCTTAAGGCGCACTACATTGAGGCTGAAAAACTGAGAGGCCGCCCTCTCGGGGCTGTGGGGAAGTACCGTGTCCGCCGAAAGTTCCCCTTGCCCCGGTCAATATGGGACGGAGAGGAGACGAGTTACTGCTTCAAGGAAAAGAGCCGGAGCGTTCTGAGGGAGTGGTACACTCATAACCCTTACCCTTCCCCACGAGAGAAGAGAGAGTTGGCCGAGGCCACTGGATTGACAACTACCCAAGTCAGTAACTGGTTTAAGAACAGACGACAAAGGGACCGAGCGGCGGAGGCAAAGGAAAGGTACGAGCGCGTGTCATAACGTGTAGAATCACATTATTGTTTTTATTAATATGTATCGGAGGGAGCTCTCTTTAAAGACCAGTATTTCACAATTTTCTGTGGATGAAACATCAGAAAAAAATCAGCATTTTCTGCAAAGAAATCATAAAAAAGAAAATCTATCAGGAAACCAGTTTCATTTTCTTATTCAAATACAGTGCAAAAGTGATATGACACACGCGTAGTTGACAGGCTGCAGTTGCCAAAATAAATCCATTAAAACGCGGATTCTTCGTTTATATTGCCTTAAAACAAAAACCTCTTAAATATTTGAAAATTCAATCACTGACATTTCGCAGAAATAAATTATTTCCTTCACACAATTTTAGATTATTTTTCTGTCTTTGTTAAGTCTACTAGTTTACGAAAGTTTTACACTTTATAGGCTACAGTACACCATTGAATAACATAGACTATATATTACAATATAGACCAATGATTATTATGTGAAATTGTGAAATACATTATTTGTTCTGAGCAGTGTCTTTGAAGAAAATACGTGATCACACTTTAATTGCTTTGCATGGTTTTGAAAATTTCAAAGTAAAATTTTGTTAATTATGCCTATAGCCTACATGATGTTGCTTAAAAGCAGCTTGCCTGTCAACTGCTCACGCAAGAGGGTGTCTGGTTTCGCCCGGCGTTAGCTATCTCTAGCTGAGGCGAGCGCTGTTAATCAGTTCATTTTTACTTTTGGTGCCTGAGTCACTACAAGCCGCACTTGCTAAAATATGTACATTTTAAAAGGTCCAGAAATTAATACCGTATTTTATGTAGTTTATATAGTTTTATTTCGTGGCATATAGTCACCTATAGTCTATCGTTCCAGAGCTCGGTTTGTCATTGATAATTCGAATCAGTAGGCTAGTAGCCTACATTGTCATAACTGAGACAAATAGGCTACAAAACTCAGGAAGAAAAAAAAAGAAACTCAGTTGATGATAATTTGTATTTTGTGGTCAACAATTCTATAACATTTTGTGAGGAATTGAGCAACAAAATGTAAAAATTCAAGTATGAAAAATCACCAGACGACGCGTGTAGGCCTACTACATTGTAGCATAATAATTTTATTCCTTCAAAACATGAAGCGTACCGATGATACATTATTATTATTATTATTATTATTATTATTATTATTATTATTACAACAATAATAATAATATTTAATATTATTAGTTACTCGGACCTACTAGCAGGGTTTTTCCACAGTGTATTGTATTTCAAAAAAATCACAGGCTTATACAGGCAACAAGCATATGTTTTGTCATGGCATCGGCCTAACCATATACTAAAAACAATAAATCACAAAATTTGAATTTCACCTGAAACAGGATTGACCAGCGTCGTATAGCAAGATTTTTTTTTCAATAATAAGGAACTGTGCTGAAAATAAGAACGAGTTGGGCCGCGCTCGAGCATATCCTTCATAATAAAGTGCCATTTGGACACATTATAAGGCCTAGACACCCCCTCAGCCAACTTTGAAGTACGCAGTGACAAGCGCTTGTAAATGATGGCTATAAATTGTTATTTTGGTTTAAGACATGATCGACATCCAATTCCTGTTACCCTGTATTTTTTCTGAGAATGTTTCAAAAGCTTGAAAATGTCCTTCACCGCCGTTTGGGGATGTGCGCTGCAGTGACTCCGACTAAAAGAAAACAACATGATTGTTTACATGGTTTTGTTTGTACACTGTAGAGTACTAATCATTATTTTCTCTTGGACAGGGAAAACAACGAGAACTCTAACACAAACAGCCATAATCCATTGACTTCTTCCATGAACGGAAGTAAAACCATATTGGGGAGCTCGGACGACGATAAAACACCCTCGGGGACCCCGGATCACACCTCATCAAGCCCAGCTTTGCTTCTCACGTCAAACTCGGGGCTACCTCCCATGCACGGCCTCGCACCACCGCCCGGTCCCAGTGCTATCCCGGTCCCCAGCACAGACACCGTGCACCATCACCATTCTTTGCACGATACTATACTGAACCCTATGTCGTCTAACCTGGTCGACCTTGGCTCTTAAACAGAGGGACTTATTTTTAAAGGACAATAAAAGAATCGTGGACGCTCGAGAGAAAAAGCCATCAGACACTTGACGTGATGAACAAAAGCAAGCTAAAGGCCAGAGTCATTACTGGATTTTTTTTGTCCACACGGAGAGGGGAGAGATGGTAGGCGCTTAAAAGTATTTTAATAGAATGTTATACAGAATATCTTGATAAAAACAGTAATAATAAAACGTCTTAATTCCAATTCTTATCATTATTTTAGCCGACAGGTTTAAACAACTCGGTGTACACGTAGTCGGACACCCCACCAATTCTCCATTTGTTTGCGCACTGCAAATTATCCAAAAAAAAAAAAAAAGGCCATTTTCATTTTTATTTTTGCGAGATGTCGCATTGGAGATCTATTACAGGGGAAGTAAATTCTTTGAAACAAAAAATACGATTATAATTTCTTCTTTTTGTATTTTATTTTGGAAAATTACTGCATGTAAACTTTGCGAATGATAAATATAAATAAATCAACCCCGCCATAGTTTCATATACCCTTTACAATAAAACAAACATTGAATTTATTTTTCGGATAATGTGTCTGATTTATCTCATGTGGTTGCTGTTCAATGTTGTCAGTCCTGATAGTAGGTCTCTGAAGGGTTTCAAAGGCATTTTGATTGACGCCCATATATGATTCAAGAAATGCTTTTAGCACAAATAATTGACATCCAGGGATATATTGCAGCATACTACTTAATTTATAGGCTATATAGGCTAAAGCATTAAATATCGAAATAAAATATCAGAATTATTATTGAATATAAAGCAAAGGTTGGTCAGAAAACAATGGGACAAAAGTCTCAGTTTGATTCAGATACCTGGACAGGTGATTACAGGCGAAGTTTGTTAAAGCTTTGCAATTCGCGATTTAATTGTTCTAGCTCGAGGCTTCGAGCGAGGCTGTGGTGGCAAGGCAAAATAATGTAATGACAGCAGGACTTGAGCATTGTAAACTTAACAAAGCTTATGGTGAACATATAAGCATCGAGAACATTTCCATAACGTCACTTGAATTGTACTGGGTTTTCTTTTGAGTCGTTTAATGGACTTGACAGACTAAAATGTATTTTAACAATTTAGATTATATTCGTACGATTTGCAATCAGTATTTTTACGTGTAGACCCCTATCAAGAACTATTTTATCAGCCAGTATTCCTCTCGCCGCATCATTATTTTATTACATTTTTGTTTCTGGTTTTCAATTCCCTTTTTATATTATTCGTTTTTATTCGTATTTAACCCATTCCGAAAAAAGGTCTAACATTGCTTGCTCACTCTAGCCTCGTCCAGATCCCGGCTTCAGGTCGTGTATTTCTTCTAAGAACTGTATAATTTAGGTTATGTAGGCGGTGTCAATTAGGATTCGTAGCCAACTTTTTCATTCGTAATTGCTGAGAGCAGATAGCACGAGTTAAATTGCGCGTGATAGGTCGGAAGTCATTAAAGATGTATGGAAGGCTAATATTGCGAAGGCACGTCTGTCTTCTGTCCACACACTGAGAGATTCTGATTTGCTGTGAAGGCATGAGAATGGTTTCTTTTTTTTTTATCACTGAGCGACTTCTGTGAATGAATTGGCTGCAGGTTTGGAGGATTACGCTCCAGAAGGCCTTAACAGAAAAACGAGACAGTCACACTGAACGTTCAGATTTATATGAAGCGTACACCGTTTCACTTCTGAATCTTTAGGGTATTTAAATCGGACTGGAGTTTTGTTTATCAGATGTCGTGGTATCAAGAGGACTTTTATATGATAATTCTGCAGAATCAAAAAGCAGGCCGATCCAAGTTCAACGGACTGACAATGGCTTCCTCTTAGCCAGACACGCGGAGCATTCGGCAGCCTTCTGAAGTCCACGACTACAAAACCAATTTGTCCGAGAACTTCGACGATCGTGAGCAACATTCTGCGCCCCCAAGGTGTTTCAGCGAACATTAGATCCTTATACGAGGGGTTACGGCAAGTAAGATCAAGTGTTGAACGATTACAATTTGTTTTAAAATCTAATCCCTGCAGATTCTTATACGATGTTCACATGTCATCGGATCATTCAAGAAGTCATATCCTTTCAGGGGTCTGTTAATTATGTGCTTCATCTTAATATGTTTTGTTGTTTCTTGGCGTGGGAACATGCTTGAAATCAACAGCTGCATTTAGTTCGCTGAAAATAAAATCCACCACGTACCAATAGTCTACCACATACAGCATCAGATAACGCTTAATATAATCCGAGCATAATTCAGATTTGCTCTCACAAGCAATACTTTTTTGCGGCTGAATATGCGGCTTTATATTATCTTGCATTTTAACTAATCGGTCACAGCCCAGCCACACCAACCGTTTAATTGCATATACCCTGACTTTCTGAATGGGCCCAGTACTGTATTGACCGTTCTGATGTGACCAAGTTCAACCCGATTATAAAGAACTGAACAGCAACATTCAAGAGACAATCAAATCCCATAACGGCTTGTTAACATTAAAATCAAGTTGGCAAACTCTAAGCATATATAGGTTACTCTGATATATATTTCAGTGTAATCTGAATGGAGGAGTACTAATGCAGATGTAAATCATTCGAATGCCAATCTTCCGCCCTTTTTCTTAAATGCGATACTATTGAACTCGGAAGTATATCAGAGCAGCCGTGGCCCCATGTTTCCATAATGTTTCTATTTATAGCAAAAAAAAAAAAAAAAAACGAATTGATGCTAATATATGTGCAAGCTCATCTGTTTCATGGATAGTGAACGCCCCAAAACAATTTGGAGACTCAGGTTTTTTTTTTTTTTTTTTTTGCAAATTACAATATAAAAATGAATGGAAACGGACTAAACAATAACTCACTTACAATACCCTATCCATACATCCAAGCTTCCCTTGGTAATTTTCATTTTCACCTCACTCTGTCTCTCTCTCTCTCTCTCTCCTCTCTTCTCTCTCTCCCTCTTCCTTCTCCTTCCTTTTTCTGCACGTTAGCAGAAATGAATAAGCAAGTGTCCTCTCACCTAACAGAGCCAAGTCCCATTTTCTGACAGTTTCTCACAAATATACCAATCGGCTTATGTTTGGCTTAAGGTACGTGTTTTGAACTGAGTAAATTTATATGGGTGCACGCACACACACACACACACACACACACACAGAAAGACAGAGAGAGAGAGAGAGAGAGAGCACACTTTGAACTTTATCCATTTATAGACCTACTGTAAGCCCCACATATTCATGAGGCCTCCCATAAAACCAAATGATGAACTTCCTGATTGTACTAATTAAGCCAAATAATGCATCAAGACATGGGTAAACAGACTGCAGAAATTACTGGTGTTAGCAGCATATAGGCATATTATGCTGCTTCTTTTTGCTTGTACCTAAATAACGCTCATGTGCACACAATATATTGGCTGTTGTCTTTTTTTTTTTGAACTGCTGAGTTAGGTTTGCTGTTTCAACATGCTGGAAAAGAAGTTAAATGCTTGAATATGAGAGGCAACATTTCAACCAGTATGCCCCAAAGTCATTGCCATTTTACAGGTCACCTCCCTAACCATGAACTAAATGTCCCAGTATCCCGCTTTGTTAACTCACATAGAAAATGATAGTCTTGCAACAAGCTGATGTGTGTGAACATGGCTTAAGATCTGCAATCCTTCTACAGTCTGACCTCTCTCTCTCTCTCTCTCTCTCTCTCTCTCTCTCTCACCCACTGTTACTTGGCTTCAGTGTCATTAATAAAATGGTCCATGATTGAGACACAGGTTGAAAAAAAATACAAATAAATCCTATCTTAAGACCTCCATGATTATTTGTACTAACAAACCCATTGGAGGACCTCACCTTCGACCATCTATCAGCAACTTTTGTCTTGTCTGCAGTTGAAACACTACTGTCATTGGTACCAGTAATCTCCTGATACAATTATGCATGAACGATACTCAGGGGAAAAAAAAATCCAGGACAAAATGAATATATTTTTTTTTTTTGGCAATGTTGTCATCACACCAACTTATCTGAGGATACATGCAGTATTTTTTCTCTCATGATTATACGTCTTACTACTGTACTGCCGAACACAAAATATGAGGTTATGACTGTGTGGCACATGCAGTTAGACGGTAAAAATTGACACCATGTCTCCAGATATCATATTGCTATGATTACAAGATTGTTATTTATTAAAACTATGTGACATATTGATACCTTTAGCATGCAGTCTGGCGCGGTGTGAACGTCTGGTCGCCTGCAGGAAAACAATGCAGATGCAAGTGTTGGCTAGAGTTGCATTTTAAAACTGACCCAGGACCAGAGGACCCAGCTCACACAGCACAGGCAAATCGAGTGTTTGGAACAGGATCTGATCTCGGATCTGAACAAAAACATGAATGCCCCCGTGAGATTTAACCAATGGATTTTCAGTGAGCTCCGCACTAAGCCAATCAAAGTAGGGATTTTTGAAGACGGAAACCGAAAGACTTTCACAGTTAACCCCTTGCATATCTTCAATATGGCAAGTTTCTTCGCAGACCACTGAAAATATTGAAAAGGACAAAACTGACTCCCAGGTAAAACCTTCGCCAACGATACTGTGCTCACCCATCTAGGCTACTCTCAAACACATCGAGATTTTCATATGACTACACTGAAGATATTAGTGGAATTTCCAACATTTTCAGCAGAACCACATAGATTGTTGGTTGGCTATTTATGAGTCTGTTGACTGCATAAACAGCAACTCAAAACTAGACCTGCCGTAATTCATGTTCAATTTATGTATCGAATAGAGAAAAAAAAAAATCTGCCTTCAGCAACGTCTGGCTGTTTTTCACGGTTTCGTGTAACGTATTTCTCTCCAAGTCATGAACGGGATCCTTTAGTTCATAAGGCACATGTTTTAACCAACTAGTGTGTTTTGCACGAGGTGTAAGCTATGAAGATCTGAGGACTACAGTTGCTGTCAGCCCGTTCTCTATGGCAAAGCTGAATCACTGCGAAGGCAAACCCTCTGAAATTACTGTAGTTTTTCCTTTGTAGGCTGATACAATATTTTAACCATAGAGTTCTCACTTCCATTGCCTCCTATACGATTTTCCATCCGGCAATTCAACAAAGAAATATAATTTTGTTGGTTGTAATGAGATAACATAGGCTAACCGAAACGATTCTGGGCCTCACTCAAAGCACGAGTTACAAGTTCAGTTATCTGTCATTGTCGTTCGTTTTCTTTTGTAAAAACTGGACCTATAGGCTATGTATCAATGAAAAGGTACTCATAACTCATGATTCTGCAAAAACAGAAATGTATCATAAGCTGTGACCTGCGCTGTGTCGACGCAATGGACGCGTCGCCTTATTAGATGTAAATCTAAAATGAGCCCTGTATTTTAAAGGCTAAAGAACAGAGGGATAGGCCACAAATAGATAATTTCTCATTTAAGACGTGTAAAACTCGCGACTTATTAATCCATAGGACAACAATTAAAATGTTTTGGCTTACCACTTACTTTTGGAAATAAAGCGTGCATTAGTTTTGTCTGTTACAACTAGCCCCAATATTTACTGTGCTCAGAAATATAAATCTTCTTGGACACAGTAAGCCCTGAAGTCTGTTGCGCTTCAAATAATATGAGCTCTTTCAGAGCATCATTTGTGTAATGAACTTTGGCCTATCAGACTCATCAAATAGTTACGATGATCGTCGGTGAAGTTGTAGTTATAGCTTCATTAATGAACTCAATGGTCTAAACAATATAGCCCCATTTACCAAAAAAAAAAATCAATTTGGAAATTAAAACATGAATAGGTGAATGAAATGTCTATCTTCGGCTATTTAGAGATTTTTTTTAATTGCCGCCGGATGATAGCTGTCATATTTGTCGTGTAGTCTCTGCCTTCAACTCTAGGATTAAAATTAAAATCATGTCATGGTTGTCTCCATATTAACTGCTTGTTGTTACCCTGCGATGTGCATGTGGTGTTCCATCGAGGGAACACGTGATGCGTAAAAATGTAACCTAATGACTGAATCACTTATGATATTCAATACATTCCATGCATAAACCAGGAAACAGTGAATTTCAGTGGGCTAAGTGTATTTTCAATACACAATAATAATAATGATAATAATAATAATCATCATCATCATTTAAACCTTTTTATTTTTATCTTATAGCCTTTGTAATATGTCAATTAACTGTAAATGAACATGAACTCATAAAATGGTCGGCCTATAATACAACATATTATGCATTTTTTTTTTAAATGACTAAATCAACAAGTTCTTTTTTTTGGTGATTGGCTGTAACAAGAGGGCAGTGAACTTCACAAAGGTGCGTAAAAATCACAAATTGTTATCTACTACAATTTCTCCCGACCTTATAACCGCGTTGAAAAGACGTTTTCTATGATAGGTATGTCTATTGTTGAAATAAATATGGATAAAGAGGAGCAACGTGCGCACAGAAATTTTTCAGTAAAAATGTGATAGGTTAAGTACTACATTTGCTGTGTTCTTCCGATCTAGTCTGAGTGACTTATTTCTGTTTCACAACTCGTCATTAAAATAGTCAATTAGTCCCTCAACAGTTGAAGATATTCTGCATCACTTTTTTTCTGAAAATGGCAGGAAAGTTTGATCAAGTGTGTAGTAGCTGGATGGCATTCCTTTTAAAAGGGAAACATGAAATCTGCACTGTATGTACTTTATCTTCAGAACTGAATTGAAGTCTTAAAACTTTTTGAGCGCTGTTGTTTCACTGCAGGAGTGTTGTTGGTTCGAATCCAGCCAGGGACCAGTTCCTATTGGCCCTACCTATTCTCTGCCTCAAGATATTCTTAATGTTCCAAATTTATCGGCTTTTTATTTACTTGAACTGTTTTTTTTTTAGGAAGGTCATTATAAAAAAAAGTGCATTCGTTTCTAATCATCTTCTTTTTCTTGTTGTTGTCTTGAGGAAGGTCTGTTGACCGAAACGTCGACTAATAAATTAATTACAAGTGAGAAGACCGTGTGCGGGAATTTTTTTCTTTACTTTAGTCCACAGTTGGCCTTACTCCTATACGCACCTGTTTTCCCACCGGTGTGCGAAAGTTTTTTTTCTTGCTAATCACCTTCAATAAAATGGCTCGCAATCGCCGCATTAGTTGGCTAGTTTAATGCAATAAATGTATTGACTAGTTAAGGCTTAACGGGATAAATGTTTTACCCAACTGCAAAAACATCCGTATACTGCCGTAAAGTTGCCCTCCTCTGCCTTTACAAGCCACGCGGCATCTTGTGTTCTGACCAAGTCCGAAAACTTTCTCATTTAAAGCACAAAGTTATGTCCAGCATGGACCACAACACGGTTATTTCAGCGGGATAAACTTAACTTCAGTCCTCTGGACAGGACCTCGTTTTCTGATGGAGAGGTGATCTTCAAAGGGAAAAGCCGCATGGAACATCTTCGTACCCTCAAATGGACATCCGAAAGTGAGCGAACATTCGTAACATATTTTCATAATATTTATATTCAGCCATCAGATACATTTCTATGATTTAATAGAAGGTGAACTAAACCCTATGCCTTGGACCGTTCTGGCGATATTATGAGATTGCGAGTTCATACAACAGGCCAAAAACAAGTGTGATGATAATAGCCTAATAATAATAATAATAATAATAATAATAATAACAACAACAATAATATAGGTCAAAAGAAATGTGAGATTATTATTATTATTATTATTATTATTATTATTATTATTATTATCAGTGGCGGGCGGTGGACGGAAAACTGGGGGGGGGAAAACATCCCTTGAAAAGGATGAGATTAGTGACCCGATTTCAATCATTGTTCTTGGTCAACATGTTAGTTTCCCTTATAATGAAATGTTTAGGCGAGTGAATAATAAATTAGATAAAATGTTTAATTCACATGCCTTAATAGGCAACTCTTCTCGAAAGAACCACTGTGGAGTTTCCGCGTTAAATTTTGTCACATCCTAAGCAAGTCGTCAAACCTGTGCGTAATGATTGTTTAATTGAAAAAGATTGACATGCGCTCTTTTTTGCGTTCAACTGGTGCGTTTGATTTCTCGTCTTAACGAGGACAATTAGCTACACCTGAGAGGGGAGAGTTCAAGTGTCTTTTACCAGGGAAATTGACTGAAAACAGATCAAGACTAATAAGCAGTTTAAAGACATGTTTATCGCCCTCCTTGTTCTCTGTCCACCGCCCGCTACTGATTATTATTATTATTATTATTCGATCTTCGTAAATTAACAGGAATAAGATATCCGCCTTCCGCCGTCATCACTATTAGCCCCACCGCAAATGACGTCAGGATGGATTCAGTCGGCCTCCTGAAGTCTTGCAAGTATTCGCCACTTCTTTATGCAGCATTGGTTCAGCTGCAAGGCCACCGTAAGTTCAACGAGAGCCATTACACTGGAACCCCACCCCAAAAAAAAACCCCAAAAAATCAACGACAAGTTAATGTGAGATGCTGGGCCCATTGAGCGGGCAAGCTCTCAGAAAAGAAAACTCACAGAAGTCACATAATCTTCCGGAAGTGATCAATACTGTTGGCTCAAAGCTGTTTTTAAATATTAAGCCTACATTAAAACTTTTTCAGCTCTGTGCACTGTAAGTCCAAATCCAAGCCGGACTCAGGACACAGAATTTTGTAGTGAAGTCCGCACAAATTTTCAGGACTGTCATAATAACGAAGAATGTATATTCACTTGACACAAACACTAACACCTTGTGAGCTTGGCATATTTTTATGTAAAGTCAACTATTTGTAATTTTCCAGTTAATTTTTCTAAATTTTTCATAGTTCAAAATGTCTAATTTGTTCAAGGCCAAGTATCAACACATACATTGTGCACTTAACATATATTTTTATAGTTTAGGCAACTAAAAAAAAAAAAAGTTGTGAATATATGCACTTAATGTTTTCTTGTTCATATGAGAAATAGTCACTTTTTTTGTTCAATGTGTATGCATTTGTATTGCTCATCATTTAGTCTTACGTTATTAATCCTAGTAATAATTTTACATTATATTTTCACTGTTGTCATGAATGGTGTACTTCTCTCCTGTTGTACATTTATTGTTGTTACCTCTTGATTTGCTCCAAGCAATTAATATGCTTTTGCCAAATGAGCTGAAAATACATTGTCTGTGACAAACAGTTGAAAGGCAATTAACTGTCAAAGAATACTTTCAACAATAACTTGATATTATTTGTACTTAACAAAAAAAAAATATACATTAACTGAAAACTTTAGAGCCAAATATGCTACCTTTCGGTACTTTATCTGACATTAAATTCCATGTGCAGAAATACAAAATATCTAATCAAATTATTTCAAAAGTGGGTTGAATTGATACAAATCTGCAGACAAATAGGGATCCTGTGAAACATAAATTTTTTGTTTGGACTACTGTACTCAAAAGTTCTTTGTTACTATACAGGGTTGTTTTGTTTGCAATCCATTTCCCCTATAAACTTTCGAGAAGAGTTAGCAAATCTGGGCACACCAGGTTTTAACTTGAAGAAACTTGAGAAAAATTGCCCAGAGAAGCTAATGCTTGGAAGTTGTTCTATATGGCCCACTAGTATCAACCATGAAAACCGTTTAAAAATTCCAAAGCAAATTTTTGAAAAAATCAACTTTTTATTCAATTTCACAAATGGACATCGTTAAATTTACAAAAACTGCAATTTCTTGATATTGATGGGACATTTCATGACCATCTGGATGAAATCTTTTATAGAGATCCTTTCCCACTTGTCTTTGAGTTACCAAAAACATTTTTTCAGAAAAACTACTTTTTTGAAAATTAACGTTTTTTTAAAGACCGTTTCTTTCTTTCTTTTTTTTTTTTTTTAAAGACCTTTTGCCAAAATTAACTTTGGTTGGTCCAAGACTAGTAGGAAAGGATCACCAATTAGAATTGCATCTGAAACTTTTTTAAGCCTTAGCTGCATTAAACTCTCTAACTGCCTGTTTCAATATCTTTGTCCATAGTCTGGATGTTTGCTGTCTTTGACGAGATGCGTTTCCAGTAATTCGCAAATGAGGCATGAACCGCCTCGAATGCTTGCTCAGTATAGCGCCCTAGCCCACAATTGTGTTTAAGGCAAAATGATGCAAGATGGTGTATGACCTTTTGTAGTTATTGAGCATCCTGTTTTTTAGTAGGCATCCTCAAATAAAGCTATCTTCTCCTGCCAATTTTCTCCCAAACGCCTCCCAAAGCATGCGCTATAACATCGTTAAAGTTTCTCCTCAGACAAGGCATTCAGAATCCTTTTGCATGTTGAACATAATCCACAAACGAATATCATCGCTATCGTAATCAGTCAAAATGTGCTCATGAATTTTATAAAGCAAATTTTCGGTGAACTTGAAATTTCCTTTTCGGAAACAAACCAGGCAAACTTTCTCTCGGCATTCAACGTGCAACATCTTTCGAGTAACTGGGCACTTGAAGTGGTTGACACCAAATTTTGTACACCTTCATTAAGTAACATCATTACATCCTGGTGCGATCTATTGATTCCACGTCCTTACCATTACCTAATGCTTATTATGCAACTCAAAATAGGCCTTTTCAGATGAAATAAGAGTGGATGGAATTTGTGGAATGCAGTTAGAACTTTCCTTGAAACCATTTATCCCAAACAGGTCACTGTCTTGCAAGGAACTGTTTTAGGTGCCAACTATTGGGTTCTTACATAATTATTTGATCATACAAACAAAATGGGGGGAGGGGGGAGGGTGTTAATTGATAAATAGGCAATGCTTGGGGAAAATTGTTAGTTACATTCCAAAAATAAAAGAAATATGTCTCAGAATTCATGATTTTCTAAAAACGGTTTTCATGGTTGTTACTAGTGGGCTATATAGAACAACTTCCAAGCATTAGTTTCTCTGGGCAATTTTTTCTCAACTTTCTTCAAGTTAAAACCTGGTGTGTGGGTACATGAGGTTTTACAGTGGGGGAGAGTAGATTTAATACTCATTAACATCGAGAGCCCTCAACATTTCATGTGAGATTATGACAAAAATAGAAATGAGTTAGGTGTAAGACTGCAGACTTCTTTTTAAAGTGCGGAGGACCGTTAACATTCTCCATCTGTGAGTCCAATTTAACAGGTTTTTTTTGTGTAAGCTATATGTTCAATATATGACAAGCCAGTGGCTTTGGGCTTCATGTGGAGTGTGAAGTGATATGAAAGCAGAACGTCACGCCAGAGTGGGGAGGTTATCAACTTTCATGAAGACTTAACAGATCAATACTGTCATCTACTGTGCAGGCAGTTTCTCAGACATGACAAATGTGCACTACTTAACAGGCAGATCTCCAAATATTTTTTCCATGGGACATACAACCTACTTGATTGCACAGTGCACATAGGTTTGGAGTCAACAAGTTTGTCCATTGTATCCTAGATTTTATACAGTGTTGTGAAAAATATTTTCCCATTCATGAGGCAATTCAATCTAGGAGGCAAATGCACATTTGTTCCCCTGAATGGGTTCAGGTCATCACACAAAATATTGGATAACCCGAAAAACAGGGTACCTCAGTAAACACAAAACGTATTCTTAAATGATTATTTTCTGATTTTTTTCCCTCAAGTTTCACATTACCAGTGAAAAAGTAGGCTAAATGCTATACCTGCACAGACCGAATGGATCATCTATTCTTATTTTCCTCTGGCTCCAAGAACGAACTAATCCTTTTCTACCAATGCAACATACAAATGGGAGGAGAGATGAACATGGAGGGAGCAGTTATATTTCAGGGGGTGGCTCCCATGTAAATTAGATGGAACCAGTGGAAGAGTAATTTAAATAAGGTCCTGCTGTAACAACCTTCATGATTTTCTTGTGTGTCTCTTCGCAATGCAGCAAATGGAGTGTCTATTAAGAGCATGTGTCTAGTGATTGGTTTATGTCTTGTGTGTCTTCCTCTCCCGGCTGAATCTCATTACACGGTTGTTTGCTAATGACCGTGTGATGGGTACTTAAGCCCTCTGCTTTATGTACAAGTTGCTGGATTGTAAAGTCACATTTTTACTAAGATCCGAGTCAATATTATTATTAGTAAAAGTTATTTGTCTTTGTCTAATGCAACTAGAACTTTAGTGACAGTATTCTCGTTATTGTTATTTAGTTACTTTGAACAAGCTTCCAATCCTAATCGGGTTCCAGGATTGGGACCAAGTTCACGGTAACCCAACTCAAGGCCGTTCATCTAGTCAGTTATCTAGAACAAGCTTCCAGTTCTAATCAGCGTTCTGGACTGGGAGCACATTCTTGATAACCCCTCCAAGTTTGTTCTCCTTGTACAGTTTGTTAGAAACAAACTTCCAGTCCTATTAAAGGTTCAGCACTGGGACTGTGTTCCTCTCAAGCAACATCCTCATCCTCTGGAACAGCTCAGTGCTGGCGAAGATTGCACAGCATCTGGCTGCATCCTGGAAGCCACTGGCGGCTAACTGTTGGCTTAGTCTCCCCTGTTACATCTGTGCTGAATTGTGCTATCCTTGTCTGGAGTTTCGCCCCCACTTCATCACTATGGGTTCCGTTCCTGATCTGTTCCATACTGCTGCTAATGAATTACCTATTGAATTTTACGCCTGACTCCACACTCGATTCCTGGTCTGGATCATAACACATGCAAGGTGATATTTGTTACCTTTTAGAAACATAAGACAGCCCACATATGACTTGCAAGAACCATGTTTAAACTGAAGCGCATCTTATTTCTAATCTCACTAGAAGCTACCGACAAACAGAAATAGTCCGTATTTAGCTATATTATGGTGAATAACGAATCACGATCCAATCCTGTTCCATTGTATCATCAATGTAGGCATAGGCCTGCATTTGCAGTTGGAAATAACTTACTTGTGGAGCCTATGCTCCATTTTTTTACAGCCAGCTTCACCCTGTACTGCAGGTGTATATAATGGTGAGACAAAAATATATATATATATTTACTGCATTTTATGTGATTCTAGAACATTCTTAATTTGGAACAGTAATTTTCTATGAAATGAGTACTGTAGCCTATATTTACAGCGATTGACAGAGTATAGAATACATAACTGGCCAGAGGTTGAGACACATATACAGTCAAAGAGGGTTTTCAGTTTAACTGACCAAACCTAAGGGGCGGAGACATCTTTCTCTGAGGTCATGGATACCTGTGATCCGAGCGCTTCACATGCCCTCCCTGTTGCTGTCAAAATAATGATCGTCTTGGCATTATTTCTCAATTTTCAAGTCATTCCACTTTGGTGAAGTGTTTTATTTTTTTAATTCTGGAATTGCATTTTGGAAGAAAGGTATGCTGGACTCACTACTCAGAGCAAGCAAGTTGTTTGAGTGTCCTGTCATGTGATTAATTTACCATTGCTGCCTACTCCCTACCAAGACCAGGTGCACATTAGTTTTTGGCCTTTCTTTAATACTCATACTTGTGCGGCTCATATGCGCGCACTTGCATAGGTGTGCAAGACTGTAGGATGTTTCATTTATCAAATATTGTTCTCCAGGGGTGCTCACAAGCACTATTAATGCATCCCTACTGCGCCCCTCCTGAAGGTTTGCACTATGCTGAAGACTAATACCCACAAATCAAGAGTTACCATGATGTTTCAGGACATTCCACCAATCACATAGGAGTGACATAAGAATGAGTGATGGTTTTCAAGCAGGAGTCAGATGAGTGGCATAGATTTAGCTCTGAAAATAGTGATTCACTCTTGCAGAAGTGCTGAATTGAGGATTGCACTTTCAGTCTGCACTTCTTGCACGTCACACAAGTGCAGAGATGCCAAGTCTCACGCATTCGGCGTAGGCCTCACATTTTTCAGGCTTATTCACCGTAGTCCGCAATTATTCAATGAACGCTTATTAATGAGATTCTCACGCAGAATTAAAATCCTTGTGCATTGAAGTTTCAGTTTCACTTGCGTGAAGGTGGACCTCACCATGGAAAGCGATTATGACTCTGGACTTCTCTCGTGCTTCTCTTTACTCAGGGATTGGAAACAATGCATGTGTTTCATGATCGTTTAAATTGTTTCAATGAAATAAGACCATTTGAAACGTCTTTATGCAATTTCATTGCTTTCAATCCCTCAGTAAAGACAAGCGTGAGAAGTCCAGAGTCATAATCGATTTCCGTGTCACTAGTGGGCAAATCCACCGTAATGCATGTGAAACTGATTAACTTATTGCACAATGACTTAAATTCCGCGAGTGAATTTCTACAGCGCGCGTTGATTGAATAATTGCTGACTACAGCACAGGAACGTGAATGCCACTAAGAGGCGAGAGACTCACGCCAAATGCGTGAGACTTGGCATCTCTGCAAGTGCGCACTCTGAGGAAGACCGTTGGGCTTAGGGCGGGAATTGTGACGAGGCCTTTGTCATGGCGAACTGCTATGGCAAGCAAAGCAGTTAAAAAATCAGTGATTCTTCGCACATTAACACTGGTAAGAAATTTTGATCCACAGTCCACCATGCTTAGCTGATGCTTGTTGCCGGACAACACAAATTTCTGTTTGATTATTTTTCACCTGCATTTGAATAGCGCACTTATAAAACTCTCCGAAACATCATGTGTTTTCATATTGAAAACACCCACAGGTTTTTTTTTTTTTTTTTTTTAATGAGGTAAGATAGGAGGGTTAAGAGATTGCAAATGAGTCATTTAAGTCAAAACAGTGATGTATTGTTATCTAACTGGTGAGCCAGATTAGCTGATGTAGGGTCTCTGTAAGTTTATGCCGATGTTTTGGGGATTGTTATGATCCGCACCAAGAGCCAAATGCGGAGTCAGAGTACAATCCAATGGTAGGGCTTATTGATAGTTATACAGGAATGACAGAGGGATGGAGCCTAGATCAAAATGATACAGTTCTGCTCAGATGGTATAGGCTGAGTGCGGGGGGGTATCCGTGCCCAGCCAGTGGTATCCCAGTACAGCAGCTGGATGAATTGCACACTCACTAGACCATAAATGTCAGATGACAGGACTGGGGGGGGGGAGCAGGAATGCAGTCCCAATCCTGATGATCACAGAAGGTTGGGGAGATATTCCTGATAAACAAGAAGAACAGACTGAAGAATGATTTAAAGGAGCGCTATCCCAATCCTGGAGACCGAGAGTAAGGCTTAGGAGTTTGTTCCTATTAATGAAGTTTGGAGGAACACTTCTGTATTTAACTATCATATAAGACTATGAATAATTTCCGAGTATAACGAACCTTTACGTGGTACATATTGATTGGTTGCTAAAGGGCATATAGCAAGAGACAATCCAACCACTTGCACTGTATGCATAAAGGGTACACGCTCACCGGCCACTTCATTAGGTACACTTTGCTAGCACCAGGTTGGACCTTATTTTGCCCTCAGAATTGCCTTAATTCTTTGTGGCATAGATTCAACAAGGTGCTGTAAACATTCCTCGAAGATTTTGGTCCATATTGACATAAAAGCATCACACAGTTGCAGCAGATTTTTCAGCTGCACATCCTCGATGCGAATCTCCTGCTCCACCACATCCCAAAGGTTCTCTATTGGATTGAAATCTGGTGACTGTGGAGGAAATTTTAGTACAGGGAAGTCATTGTCATGTTAAAGAAACCAGTTTGATATTTTATTTGAGCTTTGTGACATGGTGCGTTATCCTGCTGGAAGTAGCCATCAAAATATGGGTACACTGTGATCATAAAGGGATGCACATGGTCAGCAACAATACTCAGGTAAGCTGTGGCGTACCATTGTGTTTTCTCATAGGTGACATAATCACCCCACTTGCCAAATATACTATTGATTGCTGTGCAGAAAACAGGAGGTGTAAAACATCCCTTTAATAAACTGATGAATAATCTTGATCTGTTCTCAGTCATTTACATTGAATAATTTCTTAAGGTAAGACAAGAAATAAAGCATTTCATTGTGACGCAAAATTGTGCACATTTCAATCTTTGTTTTCTTCTAAACGGTCATAAAGTGTAGGATTGATAGCCTGCATTGCAGGATGCATCACGTCTCTTTCACTTTTAATTAGTTTTCATGTTTTTATTATGGTTTGTGTGTCTGTCATGTCTTTCCATTAATATGTTTGATCAATTGAATCGTCATTGTATCATACATTCCTCTTGCATTGCCCACACCTCTATCATGTCATTGTTTGTGGTGTCAACATTACCTCCACGACTTTCTCATTCCTTTTGCGTCACTTCTCGCAACCTGAATCCAATTGTTTCCTTGTTGTCTCTTGTGTGTAAAGCCTGCCTTTTGTCTTTTTTCTATGGTGGATTGCCTTGTACCCGCCTCCTGCTTGTCACTTGCGCTCCAGCAGTTTTCTACCACGATTATATTCCCAGTTCCTAGTTCCCTGTTCTCTGTTTTCATTTGCTCTGCTCCTGCCTCATCCTTGCCCTGCGCCCCTCCTGGCCCTTCGGATCGACTGACCGGTCCTGATCTTTGCCAGTCTCCTGACCTCACCTTTGCCTGCCCTGATTCTCCCTGGTTGCCATGCTCTCAACCTCTGCCTGTCCGTCAGCCATGACCAGCCTCCCCATCATTGCCCTGGTTCTGGTGTACTAAACTTTCACTGTTGATTGTTTATTAAAGTGCCTGTTACTTCTATTCCAGGGTCTGCCATTGGCTCCTGGTTGGCAACTTGTGAGTGGGCGAGTCAACAGTTACTGTATAAATTCTCGAGGAATTTATCAGAATCGCCACTTATAGTTACTCCACAGAACTCCATACGGTCAACTTTTAACCTTCACTCCTGATGTTTGCGATTGGTAACATGAAGTGATTGTCGAATCTACCTTGGAATCCAAATGTGGTGAATTGATACAAAGTGTCAATAGTTTAATATGTTTAACTCCTTCAACCCCACAGCCCTCTACAGAGGGCTGACCAACATATTCCCTTCAACCCCAAATTCCTGTAGGGAAAATTCAAACAATCTGACTAATTGATTGGAACATATCAGGTTACATTTAATGGGATTCCAGAGATAACAGTAAGATACAATGTCCAGATAATGACCAGCCCTCTACAGAGGGCTGTGGGGTTGAAGGGTATAGTGATGCTAGAATATCTGGGGTTGAAAGAGTTAAACTACTTCATAGCTGTTCATGTATAGGGAAACAATATGCCCCCCTTAGAATGTCTTTCAACCAATCACAATTGTGTATTCAGCAAACCTGTGATATAAATATTGAATAGAAAATTGTTTCCACCTCAATGGCTTATGGAACATGCACCTCCAAGTGAACTTCTGCCCTCATATTGCTTATGTCTGTAATCCTCAATGATTTATTGGTTATGCAATTCGCTATGCAAATTCTTTTATTCCTTCTGCCATAAGGCTGCTAAAGGCACAAATGAACTGTGAATGATTTTGCATCCCGCTCTGCTGTGCTTTGACTGGTTGTGGTTATTGTTGATTTGATGATGCTCGGCTGTGAATTCTAACTGTTGTATTATTTATCTCTTTTTTATCGTATTATATATTTTTCAAATTTATGGATGGCTTGACTGTAGAAATGAATTGCCCTTCTGGGACTAATAAAGTATTCTGAATCTGAATCACAGAAAAAGTTGTACCCACCAGCACACGTTGCAAATTTCTTGGTGAGAATGTTTTCAATTTGGTTGTACTGATGCAAACCACTGGTCGAAACATTAAAGGTCCCCTATCATGTCACCAGGTGCACAGCCAATGAGGCACAACAAGCCTTTTCAAAATTTATCCTTTGTGTCATTACCAAAAGGAGGGACCACCCAGAATAATGAAGGAACTGATTAATTTGTCGGCAGAAGTTGATCAGTCCTCTTGCCTCAGGGCAGTCCCTTCACGGTGAAAAGTCAAAGTAACATATTTTGAAATTGCTTGAAATTGTTAATTGACTGTGCACCTGGTGCAATGATATCGCACCATTAAACAATAAAGTTAATTTTTTTTTTTTTTTTGGGGGGCAGGACATTATGTTACCATGGCTTCAAACAGGTTGGACAAATGGCCTGCATTTTGAAAGTTTAGCTGTCCAGGATCTCAAATATATTTATAAACGGAAGGGTTTTGCTCACTTATTTGCCACTACAAATGACGTTACTCAGGCACACTCAAGAGAAAACGAGACTGGAGGTGAAAACCGCACAGCCATGCCCTCAAGAAGTAAGAGTTGCGACCCTTAATGCTAACTGCTAACGGAACGATACTAGATTACTCAAAAGTGACACAACAGCTCCCTCTAGTGTACAACATTTGCCCTGTAGGAACATAAGATTTCGCAGTAAGGGTCTCCTGCATTCAGGCACCATGCAGAGCTGGTATTAATCTTTGGGGAAAAAAATAATATTCTGATTTTATGGATTTAATAATTATTGTGTTACAACACCATATGTCATCTGGTAAAATTTTCTTATTTGGGGAAGACTCCTAATTACAGCAGTGTCAGGGGAATAACATGCATCTTGCCAAGCAGGATGATTCATTTGTAGACTTTCGCAACGCATTTGCAGGTTGACATTCTTCTTTGAATGTGATAGGTCCCACAGCACCGAGGAAGAAGGGGGAAAATGGTTTGACTCGGGCACCAGCTCATCAGTGGAGTCGCAGGCTTAAATGGACGATGGCTGGCCGAGCACACGTCTCCAGACCCCCACCCCACTGCGTAGCCGTGAACACCCCTCTGAAACTGAGACAGGCTACAGTGAGACCAGGGCTTAGTCTGTGGGGGAGGGGGAATAAACCCACAGTGCCTTTGTACAGGGCTGATGAGGAAGAGGGTGTGCATCAGTGTCATGTTTCCCGCAAATAATCCGTCTTCATGATGCAAGTCATGTGGAGAGGTACATGGCGGCAGAGACAATTCCAGAAAAAAAAGTGTAGTCCCCATAAATCCTCACCTCCCTGCTTCCCCCCTGCACATAAACTTCCCAGGAGGGAGGGAGAGAGGGAGAGAGAGAGAGAGAGATCCACGCTCCAGGTTTTATGGCTCAGTTGCTTTGCACAGTAGCTGCTGGCTAAAGTGCCCCACTGCCTTTCAAATCCACACACAAACAAACACACACAAACAAGCATGCACTCACACTCCTCCTCCAGATCTCTTACCAACCAAAATGTCAGCATCTGCCCAGTCGAGGACCTTGTTCATTGTTATGCGACGGTAACTTGAGGTATTACTTGCTTAGTTGGCTTTCTTTTGCTGCTTGATTGAATTGTTCATTGAGCACCACATGTTTCTCGCCACCAGCGGTAAAACAAATTTGTGCAGTGAGAGACAGACAATGCCAGACGGATTCATCGCACAAGAGAGAAAAGGGATGCAAAGAGAGAAGGAAGGACAGAGATGGTGAGCGTGAGTGAGATGAAACAAGAGAGAGGAGGGAGAAAGAATACTTGGCAGCCTGTTTATGTGTTTTAGTCACTGAAAGACTAATATAGCGGAGTCCATTTCATGCAAAGGCTTCAGAGCACTCATAAGATCAATGTTTTCCCTGTAAGCACCTTAGGATGTGACTGCAGCAGCTAGTGTACTGGAGATAAACAGCCCTATTTGGTGACTCAAGCGTAAAGAAAAAATAGCAAAAACAATAAACATTGTAATGTGGGGCTACCAAAACCATTTGTGCATATATGTATGCTAAAATTGGGCTATATGTGTGTGTGTGTGTGTGTGTGTGTGTCCAAGTGCATTTCTGTGTGCCTTGCAGCCTGAATTCTGTTTGACCATGCCATGCTTGACTATTCAGAACTAAGTGACACATGCCATTCCACACTGGTTCACCTAAACACAGCCCTATAAAAGCCATATATTACGAACAGAAATAAGGCATCGTGCACAGCCAATATAAGTCGCTACAGATGAGGAAGACAAGACCATGCGTGGGTTCTTCTTACTTGTATTCTTCATATGTTGTTTCATGATTCAGGTCCACGGGAGTAGTGTTTCATTGGTCAAAGCTCAGACTGTGAATGATAAAAAGGCAAGGTTGGATTTGCCATAAAAAAACAAAACATGGCGGCAAAAGTAACTACGGTACATTCTCCAAAAATATGTAGTATGTTTTCTAGTTTATCTCATTAGCTATTGCCCATTCAGACCGTCAACGGACCGTACACACAGGCCCTACCCCTCCCTGTTTATAAACTGGGCATCTGACTCCACTTTCTTTCTCAGTTTGCACGGAATAGGCATGCACTGTCCTCTGTTGCTGACTGATGGCATATTCTTCTGTTAGCAGGAAGCACATATATACACTTTACATAATTTAAAACAACCCCTGACTGAGCGACATAAAATATATGCATCATCTTGAAAAAGCAGTATGAAACTTTAAAGGAAGTTAAGATTCAGATTTATCCAAAGCACCGCCTAAAATCCATCAACTGCCTCCGGGGATTCACTCCACTGACAAGTGTAGGCGGATTTTGCCTGTCTGAGTCCTTGTGACCTGTTTGCTCCATGACGGCTTCGGAAGTTTGAAGAGCGCGGGGTCTCAGCAGAAGTGCCTCCAAGCCTATCAATCCCCTCCACACCCAGGTGTAGTTTTTAAGGCCTTTTTCTTCTCTGTTATCAGCCATACGTTCTCTGGGATCAACACTTAGTTTAGCCCTACTCCAATGCAAATACGCGAATTTGCGTGAAATGATTTGCTGATCGGACTACAAGTAGCCTTTCTTCATCAGGTCTTCCATGTTCAGAGGCTACACTTACAAAATATCTTGGAACAGAATCTGGCGTAGGCTGTTTTTTAAGAGCTTGTTACTGAAAATTCAGCTGAGCCCATGGAGCAAATTGTTGAGCCCTACTGGGCAACGCTTTTCATCAATGAGGTCGTTGCAAGTTACGTAGGTGGTCACGTGATCCCCGAAGCAAAATGTACACAAAGGTTGATTTCAACATAGTGAATATGGGGAAATCTTGTGCTGCTGTTGCTTGCACCGATAATAATGCCATTCAGTCGTCTGGAAAATACGGCAAAATTAGTTTCCATCAATTTCCACGAAATAGTGAAGCCCTTTTGAAAGAGTGGCTTGTTAAATTAAGAAGAATTGACCGTGGACAGCCTTACAAACCAACAAAACACTCAGTCCTTTGCTCAGAGCACTTCGAGCAAAGCTGCTTCACGTACCAGAAGTTCACAAGTAAGTCAACGGTTTTGTTGCAATAAAAACTGGTTTTAAAGTGAAGATTTAAAGAAATTAGTGTTAAGGTTAATATTTTTATAGAATATATATTTAAGTCTGAACGCCCCCGTAACGGGGGCAATTAATTTGCATAATAAATACAGCATGCTTCCTAATAGCAACCTCGTCATGCGGCATATCCTCTTAAAGCGAAGAAACTCGGCGAAAAGATCGTGATGACAGTTTTTACCTAAACCGAACACAATTCAAGTACCAAGCAAGTAAATAAGCACCTTGCAAAACTTTACATAAAATAAAATAAGTGCTCTATCGCAAGCATTTCTGCTGAATGTGTGCTATGCATACAAACGATACCTCCAATGAAAAAGGACAGTCCACAAATTCCAACGATAAAAGCCTTGTCATTTTAAATTGTCACCATACTCAAAGAACAGCAGGCATACACTTAAAATGCTACAGAGATGAGCAAAAAAAATTCTTACCTTTGATATTTTGTCATAAAAGCTGTTTGTGGGTAAATTTGCGCTTGCTATTGTTTTAGCCAGTCTCGCCATTATGCTATGCACTGGAAGACCTCAGCAGTATAATCGCTTAAAATGGTTTGTTTTTTGTATTTTCGCGATAATTAACCGCTAAATGTTCAACTGTTGTTTTCAAAGCCGGTTTATGACTGAGAATCCTTGCGTCAATATGCTCAAGTTCAAGCACAGCACAGCTATACAAGTGCTAAATCGACCAGTGAATATAGTCTGTTGAGCTAGTGTCGTGGATAAGGCGGAGCACTTGGACCTGAGGTTCAATATCCGGTTATACATGCGACCTTTCAGAGCAAGGAAATAATTTTTTTTTTGTATAAATAAATAATAATTAATCGATGCATCCCCATTCAATCAAAGCTATCTTCCTGGGTTACTTCGGGGATCACGTGACTTACACTACGGTTTCTGCATCCAGTGCAACGCCTCCATTGAGGTAAAATTGAATGAAAATGCTGTTCGCAGACAATTCAATCCAAATTCAAATTTGTTTATGCTGCCACATTTTTAAAGACACACTGTCGTAAAGACTATTTACAGAAAAAATGGATCTTTATGAAGTCTTGCGAAAGACTGAAATGCATTCAAGCGTTTCTTCATGAAAAGGAAACGTTTTTGGTTGTACCTCACAACTTCACGAACCTCATACAAAGTTTCCGTTACCCTTCTATGCCCTCTAGTGGTCTGTTTTGAGTACCGGCTGTCATCACGACCACTGAACCACGTAAGTGAATTGCTAAAAATGTGGGCCTACTTTTAAAGTTTTTGGCTAATTTGTCTTTGTTTGGATTTAACGTGTTAAAGCACGTTTTTCTGCAGATACTGTGGTCAGGGATATTTTATGTTTGGTTGTGTTTGAGAACTAAAGCTGGCCCATTTCCATCTGTCCATCTTGGCTCTGCCTGCAGTGGGTCATGCCTTTTTTCTTATATTGTCCCCAATTTGAACCGAATTCAGAGGCGAACTGCAAATATCGCTTTTAATTGGCTTTTCCAGCGCTATCCATATTTCAGACAACATTAGACTGGTTTATCGCAACGATGCGTACAATTTTATTTGCTTCAAATCCTGAATTTAACCCTGCAGCAGAGGGACTAATATTTCCTGGTTCTCTGCCATACTCCTCATGTCTGTAGAGGATAAATATGCGCCGTTTTTACTGAACAGTTGCGTGGTGGGGTGGACAAACATGACCCGTGATTGAAAAGCAGGGTGATTGAATTGCTCGATGACACGCTGCTTATGGATACGTGAATAAGGTGCTTAACCTTTCGGTAACCTTCTGTCTGTTGGGCGCCCAGCTGTAGAAAGACAGCAAAAAGTGAACTAATGAAGTTATGTTTAGTGTGGAAAGAAACGTTGGCTCTCTTCCTCTTTGGGGCCATCGTGGCTATGCTCCACCGCCACACATCACGTTCTTAACCTCCCATGCATTCAAAATGATATTTAAATGAGTATCTGTTGAGAGAAAAACATTTATTTTGAAAAAAAAAAAAAAAAAAATGTCAGTATAAATCATTACTGTCCTCATACTTCTGATTAGCAATGGTTTTCTTGTGTTAGCCAGTACAATGGCTGATGGGCCTTTGTATGTGTATAGTTCCGATTTGCTGTGAAAATGAATTTATGATTTTACTGTGGACTTGCTTTAAAAACTGTATTGCCCACACTTCTTTCCCTTATCAACACTTATTCCACGCCCCAGAATGTGTGGTATTTGGAGCACGTGTGTAACATTAAAATAGGAATTGAGAGGAATTAAAATCCATTTTTGTTCTTTTTAAATTTTTTTTTAGAATGTTCTTGTAATGAACTTGGGATGGTGTTCTCCATAATGGTGATATAACCATGACGTGTTAGTGCCAGGTAGTTTGTATGCTGCAGTTTGAAACATTTCATCTCACTTGGTCTTGGGAGCAGTCCGAACATAACCTGAATGTTCTCTGTTATTATTGAATTGTGAGCTGTGTGAGATCAGCAGTTTGGTTGCCAGTGTACATTTCGCATGCTGGGCCGACTCTCTTCACCTGCTTGCATACCTGTAGGTGACCCATGTTTGCGCTGTTTGATCATGGACCAGCGAGCGAAGCCTTAGCAGCTCAGTCATGGTGTCAGCCAGCCCTGTGGGAATGGCTGTGACTCGATCACAGACGGGTGCAGTCAGTCAGAATATCTGGTGTGAATGTAACGCAACACCAAGCCTGCCTCGCCACTGAAATCAGTCTTTGACATTGAATGAAAGTGACCTGCACTGGCTTTTAGCCTGGCCTCTGAGGCTCTTTGTGTGTGTGTGTGTGTGTGTGTGTGTGTGAGTGCGCGCATGTGTGTGTGTGTGTGTGTGTGTGTGTGTGTGTATTGATGCATCAGATGCATCACTTGTCTGCCACAGGCAAGATGTGTGACAATATTGCCGATATTCTTAGCAACAGATCAACAGTGACACCTTTTTTTAATGCTGTTACTGAAATGGTCGTGATGATAAATATGTGCCCCGTGTTACTTATTCATCAACTGAGTGAAATAGGCTTCATTGGAGGTTATGATGAAGATAGTGGTGAATGAGCTGTTCTAGGAATGAGTTGATGGATGGTTGTATGAATTACCGTATGAACTGCTTGATGAGCTTTACCAAAACATACAGTGTAGTGGAACATTTGTGGTCCAACATAGGCCTTGTGCATGATCACACTTCCTGTGAGTGTGGTATATACTTGATGGGGGTGGGGGTGGGGGATAAAAGAGACAACCATATTAACTTTACTGGGCTGCTGAGCCCTGACCTCCAAGCCAAACAAACACTGGTGTGATCATGTGGATTACCAGGCTTACGGGTGGCATGATGGAATGGTGGGTAGTGCTGTTCCCTCACAGCTAAAAGGTTGCGGGTTTGAGTCTGCGCAGGTGCCTTTCTGTGTGAAGTTTGCATGTTCTCCACGTGTGTGTCTGGGTACATTCTGGGCATTCTGATTTCCTCCTGCAGTCCTGTAAGGCTGATTGGTGACTGTAAATTGGCCACAGATCTGAGTGAATGTATGTCATTCGATTCTTACACGTTTAGAAGAGTTCAACAGGTGACACAATATAGCCGTTAAATAATGTTCTGAAAGTGCCGTCAAACAATAAGTAAATAAACTACTGGGCCTGATCGCTCAGTATCATTGTTCAATCTCAAAAATGCTTCTCTTGTTAGAATGGAGGTAAATGTACTATCATCTGGATAGCCCTCCCAGAACAGTAGAAGCACAGGAGGAACAAACTTGTATTTGATTTGGAATGAGATGGTGAGCAGGTCACCATGTACTTTCGTTTATTTATGATCCACCTAATTAGGTTTCCATCTTATATACACTTAAATGAGGCAAAAGAAAGAAAAATCACTATTCACTTTATTTGAAACAACAGTGTTATATATGGTAACATTGTTTCCAAGTGATCCTGAGTTGTTTTCAGTTGTTCACAAAATTAAATGGAAGACCTTCATGCGAAAAGTACTCCAGTCATGTTTTCACAAATCGTAAGGTAGGGCTGGGAAAACATCTTGTGTTGTTACCTGAATCAACTTTCTAAGAATGGACACTGCGTGACTTAAGTACTTTTAGCACTGGGGTCTTCAATTAGCAGATTTTATTATCTATTATATATTCAGACCCTTTTTTTCCTCAAGACATTTTACGACAGACCTACTTTTGAATTTATCATTCTAGGCCATGAACAAAGGACTAATGGATACAAATAATTTCTGGCCTGCCAATACTCATTTATTTTCAAGAAAAATGCATAATATTTAATTTAACTTTAAAAATAAACTATAAAAAGGTGCAAAAAATGCTCTTGGGATCCTCTTAAATTACTCCACTGAATGTTTGTGAATTATGTCCTTCTCAGTGCATAGGCTGTGGTACTTGGCTGCACAGGACAGCGTTGTATGACATTCCAGTGAATGGTGTTGCATCGCTGGTCAAGACATTGTTTATGTTGCGTGACACACGACACGGCAGTGAATGATCTGTGGCGTGTCGCTGCTCAGTGCATTGTCTACAGCGCATGGCACTTCACTGTTAGGTCTTGGGTGCTTAGCCCTTCAGCGAATTGTCTATAATGCATGGCGCTTCAGTGAATGGACTTAATTGCATGGCTGCTCAGTGAATTGTCTGCTGCATAGCTGTTCAGTCCATCGATCTCGTTGTACAGTGCTTCAGTGAATGGACTTGTTGCATGGCTGTCCTGTGCGTTGATCTCAGTGCATGGTGCTTCAGCGAATGGTCTGAGGCGCATGTCGTTGCTGCTGGAATGGCTGGAGTCCATGTGTATTCGGAGCTTACGCAGGGATCCGGCTGGGCTGAGGGGGAAAATGAAAATGATTCTGAATGGGGAAATAGAGCAAGAGCCTCAGTGGGTTAGGACTGGAAATGAAATGGGTTACTAAATAGACCAATGTCATCAAGTATGTTTTCAACCATTACATTATTTCTGTGGATGAAGCAGATACTTGGTATGAATTTTTATGATGTGGTCTCAAATTCCTGTACCCCCTTGAAAACTTTCAATATTATTATTATTAATTTTATTATTATTATTATTTGAGAGAAATGTGGATTGCTGTTGGAGATAAAGGGGGTCATTTCTGATGTAATTACAGAATGAGACTGAAGAGAAACAGGAGAATCCACTGAAGTGGTGCCTTGATTAGAGGCCAAATGACTTCATACAATTTTAATGCAAGCGATTCTGGTTTGAAACGTCACAAAGTCTGTCAAAGCTATTCTGAAATATGGTCTTAAGTCTTTTTTTTTGTGACATATTTCATTACTGCTTGCAGTGCATGCATTGACATTTAAGTTGATAACTCGGAGAAAATATAAAGTAAAAAAATCATGCATTTATTCATTTTTTTAATTTATGGTTTTTAAAAACAATATGACCGCTTGATTCTACTCTTCAGAGTTGAGGAGTGTAATTAACTTCGGATATGCCAGATTTTGAAACATTTTCCATCCATTTCATTTTTTATAAGGCGGAAGAGCACCCCCAAGAGGTCAAACTTATCAGGATTGCTTGCTCAAGTAGAAATTTTGTTCTCTAAAATGTGTATTTTCCAGACTTGATGAGATCTACAATCAATGGTAATGAGGCTAAATAATTGATGT
This sequence comes from Gymnothorax javanicus, assembly GCA_029692085.1. Lineage (NCBI taxonomy): Eukaryota > Metazoa > Chordata > Actinopteri > Anguilliformes > Muraenidae > Gymnothorax > Gymnothorax javanicus. The sequence goes on from CM056208.1 coordinate 37,920,070, forward strand.
ATGGTCAAGAAATTTTACTTTTTTTCATAATGGAATTCCTTGTATGCATGAAGGCCTGTAAAATCTTTTGATTTGAAGAGAACTTGTAAATTCTGGTGCTGCGTTGCTGATGACGTAATCATTTGAATTTCCACACGGTGCCTTCCACAAATATGCACTAAATGGTTAGAACTGAAGACCCTTATTGTTTATCATCTTGACATTTAATTCAAAACTCTACAGGTCTCATATTTTCAGTTTTTTCTTTAATCCAATGTCATTGTGTTCTGAGATGAACAAAAGGGAGGTTTATAATAATGTTAAAGGTCCCCTATTATGTCACCAGGTGCACAGCTAATTAGTTATTACAAGCCATTTCAAAATCTTTCCCCTCTAGACATCACATGGGGAAGTAACCAACCAGAGGCAAGAAGAACTGATCACCTTCAGCCAAGCAGTCAATCAGATTTCATTATTCTGGGTGGTCACTCCTCCTTGTGATGTCAGGTAGGGAAGACTTTGAACTGGCTCATAATGGCTAATTAGCTGTGCACCTGGTGGCATAATAGGGGACCTTTAAAAATAATTTCCTTCGCCTTTTGTTGCCTTCGATTTTCTCCCTTTAGAGGGAAGGGAAGTTTTGAGTCGCCTTCTCTATTATAATGAGCTCTGCCCTGTTTGGCTGGCAGAGCTAAACACAAAAAATGTTACACTGGTGCTATGAGGAAGAGAGGTGGGGAGGTCTAGCAAAGATGTTGGCGGGAGCAGGGCACACATGTTGCTGGTAGGCATGAAATATGCACGGCAGTTCCGTCTTTGATGTAGAAAATAGCGGGAATTTCAAACCACACTTTCAAATGCTTAAGTGGAAAGGGTGGTGCAGGTCTTCTCTGGGCTGTTTGATACAGTGGAGATCTCCGTACAGGCAAACTGAACTTGGAAGGAGTATTTTCCATAATATGGGTAATTTAACAAAAGAATAACATAAGGGCAATTCCACGGTAACGGAATTACGATCAAGAGTAATTTTCATGTTTTTTGCCTGCCATCTATTACTCTAATGGAGTAGCTACTTGCCTGTGCTTTTATCAGTTCCACTGGCATGCCTACTGAGCTGTATAACACAAAGTTTGGGGTAATCTATTTTACGAGAAAAATGCTATTATTTTTTGAAGGTGAAACTGTCTGGCAATGATGGGAATTTTAACCCGGCAGAAAAAATGCCATTTTTTTTTGCCTTTTTGACAGGCATTTCTCCCAAATCTGGCAATGATGGGCAGTAGGTTTAACCCAGCACTGTATTTTTAGCCGTGAACGAAGTTGGTCAAATTGGCCTAGGCCATTCTAGGCCATGGATGAAGTTTTTGCTTTATTGAATGTTTATTTGAATTGACTGGTATATTCACAGATATTTTGTAGGATGCCATTTATGAGAAAATAGTTGGACACCAAACCATAAAATACAACGTTATAACGGAATTACAAAATTTTGGTAACGGAATTACATTTTCTGAGAATCTACTAAATTTATTATACTCAAAGCAATTGAAAATTGGTATCATAAATGATGTTTGTGTTGCTGACCTCCCGTTGAACCAAAATTTTGATCAACAAGTCTGGGCAAAGGGAAGGCAATACATGATATTGATGAGAATAACTAATTTTTCAACAAGAACAGTATATATATAATGTTTCTTAAATAGCACAAAATGCAGTATGGGATGCCGCTCAATGCGCTTTACATAATTAAATTGACAGCTGAGGAAACCTGGGAAGCCTCCCGGATTAGGTGAATTTATGTAATAGGTGAGATTAATGTATATCAACCATCTTGAAGACTATTTTAATTTGCTAAACTAATATCAAAACTTAAAATATCAGTTTTATTCAGAAATGAAAAAGCAAGAAACTTACCTGCTAGTTGGAGGATTGCTGGCTTTCGATATTGAGCATGAACGAATGTCGCACATGGGATGTGTTGTAAAGGTTTGGTCCTTACTGCCCCTCCCCTTTCTAATTCTTTCACCTCCACCTTAAAGTTGAACTATGCAAGTTTGTTTACTTTCTGCGTGATTACATTTTTGTCTCAATTCGCCGACATCTCTCCACGATCCACTAGCTGCCTGCCCCTAAATTCACTGTAAAAAAAACCCGGGCTCTGGAGACCGCACAGGCGTCACAAACTGCAAATAAACACAAGGGGCACAGGCTGTGCCCCATAACATAACAAACTGTCCCGGCCAATCACTGACAAGAGTTGACAGTTATGGAAGCATGGGAAGGAGGGAACTATGGGAGAGAGGGGCAGGCTACCTCTGTTTTGTTTGAGTTCGAATGTCAACAGAAGTGAAAGTAAACTAACTTGCATAGTGCACCTTTAATGGGTCACAGGTGGAACCCATTAGAGTGGAGGTGTTGAAAGAGTATATAGGGCTAACATTTTTTCTTTCTTTTCTCCTAGTTTGTTTGCTGCTCCCTGTTATTTTTAAACCTGCTGTTTTTGGATTTTGTTTTAATTAAATTCAGTTTCTTTACTCCTGTCTTGGCATTTGAGTTTCTCCTTTAATCTTGGCCCATGGTCTAAATGCCCGCCGGATTGCTTTTGGCATCTGGCGGGAATAATACCATGACATGTGTATTCTGAACAAAAAGACTATCAATGTTTTATCACACCTAGACTCAACAAGCTTCACTTAGTAACTGACCGCAAGGGCCACAAGCCATGCTTTCCCAATCTGAAACCCCTTATAACATTCACACATTATACATGTAATACAAAGAGATGCTGTCTTAGTAAAGCACAGTTCCAGGAAGAACAGGATGCTGGTAAAAGTGATGGTGAAGAAGACCCCATACTACAGAACAAACATTCATTCATACCCTTCCCCAGCAGATGCTACTACTTAACCAAACTCTACTATAAATTCCTGCTAATCCTTGAATGAATAGTTATGGAAACTTAACTTACAGGAAGAAACACTCAACTATACATGTCCAAAACAATGAACCACTATGCTCCATAAATGCCGCCTTGTGCCATCTTCTGTTTTTCACTGGCTTTCAGAATAATTCTGTAATTCCTTTACTGGTGTAATTCTGTTACCATGTAATTCAGTTACCACAAATTTTCCAAGATTACAGCTAAGTATTAGAGAGGTTAATGTCTGAAATTCAGTATAGACATAAGAAGGAAGAGAATTCTTAATAACAATAAAATAAATGCAGAAATAAGATGATGAAGAGAACTATACAGCAATTTCGGTAACAGAATTACGTTGAAAAATGACAAATTTCACAATGAGCTACTGGAATTGTGTTTCAATTTCCTGCAATGACTTACAGTCTCAAATACTTTGGTTACCAATGTATGGAAATACAGTTAAAACCAGGCAATAGCTAAATATCTTTTATGAGTTGTCAGCTTTGGAAGAATAACCTTTGATCCTTGCCCTAGAGCAAAAAAAAAATTACAAAATTCAAATCTAAATTTTGAGAAGACCGTCAAAGATATTTTATAACGGTTTTCAGTGTCAGATTTTGTAATGAGTCATTTACATGAAAACCTTTATATTTCTGATATAAAACACTTCTAAAAAATTGCTGTTTTAGCAACTCTCATGTGGAACTGCCCATAATTGAAATGGAATTATTTAAAAAAAAAAATTGATCATGAAACAACTATTTTTCGGAAAAAAATGTGCCCCACATTTTGTTAGATCCCCTTCATTGAAAGGCATGATTTGTAATTTTTTGCATTTCTCAGATATTTTGTGGAGTTGTCCATTTCATTATCCTACCTGTTTCCAACAATGACCAAAACCATTTAAATTTGCCATTTTAATCATGGTAACAGTCTGTTTCAATTGGTGGGTGGCCTGTCAATTTCCCCTTTACCCCCTCAAATCGCTGTACCTTCTGGGAAACATGGGAAAGATAAGATGATGCACCAGAGAGAAAGGAAGTAACTTCGACAAACTAGCTAGCCAGCCAGACTGCCTGTATATTGTTTATTGTTCGTATTGCTTATTTGTGATGGATCATGATAACGCATTGCCGTTTGCTGCGTTTGTAGTCTTCCTCATGAAGCGCAAATGGACTTGTGGTGCATCCACGAGTGGTGCATTCTCTCTGGGTAACGTTGGTGTGACGATACAGTATGGTTTATTGCAATGATTTTTAGGGCTCAACCGATATGGATTTTTTGAGGCCGATGCCGATTCCGATATTTGGCAGAAAAAAATCTGATAACCGATTAATCGGCCGATTAATTTTACAAATATATAATGAATAATATAACTTCTTTTTTGGTCCCTTAACGCTTGCAACAACAAAGATATGAATTACAGGCAGAACATTTTACTGTTTTACAATACTTTGTCCTTTAGTATTTGTTTAACTTTACAACAGAAAGCAATTTTCGACTACAAAAACATGCAAAAAAGCATTAAACCTCTGGGAAATTATATAACCTTAAAAAAGAGTCAGTCTATAAATGAGTTATGAAATACATCTTGTCTTGTACTTCTTGTTGCTGCAAATTAGAGGTAGGTGATTGTACTGGTACAACAACTTTTAAAAAAAGTTGTAAACAGGTAATTGTGAGAGGAAAGCAACAAAAACACTAAGGTAGCATTCTTTTCACAACCCTCCTTTATTTTTCTACTCTACAACTTTCAACAACAAAGAACTCTCAAGTCCAAAATAATGTGCAAAACTGCAGTAAATTTCTGCAAAATCAGATAAATAACCTTATTTTGAAATGTAAATATATAGATGAATTATGAACTCTATCTTGTCACATCTGCCTTTCAGTCCTAGAGTCCTTCTCATTAGTGCAAACTATTTTATGAGAAATTAAGAATATATCGGCATTTAATCGGCAAAACTCTGGCCGATGATGATTATTTTGAAAAGGGCTATGTTCAGCCGATTAAATCGGCCGGGCCCTAATGATTTTACACTTATGCTATTGCTGTACAGGTGTAGTTGAGCCATGTCAATTGCGAAGACTTCAAGTGCAGAATACGTTGTACATAATTAGCCAATCAGCCAGTTGCACTTGCTATGCGTTAATTGTATCTCCCCAACGACGATAGTCTGGAGATACTGTGGTTTAGTTCCGGGGCCGCCGCCGCCGCAGAGATTTTCTGTTCCGGGCTCTGGAAGCCACAATTATTACAGGAATTTCTCCAAATTTCACACAGGAGAAGATACTAATCGGACAATGCTCAAGACCAATTTTCGCGAATTTCGGATGTTTAATATGGCTGCCGGCGGCCATTTTGTCTGAAATTTGGGGATCGGGCAGATACACGACTCGGTCCCTGTGGCGACCGAGTTATCTAGTTAAAACTTAGACAAGTTGTAGCATAAATCCCTTCAAAGTTATGATTTACACATTAGCTACCAATACAAAAGTGGTTGCACCATGGAGATAAGTTTCTACAAAACTCTTAAATAATGACTGAATAGTTAAGCATGCCTGGGTTGGTGTGAATCCCACAACATTACAGAATCATTCTCAGAAATAGTAAGAGTGTATTTTTTTTTACCTCACAGTATAATTTCTCAATTAATTGCATGCCATTTTGCAACATTTTGTAATCTATTAGAGGAAATGATATTTCTATGTCTATTTAGCTTAGCTTGCACTACCGCACTGTAAGAAAATAATTTAAAAGCTTACTAAAATTTAAAAAGTAAGGCAACCAGCAGCTGCTGAGCATTTTTGAGTTTGCTCAACTTCAGGTCCCAGTTGTTGCACGAACTCATTTTTGTTAGAACTTGAAATGAGAAGTTGAGCAGACTCAGAAATTCTTTGTAGCTGGTTCCCTTACTTCTTCAAGTCTAGTAAACCTTTTACTTTTTTTGTGTATTACAAGTGGCTCATGCCTGTCATCAACTCAGTGTGTCATGTATGTACACGTAGTGGTAAATAAAAGTTATGTCCGCTAACGTTACTCGCGGCTATTTCAATTGAATTAAATTATGTGATGTGAATATAACTGTATTGAATGAACTGTTCTGTGAAAGATGGTTGTTTAAGAATGAAGACTTTGAGTCCCGTGATCCCAGGAAACTTCAAGACATCAGAAAACTCTGTGTCCCTAGGGGCAGAAAAAAATTCCGTGTTTAATACTGTGTGCATCCTCCCTTTGTCAGGATGGCAGCTTTGAGTCACCTCCTTCAATGTGAAATGACAACACATTCTCACCTTCTCATCTCGACTCGTCATACAGTGACGCTACCTGACCCGCCTCGTCAGCTCCTCCCACAGGTTTTCGATAGGGTCTACATCAGGACTGGGATGGCCATGGCAATACCTTGACTCTGTGGTCAGTGAATCAGTTTTGTGCTGATTTCGATGCAGGCTTTGAATCAACTGCCATGTTTGCATGCAGGACCTGTAATCCGATTGAAGCTGAATCAGAGTGAAATGACCTGATGCGAACACCTCAATCTGTATGAAATGCCGGTTCCAACTGAAAATCTAAGCCAGTCTAACGAAGTGGTGTAGTCCTTTCGATAACTGGTTAGATAGCCATGTAAAGGCTGGATCGGATCGCCTTCTGCATTTGGGACTCTGTGCACGTCGTTCTTTTCGTGCAATTATGTTGTCATGACATATTCTTTACAGCTGAGTTTGAAAAAACTTGGGAATGCTTGCAAGTGAGTGACGGACAACTTTTTTTGTCAAACATTTAAAAAGAATTCAAAGGTGTCGAGCGACTGGATGAGCACAAAAACGGTGGCCAGTTTAAACAAGTTTGGGAGAAGTTAAATGAAGCATGCGCGATCAGGTCTAATGTAGTCTTTGTATTGGCACAGTTATTGGTTAAATGTGGAATTAAATTTAAAAAAAAAAAATCCAGATCTTTAAACCAAATAGATTGTGTTATCTTATTTATCCTCTCCGTGTCAGTACTTCTCTTTACACAGGATGGAGCTGAGTCCTTTCCCAGTGAGAAGAGTGAGTTTAGAGGCATGACGAAGGTGAAGCCGGTTCATCATTTGTGGCATTACTCCAATAAAAATGATCAAACCTTTTGACAAATTAACTGTAAAATGTGTCTGAATCTATTTATATGGAATTTTTTTTTTTTTATTTGAAATGATGTTTAAAAAAGGCTTAACGAAATAACAAAAATGTGACCGAACAATTAAAAAAAAACAACACAAAAAAAAAAAAAAAAAAACTGAAGGTCACCATCTTTCCAAACCTCAAAGGTTTAGCCAACTAGAAGCTAAGGATTGCTTTGCCAGTCACATGACAGTGACATAGAATGACCATAGCTAAAAGGAGCTGTGTCACGATTACTGCGCAAGCTCAGCACGTTCATCCCAAGAAAGTGAATCTGCTTGACAGCAAGACATAAACTGATTCCATCCTTGCCAATCCGTCTTCGTTTTTGCATTGTATTTATATATATTAGTTACTCTAGCATTTTGCTTTTTATATTAAGGAACTTCCTATAGAAATTAGAGGATTCAAATCGCTATTTTAAGCTGTTGCCCAGGGATCCGAAGAATGTAAGCTGGTTTGCAAAATACCTTCTAGATTTTGACTTTCAGCTGAGCGGGTTTGCTTCGTTCAAAATTGCGAGCATGCGCAGTAATAGTGACACAGCTCCTTCAACTCATTTTGAACTAAATTCCCATTTGTTTTCCACTGTTGTGTTTGCTTAAGTTTAATGTTTTATTTTTTTTCCTCTCGTATGGTGTCTTTTCTACAAAGTATGCATGAGTGAAACGTGAGTTGTCTTTCGTACTCATTATATTTGGGGGATGCTTACATCATCGCATGACCATTACTATAATGAAGATATCACTCCTTTTATGACTCTGGAATCTGGGAAATTTGCTGCAGATTTGATCGTTACACACTGCTAGCATGTTTAGCAATCTAATTTAGGTTTTAGTTTAGCTTGTATCATTTTTAGAACATTACTGTGCATATGCAGTGGGTTACTTATATATTCTTTGTCATTTCATCCTGTAGGAAAACCATACATGCCCATCTACCTATACCCAGTAATACATTAGACTTTGTATTTCTACTGAAGCGCTGTATAAAAGGGTGAACTGTCTCCTGCCTTCCGTTTGATTCTTGCTGGAGCTACGTATGTGCGGTGGAAGGACATTTTAGCTGGCCTGTAAACTCCCAGTTGAGGCTTTATTCTGGGCACACTTCACTATTTATGTGTGCTACTTTGACTTATCCCTGCAGTTTTGACAATGAATTGTTTTCATGGTGCTTAAAATGGTTATATAGCGGAGCATTTGTTGTATTGGTGGATACAATTCTTCACTGACAGTTCGGATCTTCAGCGAGAGCTTTTTTTTTTTTTAACTTCCTGCTGCTGAAGAGCTATAGGACATTTGTCATCAATGAGTCTCATTTATAAGGTGAAAATGGAAGATTTCATGAATGTTTTGATCTGGATGTTGTTTTGGTATTGATCATTTAGTTCAGTTTTTCTTAAAATTAATTTAAAAAATATTTTGCAACTCCTAAGGTGCAGTTCTCTCCTATGCAGTTCACTTCAGAAGAAAGTTGTCTTCAGTTTCATTTCGTCTTGTGTGTTCATTTTAACTGGGGCAAGTGAGGCCAGTTCTTTTAATGGCTCTCACCGTGGTTTGCTGAAGTCCCTGAGCCTTAGAAATGGCTATGCAACCCTTTCCAGACTGTTGGATGTCAATGACTTTGTTTCTCATCTGTTTTTAAACTTTTTTTTTTTTAATCACAGCATGATGCGCTGCTTTTTATTACTTCACATTACCAGACAGGTTCTATTGAGGTGATGTTTAGATTCAACAGGGCAGGCAGTAACCATGCCTGGGTGTGTCGAGTGGAATTAGATCCAATTATAAATTAATTTTCTTTAATTGGTTGATTTCATAACTAAGGAGTGCAGTTACTTTTTCACATAGGGCAAGGTTTTGTTCAATAGCTTTTTTCCTTCAATAAATGAAATCCTCATTTAAATACTGCATTTAGTGTTTTCTTGGGTCACCTTTGTTTCCTGTGAAAATTAATTTGCTCTGAAATGTTTAATTGTGACAAAGTTGTGAAAATAGAGAAATGGGGACGGGGTAAATACTTTTTCACAGCACTGTAACAGAGATTAGCTTAGCATGAATGCTGGATGCGGGATCATGCGGATGTCAGAGGATCTTTAATGTGCTTGGGACATGTAAACATGCATGTCTATGTGATTACTTTGTGAGGCGTTCATGTAATCCATTTATTTGGAATCTTCTATTAGAATTATATTCTGACTGAAAAAGTGTGTGCGTGCCGCGTAAATGTAGCCTTTTGTAGCAACCCATTTTAAGTTTCCTGGCAGGAACAGTCAGGTTTTCATTTCATATCTTCCGATGCTGGACCGAATCCATGATACAATGACTCCTTTTATATTTTATAAGGACTAGGGGGCAAAACAGCCCCACAGCATTAAAGGAGCACTATCGTATTTTACAATGGGAATGAGGTTCTTTACAGACTGACTATTTTTGTTATTAGCTCCACTGTGACGATAGTCAGCAGTCAGCGGAGCTTTCCTAATGCCGAGTTGTCCGGCATCCGTCTGTTCGGCCATCCGGCGTGAACTTTTCACTTCACATTTGAATATCTCAAAAACTGTCTGATAACTTTTTGTCTAATTTGTTGTGAGCCTTCCTTATGATGTTCTGATGAGCCCCTACGATAATTAGAAAATTCTATGTCCCAATTTTTGAGAAATTCAGCATTTTGGACTTAGAAAATCAGTGTTTGTGCTCATTTTTTTCAGTCTTTCATTCATATCTCAAAAACTGTGATAACTTTTTGTCTAATTTGTTGTGAGCCTTCCTTATGATGTTCTGATGATCCCCTGTGAAAATTAGAAAATTCTACTTCCTGGTTTTTGACAAATTCAGCATTTTGGACTTAGAAAATCAGTGTTTGTGCTAATTTTTTCAGTCTTTCATTAATATCTCAACAAGAGGCCTGGTGGGTATTTGTTGGTTGTTAGTATTGCTTGCTGGTAAGATGATTGAAATAAATGATTTCAATTTGCAGTGTGGTTCTATTGTTATACTACATAAATTGAGACACCAAACTGGTTCACAGCATATTCTGGATACCAAATGTGTCATGTGTTAATATTGCAATAGTTTTCAAGGATTTCTGAAATTAAGTTATGACATCGACATTTCACTCATCTTCAGCGGAGCTCTCTAGGCCGACAGGCCTCTTGTTTTTACTTCAAACCCAGCTCTGGTGTTTATTACCAAATAGCTTATTTTTGTCTCAGAATGCCATGACCTAGTTAATGTCAGCAATCATCCAACCATGATCCTTGGAGTTTTCTTTACTTTTGAGCCATTCGCTTCACAGTGCGTGCATTCAAATTTGGCGCACCTCTTCCAGGCGGATTTTCAACATTGCTGTGTGGCTTAAACTTTGCAATTGATCAAAACGGCTATTTAAACTTTTTGGCCATTTTATTAGGGATATTATCACATTGGTGCAGATCAACAGCTTTTGATGACACATTATGGCTGTATTCCTTTGTCTTCACCATGGTAATGGATGATTACGGGGAATTGGCTAATGCGTCACCTCATATTAATATTCTAGGGAAACAGGAAGTCATGGGTGACCATTAAAGTTTTCCAAATCATTTGTTATGTATATTCTTTATGCATTAAGAATTAAAATATGAATGGGAATACACTTTAATTATATTTTTCTTAAGATTGTCAGGGGGTTCTAATGTTTTTTTGCACTTTTTTTGGGGGGGGGAGAGATGAAGATAAGAAGATTTTCCCCTGCAACCATTCTCTGTAAATTCAAGGTTAGATTTCTGTCAATATTTTCTATTAAGGATTGGTGGTGCACCATCTATTCCTGCATATATGCCCATGAAGGTGCTTCATTGTACACATTCATCTAGATACGCTAAAACCCTGAATATAATCTGAGATGGCGGCTATTTCTGTTTTTTATCTTGCTTTCATGTACAAAGAGGGTCAGAACTGTATTGGAATTCCATGCTTTTCTGGCAGTGTAAAAATTTTTCACAACACCACCACTTGTCTTCAGAGACCCCGATTAATGCTTTTCTTGTATCAGTAAGTGTGTTTTACTGTCCATTTACAGCGCTTTCTTGGGCCCAAGCTCCTGTTCTGGAGTTTAACTGAAAGGCTGCGCTCCAGCGGACGCCATTAGGTTTTCGCATCAAGAGCTCAACATCTCTGGGTATCACTGGTGAAAAATTAACATGGGAGGCCGTATTCCATTACACTTGGTACAGTCGCATTGCTTGATCTTGCGCGAATGGAAATGCAGTTCAGTGTTCCAACATCATTTGACTTTCTTTTGATTAAACATTCATACCAATGACTGCTCAACGCTGTCCCTGTGGTGCTCGGTTTTAACTGGAGCGTGAGAAGCACAGTAACGAAAGAGGCCTAGACGAAACGTCTTACCTTTTCATCATGGCCTATGCTGCTTGAATAGCTTTTAGATAATGCCCTATATGATTCTGTGGTGGGACCGGACTCGGGTAAAATACAGTAGGCCTAGCCCTACAAATGAATGATCAGTTTTGTTATGTTTCGTACATTGCATAGCAGAATAATGGTGTTTCAGCGGATATTCCTAGATTGTATTTTTGTCTAACTTCTCGTCTGATTTGCAGTGCCATCAGGCTGCTCAGTACAGTGTGTCTGTCATGAGGTAAACCACATTACCTGTACTCCCTCCATTGAATGTGAACATTAATGTCGACTTTTTAGAAAAAAGTCAAACTCTTAGTAACTCCAAAAATGTGCAGAATTATCTGTATTTTATATGATCTGTGTGACTACAGTTTATTTACTCTGTACATGTTTTTAACTGAAGACCTTTTAAATGTATGTATTTTTAATGAGGATAGAATTCCCTTTAATCACCCAGTCGTTTTGTAAACGGTCACTCCACTAGATGGCAGTAAAAGCACACGAAAGTTTAAAAAGACTTTTTTTTTTTTTTTTTTTTTTTACTCGACCGTGTAAACAGTGTTGTGCCAGCCCGCAGTGCTCTGAATCGATGCTGTCAGGGGTTGTGTGTAAGCATGAGCTCAGCTCGGCGGGTAATCCATTCTACTGCTCTTAACGGAGGTTAAATTGAGAAGGGCAGCCAGGCTTGTCAAGCTAAAACTCCTTGTGAAGTATACACGTCTGTACGTTTCCGTATCGAGAAACAGACCTACGCACTCCGACACTTATTGTTAATTGTAATGTTTTACAGTATACATGCATTGAATTTTACAGTTGAGTCTTTCATTTGTTTTAATTGTTCCATGAAATGTTTGTTTCTGTGCATGTATTCATTTCCTCTACGTGCATTTTCAACGGCGGGCTCTTTTCTATAAGGTAATTGACTTACAATATTCACGCGTATCAAGGCCAGAGATCACTGAAGAATGAATTATTTCCTGGTCTTCCGAAGTCTGGCGTCGGGCAGGAACGTTTAAATATGGCAAAAATACGAATGAGGAGTAATAACCCGCTTTGAAGTAAACGTCACGTATTTGTGTTGTTGGCTATGTTGGCTATATATTCCAACATAATAATAATAATAATTATTATTATTATTATTATTATTATTATTATTATTATATTATTATTGAGCTGTTGCCTATATGTGTCAAATTCTTGCGATAGAAAGAGGATGGTTATCGCCTTAAACTGGGGGACAATCTGTCGCGGGTAATTCGGTCTCGGCTGAGCGGGTTTGGGGTGTGTGGCCGGGTACACCCTTGCGCTCTGATGAATGCTTGCAAAAGGACTCATTTCGGCTGGAACTCTCCTCCGGTCAGACAATGGAGCAGAACGTTCACTGACTGAGCGCAAAACAATCGCCAATTCATATGGGAGATGTGTCACCAAAACGCTAAAGAAAAGCTAACATGACATCTGTTTAAATGGTTTCTTGCTAATAAACTCCTCTCGAATGGCGTCTTTGTTAGGACGTCAAAGATTATTTACAGAATGAGTCAATTTCTAAATGGTTTCCTGATTGTTGGGCAGAGTCGCTGTAGGTGGTGGTGAGGACTATTGGCGGCTCGGGGGGCGACCTCTCTTGCGCAGCGGGGCTCCTGCAGCAGCGGCGCTAATTGAGGAGGCCGAGACGAAGCGGGCAGCGGTCGGGAGCTAGGAGAAATGAGAGCCAGGACTGGTTTCAAACAGACGAACTCAACATTTTGTTTTGGGATATGAGATATGAGATGGGACTTCATACTCCTCGCAACCCCCCCCCCTCCTGTGGTTAAACCCACAAAAGCCCCCTCCTTTCCCCCCTTTTCTTTTACTTACTCTGTCCCCCTTTATCTTTCTCATTGACGCACTCCTCAGTATGCCAAGGCTGGGTTGCCAGTGTTTCGCAACAAAACAACGACACAACAGTGCCCACTACGTCTGTCATTAAACTCCGCGTACGGTTTAAAGTTTTTAGTCCGAGTTGCTTACAAACAAGCACACATAGGCCTATGCACGCGCCAACTGGTCCTCCCTCCCATTGATCGGAGGTCTCTTGGCATGTGTTGGTAAAGCAGGCTGACTTTAATAAATAAATGTCACCACACATTTATAATGTGTATAGGCTTATGTATGTTTGAAATGATTACTTGCTCGAACTCATGAAACCAGCCAGTTAGCTAATTTTTACCTGTCGTTATTTGTCTTCTAAAGCTGTCCATTTTCAGCACAAATGCGACTAAGTGAAAGGCAAAAAATTAAATTAAAATAAAATTAAATTAAATCATCAATTTAAATGAAGTTTAGAACGTCCGGTCTAAAAAATGCTTATAATTGGTTCATTGCAGAACTTGGTGTCTACATTGCATTGAGATAAAAAAGGCGGAAGTTCGTTTTCGGATGCAAAATTCGCAGAATAATTCAGTACTGCCCAAGAGTGCTACTCTGTAGAGTGCATGGACAATTATTTTCGAGAAATTGGAATTATTTTAAATATTGAGCTTGTAGTCACTTTTGTGCGAGTGAAACAGTTATCCGAATTAATACGCGTACTTTGACTTTGGCAAGGAAACGTATATGGAATCAGTTGGTACAGTGTTTTTAAAATACGGGAGCTGTCTTGGTGAAAGTGGGCAACATTATTTTATCCACGTGTATTTATTTAATCCACACATTTCTTTGGTGAAATGACTGAGGTACATACACGGATACAGGTGCCATTCCATCATGTTCCAACAAAACATAGATCCAATACAACTAAAATCAACCGCTTTTTACAGTTATGTTTGAGCTGTGTGTTCTTGGACTTTGAGGGGTGTCGCATGCATACTCATTCAACAGGCTCTATGTAAGTCTTCCGACTTGCTTTGTTAAAATGTAGGCTACAAACAAGGTGGTGTTGGTAAGGAACATTTCGTCTGGGCTTTCATTTTTTTTCTACTTCAGAACATGGTCGTTTTGCCACTGGCTGTCCGCTGAATTTTATAATGTTGCTGAATTTGACGTTGGTCTGTTACAGTAAATATATTTGTAATATTGTCCGAATATCTTTATTTGGATAGTGGCTTTAGTTTCAACGGACGAATGAGCCGAGCAGAGATGGGAAGCCACGGGTGTAACCGCTATGTGAATCCACTATTTTCATAAATAAAGTTGGGCAATAAATTCGCCTTCCGCCTCTTCCCAAAATGTTGGGCTACATAAATGCGCCTGTTTCCTTTGTTCTGAAAACATGACAAACTGAAACATCAAATTTCCCTTTCCCATTGCCTGGTTCTCAAAAAGCGCCTGAAGTTTCAATCAAAAAAGTATATTCCTTTTTCCTACGTGTAGATCTTTTTATTGGACATCGGTGTGGCCTTTAACTTGTGTGAATGGTTTAGAGCACAGCACAGTAGTCCTCGCTTAATATCGGCTTGAATGTTAACTGTAATGACACGAGAATGGCTTTGGAAACGCAGGTGCTCCTAGAGTTTAAGCCGCTGGGTCTCTGTGTCTGCCAAGTGCGCATAAGCATTTGAGTCTTGACTGACCCCTTGCCCCTCTTTGCCCCCATTCTTCATCGAGTTGGCTTTCAGATACGCCAGAAAAACGTCCTGGTTATTTGAAGTGGTTTGTGAAATAATGTTAATCAGCATTTAACCATTCCCCTGTCTTAACCACTTCTGAGTCGGTTGACATCCGAGCCATGATCCCATCTGCTTTAGTTCCAAATTGAAGTTCCAACGGCCGGCTTATACACAGCTGATCCTGTATCATTGCCTCTCGTGACCCCTTTATTACTATTTAATAGAATTACAATTTTAAATCCCAGTAGTCTTGAAGAATTTTTTTCTTTCCTTTATATATCCCGGACCAAATATGGCGAATGATACAAAACACTCCTTAACGCTTGAACATTATAGCTCATAGCACACATGCTTCTTTTTTAGGTTTGAAGAACATGATCTGTAAAATGTCATTCCACACTGGAAATTCCCCGCTCTCCCACGTGACAAAAAATGAGAGGTATATAGACCTTCGCACGCACCCAAAACATATAGCCTCTTGCCACCAAAATGTTAATTACCAATGAACGAAATCTCCCGCTTTCAGTCATTTTGTGTTGAGTTTCTTGAAAGTTTTGTCTAACGGCCAATATTTTTTCGGTCTGGTCATAATACAATACCCCCCTGTTCACGTTGAGAATGTGGTAATTGCTGTATAAAACTTGCAATTCGCTGAAATCGGAGTAGATCTCGGAATATGCATTTACTGTCTCATATATAATCAGCTAATGCAACATGCACCAAGTCTGACATTGTTGCTGCCTGCTGGCCTTACGTAGTGCTTACTTTCATTGGTCTAATACAAGCCAAGACTTTGCGCGAAAAGGTCTTGATTAATCTTTTTCACTTGAAAAATGTTCCATGTATAGGCCCTTTGACGGAGCGTTCGCTTTCTTGAGTAAAAGTTTGGAATAATTAATGAGATTTTATTGGTTTTAGAAAATAGCATACATAAACCCGAAACCCCTGAATATGTTTAAGTGCGACATCTTACCTTTAAATGTAGCTGCTATAGGAAAATAGAAAAAAGGAAAGGGGGGAAAAAAAAAGCTGGCGCTAAGCGAAAAGGCTCCCGTCCTGCCAAGAGCGGCTGTGTTGCGAGGCTGAGTCGCTGCTGCACGCGCTGAATCCAGGTCAGAGGGAACTGGCGCTCTTAGAGAGCTGCATGAATACACACGAATAGAAAAGTTGTGTTCAGTTAACCGATGAAATCAGAGAAAAAACAGGGCAAGCCTTTCTCGCTACAGGCCGTAGCCAAATAGCTCCCGTCTGCTTATATGTGCACAAGGTTATGGGAATAGGACAAATAATCCTTTCTGCTGTTTTTTGACACACGCACTATAGACTACACACATGCAGATAGAAAGGAATAAGGTTTATCCATTGTTCTTCTACTTGTCTCACATTCCTCTTTACTTTCTGTCTTTATTCATGAGTGTCACACTCTGCGGTTACCATTCTCCAAATTCTTTTGTTTAGTGATATTTCTCTGGACGTATCAGGAACACTTGGGCTATACAGATTAAGCAGACCGATGTCAGTAAAAAAAGTCATTGATAAATAATAATAATAATAATAATAATAATTATTATTATTATTATTATTATTGCTGCTATCATTATTATTGGTGGTAGTGGTAGTAGTATTAGTATTAGTAATTGTAGTAGTAGTAGTTTCATCAGTGTGGTAGTATTTGCTGTTTACTACTGACGCTAATAATGGCGATAAAACTTATAACTATAGCCGAAGTTGGTCAGTGATACGCCAGTCCTGGATGAGCAAGTAAACAGGAGTCTTCGGACATGAGCGAAAATTGGCTCTTTACTCGATAAATTATGTTTAAAAGTAGCCCCTGTTGCTTAGGGCACTATGAAGACTATAGTACTGGCATGTTTTCCTCCATATTTGTGGTTTTCCAATTTCGCATGTCCGTATTACAGCTTATGTCCTTATCGAAATTCCATTTAATTTCACGTGATGATAATGTTGACCTGGTAAGGGCTGACGTTTGCTCAGAATCCACCTGTATGACTGATAGTTAACTGGTGTAATTTACAAATTTTATCCATTGAGATAAGCCTTTGGCCAGTCTAGAGCAGTCATTAGTTAAGTGACCAAACCTTAAGACTGAAAGAACATTAATAACCGAAACAAATCATTTCCAGACCATTAAAGTATAGCATTCGTTTGCTGCCATCTGTTTGATGTAATCTGTTGGTAGTAGGCTATCCCTTTTATTGATAAAAATGCTCTTCAGTTTCCGATTAATTTAATCTTAATCAAGGTCGAGCTTGCTGTAGCCAATAAACTAATGGAGATTGAGAGAGTAGGTAACGATAATGATCAGCGATCGCGGGGCTGCAGGCTTCACCGGCTCCATGCTTGTTATAGGCCCTATCTTTTTGGTACAGATGGAATTAAGAGGTGAAAGGGGCTTAAATTCAGATTTGCTTCTGCCGAAATCAACCACAAGGGATTTTCCTTCTGCGGACTTGTAACAAGCGTATGTATTTTTGTGTCTGCAATACTCCGCTCCCTCTACAGCTTAATGGTACAAATTTATAAACATTACTTCTGGATCCATGTAACTTGCTGTTTTATGAGATTCCTTACAGTCAGATTGTGAAACCAGTCATTTCATGAAATGACTAAAAAAATTTTAGTAATTTCGTGAAATGACTGAAGTTTAAGGCTAGCCATTTCATGAAATGACTGAAATTTTTAATTATTTCATGAGATGACTGGTTTCACAATCTGACTGCAACATATATAAATCTGTAACTAATACAAACTTCATGCTTTAATAAATGCAAGAATAAATTAAAATGCATTTTCACATGTAAAACAAATCTGCTTAAGTGGCATAATTGTTTATTTAATTTCTTTAGTTAAATTAGTTGCTTTTGTTGGCAATTGTTTTTTTCTATGGGACAATTAGCTGGTTCTGGCAAGATTAGCAATGATTTCCTATCTGTAATTTGAGCTCTGATTAGAGTTTTATAGCCGTCTGTTATTAGTCTGTGCTACTTTTCATCTACACCAAATATAACTTTTTGTATCTATATGTAGGTCATATCATTTTTTGCTTGTTTACATGTTAGCCTACTTCAGCATGAACAGGAAAAGGGTATGAATAGGAGGGCAACTTTTTATGCAGGAGACAATAAGTCGCTTCCGAACGCTGGAGTGATTAATTTTATCATCTAGTAGGTTGAATGATACAAAATGCAAAGACAGAGTAGTTGGTTGTTCGTCTACCCATAAACGATGCGTTACAATATATCGTCTTCTTTATAGGACGCCGGTTCTGTCATTGTATTTAAACCTGGTTGCATATTTGCCGGTTTATGTTCACACATGACCATGAAATTGGTGAGAGGTGCACTCTGGCCTACTTTCCTGCCCCATTCAAAAGGGCTGCCTATCTCAGCAGCTGCTGCGTGTAACGAGAAATCGGTTGTTCCTCCCTCATTAAGGCCACCTTAAACAACAGTAAAACCTTCTACGGTTTAAAAATAAAAAAGTCGAAATCAAATAAACAGCTTTGGGACGTATTTGTTAGTTTTATGAACCTTAAGTTTGATGGGCCGTGTATAATCTGGATTTTAATGTCGTACTGATTAGAATTGGGTTCTTTAAAACGGAAGGGGGTTCTGTTAAACGGAAGGGGATTCGTCTCTGACGAAGAAATGGCTGGAACGCTTCTCGCTCCAAAAAAAGGCTCTTTCACTTGACCACAATGCGAGACTGGGCCAGGGGCGGAGTCCGCGATGATTAGTCCATTTAATGGCGCGTTTACTTAATTTCTGTATTCACGGGCATCCATAAACAAAAGCTGAAACAAGTCTCGTACAAGCACCAGGCTGGCGTTTAACTTGCTCGATTATGTGATATATACATACACTGGCAAAAAAAAAAAAAAAAAAAAAAAAGCGCAAACTTGACGTCCACTGAAATGGCACATTGCACGCTGGGGGATTTGAGACAGTGATGCACACCAAATTTGAAACGGGAATAAATACTGTTTACGCGCTGGCGGGTCTGTGTCCTATGAACACATTGCCTTTTCGGGAATCAGTCAAAATATCCTGGATACTTAACCTTTCTCCGAGGCCAGCCGATAAAAATAAAGACATAATGCAATAAATGTATAGGAAAATGGAATACTGTATTTGATTTAGAAATTTATACATGAACATAAACACGCAAGTAAAGAAACATTGAATAATGTAAGCGCCTTAAGCGAGCACGGAAAATGACTGAACATGATGATGAATAATACTCCAAATATTATTTTAAATTACTTTTGCATAAAATTGACCAATAACACTTGTCTTTCTAGAATCATTATCCAATTTAAAGTATAAAAACAAACAAAAAAACCTAAAGCACTTTGTCTTACGTTTTGACAAATAGTTTATGTTGGAACACCAAGTCAAGAAAAGTGAACAAGGATAGAAAAGGGAATGGAGAAAGACAGTAGTATTATATACAAGCATATCTCTACACATATATTACAGACTGGGAGAATGATCGCATTATTTAAGATATACATAATTCAATATAAAATCTCGAAATAAAAATAAAATCTGTTACAGTCATAACTATTCGGCTCCACATTTGACCAGTACCCCACACAGGCAGTGACAGAAGTGTAGTAAAAAGGTGCTTACGACTCAAATGATTGTCTGATGGACATAAAATAAACAGGATTGCATCTTGGCTGAGCGTCATCATCACTTGGACTAAAACAGAGACCAAAAGGCGATAAAGAGCAGGTTCTGGTAATTCCCTCTTCTCCACGATCCTTGTAAAAATAGTGAACTTAGAGTAATATTTTTCCCCAGGAAGAAAAAAAATATCATGCAAGTAGTGAGGGGGCAGGGGAAGGCGTGGGTCCACTGAAAGCGCTTAAAAAAGACGTGCTTTTATTTCTCTTTTTTTATAATTATACCAATTGGTCCTTTTTACTTCCCCAATATTTCATAGTCTTTTTAGGGTCCATATTCCCTGTAAATACTTGTCTTTTGTATCATACATCGCATTCTGAGTCACTGGATGTCACTGAGAGAATGGACGTGCCGGTTTCGACTCGCTCTGTCATACTTGAAACGCTGGTAGTAGGACTGGCCGCGGTTGATGGCGATTCGGCCGAGCTGTGTGGTGTACACCCGGATTCTGACAGAGATCGCATGCCATTCTGTCCTATTGCTTGGTGCTGAAGCCTGGTGGGAAACAACAGTAAGAAATAACATCGTAATTAATACAGATCTCTGCGTATCTTTTTTTTTTTTTTGCCCGATACCCTTTTGCCTCGGATAATACGCGCACCCATGCGTGCACGCGCTGACCCTTCTCATTTCAGCGCTGTAGCCAACAAATTTAAGCTATGCAGATTTGTCCCCTGAGAAAAGACTGAACTTTAGTTCAAAATTCAGAAACTGCGTCCACAAATTATTATTAAAAACTGAATTGGCATGGAGCAGTTTAATGCTTGCAGTAACGCATTTTGCTGTCATTTCATTTTAAAAATCAGAATTGTATGGCCCATGGTTTTTCCCCCATTATTAGCTATTTGCTTTACGTAGCTCAATTTATATCCGTCCATAATTGCTTCTTTCCAAGTTAAAGACTAAGCATTGTTATATTTCAAATTTTAGACTAAATAAATAATTTCTTGTAATTGTAAATTATGTATTTATTATTTATTTTCACGTGATGTAAATCCCGAACGTTAAACTCGTGAACATAATGAACAAAACTGTCCAAATGATCTCGTCGTCTAATTATATAAACTTTTACGAAACTGCCAATGTTTTTGAGTTCAGTCGTTTTGTTTGCCGTAATATGTATTATATATTGCTGTTGAATGTGTTTCATGGCTAGATGCATATTATGACCGTTCTCTTCTTTGAAAATAAGAAGTGGAAAATTTATTCCACTCAGTTTTGTAAGCTAATTTAAGTATGAATGCAGCGAATACTTCAGTCCGAATACTGTTTAAAATATTATGCGGCGAGTGGGGAAGAGTACTGTGGTATTATTGTTGTAAAATTCCAACATGAGTTTTTATTTGTTATATGCGGTAGAGAAAAGAACATGTTTAATTAAACTGTGGAGAATGTTATCAATTTATGTTTGTAGCTTTTGAAAATAATTGCAAATCAACATTTTCAAAATGACAAACGTAAAAAGTTGGATGATAACAACGGCTGCTTGCAAAGTAGGCTACATCTGAAATACAATGATTTCCTACGATCACACGCATATACGTACACCTGTGTACTTTTCTTGCATAAAAAAATCCCAGGGCAGAATTAAAACCTTATCTTTATTTTGATTGGTTTCATTAGAGTACCGTTTGGATTTCATTTTCAGAATACAATGAAATACCTAACTGTTGCCTAGGCCGTTCATTTTTGATATTTGTTTAGCCAGCAATGTTGAAAGTATCAGCCATCCAAAATAAAAGGGTATTTTCAAACAAATACTCTCACTTTTAAAGATAAGATTTAATCGAGAATTTCGTAAGATCTTCGATTTATACTAATGCGTAATACAGATTACTGCAATAATATGCGCACAGCTCATTTTGTAATTCAATATTCGTAATTCCAGAGTACTGAAATGTGAGAATGCTTGGTGTAGTTCCTTATTTACAAAATGTTTTGTAACCCGTGTACACGTCAGCATTAAAATATAAATCCGAGTTTGGCTACGACGAGTTTTTTTTTTTTTTTTTACAGAGCTTTGTACCATAGCAATGTTCTACTATTCACTATTCGTCTTCGATTCTCTTATTTTACGTTCAAATTATAACTAAATATTCGTTTTTAACGAAATAGATCCGGGGTATTTTATGGACAATTTATGTAGATGTTTTGCACTTTTGATATGGTCATTTATTTTCCTGGCTTAATTCGGCTTGTATTGTTTCGGACAAGACTGTGTTTACGTTCAAAATTAAAATGTCTTCCCAGCCCCCTCCGGCTCCCACCACCATAGCACCACAGTTTTTTGCCAATAATATTACGCTCTGAAAGTAAATCCAATTACCAATTTCTCTACCGAAATAACGAATGCATTTTTATTGATACATTGTTGTGTAGCCTACTGATATATTAACAATAGCCGACTGACCTGTTTTTAGCTGCCGCGGCTCTGTCTCTTTGCCTACGATTTTTAAACCAGTTCCCCACTTGTGTGGGAGTGAGTCCAGTGGCTTGAGCCAGTTCCCTTTTCTTGCTCGGATTCGGATAGGGGTCCTGGAGGTACCACTCTCTTAAGAGGCTGCGTGTCCGCTCTTTGAAACAGTGAGTCTTCTGCTCGCCGTCCCAGATGGTTCTCGGCAGGGGAAACTTCTTCCGCACCCTGTACTTATCAACCGGTCCTAAGGGGCGACCGCGCAGTTTCTCGGCCTCCTGGTAGTGGGCTTCAAGCCACATAGCCTGCAGCTTGCCATGGGAGTCCTTGGTAAACTTGTGGTTCTCCAAGATGTGATATAGGTCTCGGAAATTCCCCGTGTGGAAGGCGACCACAGCGCGAGCTCGCAGAATTGACTCATGCTTGTTGATAGCCTCGCATGCGCCGGGTGCCACTGGCAGAGACCATAAGAACCGTCCCAGTCGTTCGATATCTCCGGTTTCTTCCAGCGTCTCGCAGACGCTCGCCACTTGCTCCGGAGAGAAGTTGAGGGTAGGTAGCTGAAACATTGACAAGTCTTCGGGAGACCTGGCGGTGGGAGTGCTGCTCGCCAAGAGCAAAGGGCGATCAGCGAAGTTTGGCAGGAAGAAATGGGAGGGATAAAGCTCTAAAGGCGATCTGAAAACCATGGAATGACCTGAGAGAGAAAGAAAATTATCAAGGAAAAGGAACGACGAGTAAAGATTGAATGATTCAATAGCTATCGCCTAATGACACCAGCCTCATAATATCTCCCCTAAATCCACCGTGAGTGTAGCATTGAAACATTTTGTTTCGCTTTTCTATTGGTCTTCTTGGTGTCGTTGTAAGGTTGTCATGGCAGCCCTGCCAATCACTGTCAAGCGTGCCAATCATTAGCCAGTACGTAGAGGCTTTCACCACTTCTACTGCACGCACGGGGGGTTATCAGATACTCCAATCTCAACACTGCCCTCCCTCTACACCGGCTCGCATGAAGTTAAAGCCAATACTCGCCTATTTGTTGAATGGAATGAGCAATTAGAGGGTGGAATATTATTACGATCTTAACGAAGCTCGTTAGGGCAAAGGAAGATATGTAGCGACGAGGACTAGGAGGAGGAGGGGTTGTGTGGGTGCCAAATGGACCAAGCAGGAACACTGCAATACTCATTTGAATAAAGGGGATTCTATAACAGCGTCAATTCACGTACGACTCGTCCATAGTTTCGGCTCATTCGTACAACCTGAACTCTTTTAATTCGGGGAAGGAATGGAAGCTGAGCTTATTAGCTCCCGTCCAGAGATCATCAATAAGCACAACACACGCTTTCTTTAGAGAAAAACTAATACCGCTAATTTCCATTGATCAGGAATTATTCACTGGTAGTGCTTACAGTGTGGAAAAAAGCTTGGGCCAAATATGGTTATATTGCAGCAACATGACATTGCTGTTTGGGGTATTATAGGCTTTATGGACCAGTCCCGTAACATTAAAGCTGACGCGCGCCAATACTCCAAGACGGTTATTGCACACTCCAGAGCATGACTCGGCTGTTGAAGTCTCTGGCCTTATGCTGTGCACGTGTTTCCAAACAGACTTATTATATCATGAATATTGATACTTTCAGTGGTGATAGTGATTCCAATCAACCACGCAATGTGTCAGCATTGATGCATGTATAGCAGGCAGTAGGCCTGTTAATACACAAGTTATATACGCCAGTTTCGCAAAATGTAAGAGAATCTGTGTTCCTGTGCGTGAATACACTATATGAGCGACTGATTGGAGAAATTCACTTGAAATCAATAGTATTAAAAAATAATGCTGTACATTTTAAGTGTGTTTGTACGATGGTGATATTTACTTAACCTCCGTAGCTGTAGGGGTGTATAATTTCCAGAGAAATGTATTCAACAGAAAGGTCAAGTTGGTATTGGAGTACACACACACACAGTGGCAAACAATACAGATATTGTATAATGTATAAATACGTTGTGAAACACGGCGTCGAGACGTCAGTTAATCTGCTCTCTATAAAACTGAGATAATTATTCTAATCTTCCTTTCTGGCCAACAAAATCATCGAGGAATGTAAATTAAAGTTTTAGATTGTATTTATTTATTTATTTATTTATTTACATTTTACAACATGATTCTCAGAATTATTCCGCTCTGGAGAGAGGAAACAAGCTTGTTTTGGGGCATTTCAGTTGTATTTGGATACCACACAGCGGCTAATTATTGATTTGCGTAAATTGCTTTGCGGTTATCTTATGTTCCAGGTTTATCGTGGATGAAAAATATGGGTATATATGTGTTCATGACGTGTGGGCAGGTTGTGTCTCTGAAATCAAACCTGTTTGCTGTTCTGTCACCCAAAAAGCTGGTGAGGTAATTCCAAGTGGCACTTGATTCGGTCCAATTGGAAAGCTTCATAGACTGGAAATAACTCTCGGCATTTCGATTTTAGCCATACTTCTGTTCAAAACGCAAACTTAACGCCAAGTTGAAAATGCATTGGAAAATATCCCGAGTGCCCCAAGTTACACATTACTTTGTGTTCTGTTTTGTTTAATCATTGTGGTCCCATTGGCGGTCTCATTTTCCCGATCAATTCACGTAACACCCGAGTTGTTGTTTGAAGCAGTAGCTAGCCGATTCGCAATGCAGTAATGTGCTATGCATATTCGGAAATAATTTGAACTCGTAATTGAGGGGTGAAATGTAAACTGTGGCTTGGTTTGCAAATCCCATGGTAAATACGTTCTTTTACATAGCTTTTGTTTGCGTTAAGCATGTAATTAACACCCCTAAACAAGTTTATTCACCTGGTCTAATTGTCTGTTTATCCCAGAGCTTATAATGCTCTTCTCTTAACGATAACCAGCGGGATACGTGCTACTCAATGCAAGCAAACCACTAGGTCGATCTTTGTTTATTTACTTGTCTGTCCTTAGTAGATGGGCGAAGGAGATCAGGGCCGTTTAACTGCTACGCAAAATATAAATTAACCTACTCTTTATTTTATCACTGATATATCTTAAAACGCACAGCCCCTGAGAATCTTAATTTTCCTATTTTGTGCGCCTAGTTGTGCACATCTGTATAGGGGAAAAATAAACAAAAGTGTTGCGTCACAGGGAGAGCGAGAGAGTGAGGGAGAGAGAGCGAGTGTGTTAAAGAAAGACAGAGACCGAGGGGAAGGTAGGGAAAGGGTATATTTACTTTGCTTTCTATTGACCCACAGATTCCACGGTGATCACTATGATGACAAAAACTTTTGTCAACAATAAACTGCCGTTAATGCCCGCTGGTTCAGCAATATTCGACCACCATAACGTCAGCTATGCGCAGATTTGATGAGGTGGAGATATTGAGAATAAAAGAATGGTCTCAAGTTAAAGGAGTTCTTGCCTTTGAATATCCACCCGCTTCGAGTTTTTCTGTGATTCAGGCTCTTAGGAATTAGTATTTTAATTGTTAGATTTTTGTAAATTCTATAAAATGATTATTGCCATTTACTCTGTAAGTTGATTTGTACAGGCTCAATTGGTCCTTAATGTTCCGTGCTGTGTTCACGGGGTTGCTAAACATTTTTGAGGGGAATTAATGTAGCCGCCTAATTTGGTCAAACACAAACTAATCTTTGCACCATGTTCGTAGCGTAAAAACGAAATCAGTCATTCACGTTCTTTCTTCTTACGTCCTGACAACGGATTGACGGCGCTGGACTCATCGTTTCTCGGTAGCGGAGCAGTCCAAACCAAGATTTCGACGCGCAGAAGTCCTTTGCAACGTGCTGCTGAAGTGGAAATCCTTTCCGGATCCTGTAAGTTTATTATAGGCAAGCGCCGTGAACTAGCCTAGGTTGCTTATAGCCTAGGTATTGGCTAGTAGGCTACGTTGCTGGCGGTGATCATCGGGATAAAATAGGCTACAAATATTTTTGAGAAGTATTTCAACTTACCGCACTGTGTATTCACGGCTTCAGATATTTGTGTAAAATACTAATGATACAGTTAATAGCCCACTATAGATATTCGATGTGAACTACGGCAGTTGGCTAGCATGTGCGTTGTAACCGACGTTTGAGCTGAAGAACTAATCGCTAACCTATCGTTAAATAGCCTATCCTGAAACAAATTCAGACAAAGTTAAGATGACATCAAAATTCCTATTCTGAGTTCTAGGTCGGAAGGAATGTAGTGAATTCCTCTCGCATTGATCCCTTTTTTAATTAGCTGCCGCGGTCCTTCCTCTTCAGTCCCCCATCTCGGAAAACCTATTTCTGCTTGTAGCTTTGTGATATCGTCGGGACGGGGCGCAAATGCTACCTTTTTTGTATTGAAAGATTTGGCAGTGTGGGCTTGAGTTCAAATGCAGTTTGTTCAAATATATGCTGAAGACGGTTAAAAGTGGCCTTAATAATTTCGGGGAACGGTACAATGGTTGCCATTTACCCCTGTGTATTGCGTTAAAAAGGCAAATGGACAATTGCGGCGCAATAGACTGAACTCAGGAGTTGACGTAAGCTTATTTGAGCCGTGGACATATAAATGGATGTATTTAATCAGTAAGTAGCACACGCGTCTTAAAATGTATTAATTCACTTATGTTTCCATGTACGAATTTATTTAGTTGTGATGGTGATAAAATAAATGTATTATTATTATTATTATTATTATTATTATTATTATTATTGCATGAATGGATATCATGGCGATAAGGTGAAATAGTAGGCTTTATTTGAGAGAGATTGTAAAACACACAATTATTTTGTTGGCATTTCCAATTGTCCTATTTATCTTGATAGACTACAACGCTGTAAACCATGGGCATGGCTGTTTGCGTCTTATGTTGCCTCAGCAAAGCCTTATTTAAACAAAGCTTAACTCCTTCAGCATACTCAAGAGCTCGTTTAAGATTAGTTTTTAATTTCCCGAACTTTTTTCCTCATTTTGTGTGGTCTCATTAAGTGGGCATCCTGCTACGTCCGCAGAGTTATACGAAAGCTGTCCAATCAGTGTCTTTGCACGGCTTGTTAGCGACAGTTAATGAGGGCGCTCCACAGACTGAGAGAATGGCGCCTCGATGTTAGATTTACCTTGTGTCAACTCGTTACTTCTAATGAAGCCATTGGAAGCTTGTACAATGAATGGAACCAGGCGACTGAAACTGCAGGCCCTCTTTCTTCCGGTATCTCGGAGGAGCTCGGGTGCTGGGCTGAAATGCGAAACGCCCCGGCACATGATTCGGTAAGGGGGAGGGATGAAGAGGAGGAATGAGGAGGCGGAGGGGGAGCTTGGGGCCTCAGCGTCATTTTGATTCAGTGAAAGAGCAGGAGGAAGGAATGTGTGTGTGTGTGTGTGTGTGTTGGGGTGTGTGTGTGTTGGGGAAAGACGGCCGGGTGTGAGAGGGGCGGAGGCGGTTACTGGAATACATTTTTCGTAGTATAATATCATAAGGCGCCATCATATATTAGCCTACTTGGTCACCAGGTCTTGACTTCTCCGTCTCTCTCGGAAGAAAGTTAATGAAAGCCGCTGTATCTGCGGACCGTGGTGTTGTTTTCTGTGCGAGGTTTTGACAGCATCAAACATCTTCGCATCCCTACTAATCAGTCGAGATAAGGGACCTTCCAAATGTACAGCATTCCCACCTGCTTTCCCATGAACCCATGCATCTAAAATCCGCTATTTAAACATTCTGAACTTAAAGGAGATGTCCAGGGCCTATAACCGATTTATTTATTTATTTATTTATTTATTTATTTATTTATTTCGCCTATTGTTTCCTTTTCTGGCTAAGTCATCTTTAGGCCTAAACGGGATCTTAGTAGCAAAGTTTTGCCCAGTTATTCAATTGAACATAGGTTGTTTAACTTCTCTGACTGAACATTGGAGGGTCAGACTTTTTCGTTTAACCCTTCGATGAAGCACAGTGCATGCCCTCACCTCTGTGTGCCCATACCAGTGGTGTGAAATGACATGCTGATCTACGACCTGTACTTCATAAACAAATGCGATATGTCAGAAATATTGCGCATGGATATTCCCACGAGACTATTCGGTGGAAATGGAGGAGGATAAACAAAATCGAAATTGGGGCTACAAGAGATCTTGCTTGCCAATCGGAAAAAGTTTTAGCGGCTGATAAAATGCGTTGATCATTTGCCATTTCCAGGCGTAGTATATTATTTCCTTTGGTGAAACGTCGAAATCCACATATTTGCCTCTGCAAGTGCCTGTTTAAATACATTCATTATGTGGCGTCGTTACAGAATGAAAGCAAAAAGGACATTGAAACGGATAGCTATTAAGCAATTTTTTGCGTGCACAAAACAAAGAATTCAGCCTTTCTACTTTCTGCAGTTGGTCAAGTGTTTTATTTTGTGTTGCACGCTATGGTTTTGGCAAATGCAGCTTGCAGAGTATCTTGATTGAATTTTCCTCTCGTTCTGAAAAATATCATTTGAAAATCGCTTGTACTCGTGTTGGTCTTAACCTGTATGTGCGGGCTATCCAAATTAGAATCGATTTTTGTTCGTCGACCTGTAATCGTTGTGAAATATGAGTCATGAGTCAGTTGAATGGCAAAAAATATGTACTGGAGGGTACACATCACTAGAAATTAAGAAGTAATGTTGTTATTATTATTATTAATAATAATAATAATAATAATAATAATATTATTAGCTTATTAGCAGTAGTAGTAGTAGTAGTAGTAGTAGCTACTACTACTGCTAATAAGCTAATAATAATATTAATAATAATAACTGCTACTTAGCAGTTGTTGTTGTTGTTGTTTTTTCTGCTGTTGTTGCAGCAGCAGCAGCTGAAGTTTTATCATGTCCTGGATTATAACTGTTGCTGCAGTTCCTCAGTTATTGTTTCCATCACGCAATGATGACATTCATATCTCAGCCGATGCATGAGGTTTCTCGCATGGAAACTTGAAAATCATGGTGAGTTCGGTGTTCGATGAATGGTTTTCTAGTAATGTTTAAAAGTAGGCCTAGTGCTACTGCGGTCATAACAACATGAGATGAGGCACAGCGCTGGACAAATTGGAAAATAAACAATATAAGAGAGCATGGTTGGCCATTAGATTTTTACTGTAATTTCGAAATGTTCCCGTCTTGGGGCACTATCTCTCAGACAGTAGAATTGTAGGCCTGCCTGTTCTGATGTAATTTACGCGGGTGAAACCTCATGTGCATGTGAATTTGATTTTGATCATGTGTCCTTCCTCAACCCCCTCTTCTCTCCCCAGTTCTCCAAAGAGCAGGAGGCGTTGAGAGCGCTAAATATGAGAACACACTAATTCCTGTATCCTGCGCGTTTCGATGAACCGCCGCTCATGAGCATGAGGGGAGGAGCTGTGACGATTACCACTCTTCCAGGTGTTTGGATACAACGCTCTCTGCAGAATTAATATAATAGACGCATTGCTCACGCCCTGGAGCTTAACATATTATGTTATACAAACGAGCACTTAGTTATTCCCTATTGGCCACACGCACTTTATTTTGTTTAAATCGTACCTCTTGATTTCTGTTGCATATGTAAAGGGATGTGTGTGATATTGGACAAAGAACCGGTTGAACCAAATACGGTGCTGTTGAACATATACTCATATATTTATATCTTGGCTCTAAAATGAAGCTGGTGAAATGATTACTCATTCGTTAAGTTATGATTAAACCATGTAAACTATTTATGAGGATACTTTTAGAACAACTTCATTATTATTATTATTATTATTAGTGTAAATAGTAGTAGTTGAAGGAATTAATTATGTAGTTTTTAGTTTATTCTGACTGAATTCGTCCTCAGGGTAATATTTGGGGAGCTTTATTTCAAACCTGAGTTGATTTAATAATTACCTAGCACAAATTCAGAACCCACATGGCCAGTTAGAGGGCCTGATATTGGACTAGGGATGATCGCCTCCCCAGGCTATAGGCTTGACCAATTATGACATCACGACCTGGGTGCTTCTCTTGTTGGCCTGACGTTCTGGTGACATTGCGAAACCGGAACTGCGCGCGATTAGCTGTGTCCTCTTCCGACCAATACTACAGTTCTTTGTAAGAAATTAATTGCACGATTAAGCAATCATTCGTGTTTTAACATTTAAATTAGGCTTACACCTTCAAACAGGAAAGTTGACATCAGGGACACAACTTGGCTTCATTATGATTCCTGATTATAAAATTAATTTTGACTCAACTTTTGGACGGTGAATTTATAGTGCGGATTTAAGTTTTTATATCCTTACTTGGTTGGGCTTTTGTATGTTATAATATTTATGTTAGGAGCTCAATTCCGAAAAATTTGCGCATCATGGAAAATGCAAATCAAATTAAAAAGGACTAAGCTAAAGAGTGAATTTACTCTTCACCCTCAACTGTATCGAAAACAAAACAGCAACACATTATTTGATGTTGTAACTCATGAATTTAATAGTGTCTCGAAAAGATAAAATGAGATCACAGCTACTGAGTCCAAAAAAGTTGGCACGGTCGACTGTTTACCGCTGTGTAACATCAGTGTCTTTTAATTCCACTCATGAAGCATTTGGGCTCCGAAGACCCCAGTTGGACAAGTTTAAAAAGCAGAATTTTCCCCCATGGCACCATTGTGCAGGTCTTCAACTGCACAGTTGTGCTGGCCTTTGTTGCTGTATATTTCATGATGCACAATGCCTTCTCAATCGGAAACAGATCAGGACTGCAGGCAGGGCAGTTTGGCAAGTGCACTCTCTGCTTACCCAGCCACACACTTGAAATCCGTGTAGAATGTGGTTTGGTGTTGTCTTGCTGGAAAATTCGGGGACGTCCCTGGACTTGATGTCTAGATGGCAGCATATGTTGCTCCAAAATTCGTACATATCTTTCTATTATCATGGTGGCCTCACAAACGTGCCTGTCAACCATGTGATGTGCACTGACACACCTCCATAGAATGACAGAAGGTGGCTCTTGAACCACAAAACACACCTCCAGTGCTACCACTGACCTTCTCTGATGACATCGAGCCCATGGTGGCACTTTAGGATGGGGTTGATGTATGGCCTTAGCTTTGCCTATAGGAAAGTTATATTTTGGATCTGTAGAGCAGTAAGTGATGTTGACGGACAAAGGTTTACCCAAGTATTTCCAAGTTTGTGTCCTGATATCCAGTGCTGTCGCATGACTGTTCTTAAATCATTGACGTCTGAGGAATCGGAGATCACTTGCATTCAGATGTGGGTTTTGGTCTTGCCCTTTACGCATGGGTAATTGAATGTGTTCCTTCTATCTTTTTATTGTATTATGAAATTGTGGAATGCCCAAAATCATACTTTTTTTGGCTTTAGAGAACATGGTTGGCAAGTTAGCGAACCTTAACCCATCTTTGCTCTTGAGGGACTCAGCATTTTTTGGAGCCTCCTTTTGCACTTTAACACAATTAGCTCACCTGTTTAACTTCACCTGTTTTTCATTAGCTTATGATTGCACGTTGTCCTAAATTGCTCCTGCTCCAATATTTTAGGAGTTTATCGCAGCCATCACATTTGAAATAGGCTTAAATTTTCAATAACAATTATCTTAATAAGTTAAAGCATCTAACAGTGAGTTTCAATATTGTAGCGAGTGGATAGAATTTTAAGATTTTGTCTTGGTTTTATTAGCATTTTTAATTATAGCCTATGCCTTCTTTTTTGGATTTGGGTGTGTGTGATCACATGTAGGCAAATAGAATATGCTTTTTAGGTGTTATATATTGATCGGGTGACACTAAAATCAATTGTAATATTTGATACGAAGATTAAGATAGAAGGCCATCAGGTGTTAGCGAACGCACAGTCTTCGTCATGCACAATTGAACTTGTATAGCTAAGTTTTCGCTGTTATTTCCTACTAGTATGAGGGTCAGTATGATATAATCGCATGTTTGCTACTCTCCTTATAAATCCAGAAGCCTCATCGTTTTTCTTTCCTTTATAGCACTGGTATAGATAATGGTGATACTCCCCTGAGACACTGTCAGTGGTATCATGCTTTGAAGTACTACTTCACGAACCCATCTTACTGACCTGGATCCTTGATGAAATACGTTGTATATTTAAAGAAAAAAAGTGCATTTGGGTCATTAGTGAGAACAAAGATTTTGTTTATTCCCAAGTAATGCGTTTTCTGACTTATTAATGGCATATTGTACACATTTTCAGTGTTTGTTCCCTGAAATGAATGTTTTTTTTTTTTTTAATAGGGTACGTTTATTTTGTGTCAACCTTTGTCATTTATTTTGGGTGCTATGACGGGTATGTGTCAGATGAGCGCTCAGACGCTTTGTGAAACCTCGTCTAATTCTGCCTATCTGCGGCCCCGGTTTTCCTGCCTGTGGGATACGCTTTATGTCACATGAAAACCAATGTATGACAAATTTTACCGGTACTGTTCGATTATAGCAATTCAGCTAATGGGGAAACTGGGAACATAAAAGTCATTATCTATCTTAGCCTATGTTAAATCTTTCGGTCTCATCGTTGTTTTTATTTAGTTGCGTCTGGAGAAATTAATTTATTATTTATTGACGCGCCTGAATAAAAGAAGTTCAGTTATTTGTAGGTTGTTCCTTATTTTAACGAAAAATGGTCCTGTCATACTGTGCTAGAACAGCTGAAATGATGCAATCTGTCCCGAAGATCTGTCATGTAGTGCTTTCAAGGTGAACAATAAATTGACGTTTCCTCCAATGTCACACTGTTAGTCACTATTTTGGCAACAGGAGAGCAATGGAAACAAATTGGGTCGCGACCTCCGTGAAAAATCAGATCTCTTGTGACCCCTGCGACTGCACAAGGCACAGGTAAAGGACAAGGTAGCGTTTAATCTTTTTTCTCTCATGGACCACTGTATTAAATGTAGTTAAATTTGGCTTCTCTACCTCATACCTCACTGCAAAGAAGTCCGCACACAAATATCCGAGAAGTGCAACCGGTAAACGAACGTCTTCAGGAGGGGAGAGGGCTCAGAATTAAAAGAATCCCGATAGCACAAAACTTGGTGGTATAATTTTTTTTTTTTTTTTTACTCGTGCGGATAGTACGTGTCAGCTATGATTTTTGAAGCTAATTCCCTCTCCTGAAAAACCACTAAAATGCGCAAAGTTGGGAATGCATTTAGATATTATTATTTTTGGTGGCATTTATTTTATCGCCGCGTTTTCACAACACGCTTGCAGTAAAATGTCTCTCAGTCCTTGCATTATAGTGTTCTGCCCTTCTACGTCTTCTCTGTGTTGTCGGCAATTACTGCTGAAGGACGAAGGAACAGGTCACGGCTGTCCATCGCCCCATAAGTGGATTTTGATATTTAGACCACTATTGTTACTCGATATTAACTTACAGGATAATAACGAAAGATACTGCGTCCACTGAACTTGTTATTCACGACTGAGCGGCATCTGTCGAATATAATTTTCGTCTCTGCTCGGTTTGCTTGGTGAGATCAATACTGGGCGTCTGAAACGCGCCGGGAAAAGCGGGGAATTGCATTGCAGTGACAGTTAGCAGCCTAGCGTGCCACCCCGCACGGGATGAGGGAACACTTCCATGTGGCTAACCGATCAACAGGTTGTGGGCTGCGCAACACAACCAAATTAAAATGAAAACCTTTCGAAATTGTTTGTGTGTTTGTGGACTCAAAGAAATACAAAATATTCCAGGATTTAACTTGTTTTATTCATTAATTATTTATGTAGCCGAGGCCTATATCTAGCCTATTTTTACATAACTGAAATTGTAATCATTTCACTGATTTTTTTAACTGACAATACGGCCTATTAAGAAATTATTATTATTATTATTATTATTGTTGTTGTTGTTGTTGTTGTTGTTGTTTTTTCAGACTCTTCCAGCTTTGAATGTGCATGGGCCCATGATTATCGTAATTAAATTAACTTTATGGAATGAAAAACCACACGTACGGATATTTCTCAGATCAGCAACAACTGTAAACCTCTGGAGACGTAGTCTATTTGTGTATCGACTAAAATAAAAATTGTCCTGTCTTGTCTATTATTGAGTGTTGTTTCTCAGATGGGGATTACTATCAGGATGTAAACTGAAAAAAGAAGCC
The DNA here is from genome assembly GCA_029692085.1 of Gymnothorax javanicus. Lineage (NCBI taxonomy): Eukaryota > Metazoa > Chordata > Actinopteri > Anguilliformes > Muraenidae > Gymnothorax > Gymnothorax javanicus. The sequence continues at coordinate 37,954,391 of CM056208.1, forward strand.
CCCTCTCCGCAGTTTTGGTTTGGAACTCACGAAAGCCGGAAGGTTTTTGACTTTATTTGACGTATTTTGACTATTTGGACAGTCCTGACCCTTCTTTGAACGGAAGGGAGAAGGGGCAGGGGTTAAGTGTCGGCTAATGCTTTGAGGTTTACTGACTGTTCATACTGCCTCAATTGAAAATTCATTATTCGTAACATGCAAGGTTGTTTCAATTTAAATTCAATTTGTGATCATTAATCCCGAGACTGGAGTCAATTCTGAGGTTGGACTGAAACGACTAGGAGACAACTAATTTTATTTTAAGATAATGTTGACTATTTAACAAGTTTAAAATAAAGTGTTGCATAAATTGTGCTCAGTATTTTATTTTGAATTAATAAGAGTATTGCTAAATAGGCTACCAGTGATCAATTTTATAAGAATCTTCTAACCTAGTTGCATAAAAATTGATAATTGATATTTTAGCAATGCTCACTTTTTAATGTCAACTGTACACTTAGCCTATTATTTTGATCGCAACTTTAGGCAGTTGCTTGGCAAGATTCGATAAGATCGTCTAAACATCCCGTTTTGTAATTAATAACAGAGTCAAATATTTTACTGGGTATTCTACATTAATGTTTAGCCAATTCCACTGCGATTTCAAGACGACATTTAGGAAGGACTAGTATTTCATTACGAAGCATAAACTTAGTGAGGCAGCCTGCTCAGAACTCTAACTCGTGCTTCAACATTCTCTCCACCTTATTCGTAAAATGTGTTCCACGAATCGTAACTCATTTACAGCTGACGCCGGCTAATTTTGGGGGGATGGGGGTGATATGTTATCTCAGTTTTGTCAGTGTCAGTGAGACGTATTGCATTTATAGACGTGCGTTGGTTTGACAATGTTACTGTTATCCAGTGTTATCTGTGACTTCTACTGCATTTTTATTCCAAAGAATTATGCTTTATCTGCATTCCCGCGTTGTTTTCCTTCCTTGTAAGTTTAAACAGACACGTCGACGCGTTGGACTATTTTTATCTACATGAGCTTTTGGAAATTTATCATGCTAATAAAATTGTGTTGATGTCTTTCAGCGCTTTTACTTGGTTATGAGCAAATTTTCACGAATGAACCTATTCTGTACTTATTTTAGTGCTTGACTCACCCCCTCAAATTTACGGAATATTGCGCGGCCCCAAAGTAGCTTTTTCTGTTCGAGAGAGGCGAGTAGATGGGTAGCGGGTGGTGCTGTGAGATGAGGGGTACAAAAGGCAACCCATATTTCCTTGTTTTTAGCAACAAAAAGGGCGCCAATGTTTCACACAACTAGCTTAACGGAATCTTATCTATATTTTAGCAGAGCAGTTACTAAATTAATGGGAGACACTCGAGCAGATGTGAAAACGTCTCAAAAATGTTTATGTTTGAATAACTGAGCAGGCTGTGGGACGCATTATCTGGTTATGAAATGAAAGATTTATGAAGGACAGCTGTTCGCGGCACCCCATTCTCAGTGTCTCATTAGCCGGCAGTATTAATTTAAACACATATTTTACTAAAACGTGCATTATTTTCTTTGCGTCCATTTCCCATTCTTATTCTTTTACGGGCTATCTGTCATTTGGTTGCCATGTATTAATTGCCAGCGCTTACACTTAGTTCTAGAACTAAATTTTGAGTTGTTTGAAAAGTAATTTTGAGTTAAGTAATCATACTTGGACGTAGTATTACATTTCATCGACATTGGCCTGTCACCCTGCTTTTACATTGGCCTTGGTGGCATTCTTAACCGAGTGTAGACTACAAAAAATGTTCTCATTGTTAAAATGTGCATGTGTTGAGAACATAACATACAGAGATGAGGGAAATCGTAAATTAAATGGTGCTTCAATAGGTTACGTTGGCCTACATTTGCGATTAACTGCAATTGACCTCCTTTGACACAAGACGATGCGCTTTCCTTTGTTGCGCGAGGGAACAAAAATATACGTTCTTTTTAATTCATGATTTATCATGTGAAACGAATTATAATTTGCACCAGTCTCATTCATCATTGACCTTCGCTCAAACCCCTGGGTGGAAATTTTGATTACTGTGGTGGGGGTTTCGGCATTTGTACAGATCTTCCGTTTTGCCTGTCCTGGTCCTCTTGGGGCCCCGTCTGTTATTGCATGTTTTGACCGACGTGTTCGTGGCAAGGTGCAGATATGGGGTAAGTGTCGTGTAGAGGTAATGGGAAGTTATTGGGAGGTAGTGCGACAAGGGCGTCCGGAGGGTTCAGGTTCACTGTGGGGTTAAAGCCACTGTTAAAATCTTTTGTTTTCTTTCTCCAGAAAATCGCCTTCCTTCCTAAAAAAGAGGATGTGTCCTGCCTCTCGAAGCGGCTTCCACCCTGTCTTGCCCACCAGCTTTTACCCTGTTTGTTTTTCTACGTTTATTAAATATTCCCAAACAGGAACACAAATAATATCACAGCGTCACTGGCCGAAGGGGTTGTTCCTTTTGTGGATGTCACTGTGTTTCTGCGATGAGAATTGTTTAGTGTTTGAGCTTCGGGGTAGGATTTCTATTTTTATCCAGATGCCAAAACGTCCAAATTAGTTTTTCTGTGGTTGTTTTACATTGCCCAGTCCACCCATTTTTTTCCAACCTAATTTTGTTACAACGACAGCTGTTGACATTGCATTAATCCATCCGGGGCTAAAATAACAAAAAATAATATATATGTTATTGGTTGTGATTCAGTTTATTTTTGATCAGATTTATGAAGTCTGACGATCCTACATGGCACATACATTCATTGTCCTTTAATACTTGTTGCAGGTTGTTTCATCTGTCTTATGTGGAGCAGTTTGTTTTACTGAATGTCAAGTTTTACTGAAAGTGTCCTGTTTGCACACCAAACCCTATTTCTAATGACATTTCAATGACTCCATACCTGTCAGCCACAGTCACGGGCATAATAAGAGTTTTGTTTTACGACATTAAAAACATTTATTTGGTTGCCGTTAACTAACAAAAAATAGACCGCATAATTAATTCATCATATTTCCTACTCTTCTGCCCTCGTAAGACATTCAGAAGTAATTCATTTCTTTGTTTCTCAGACAAAATAATTGGACATATGAAAACAGAAGGAATCAAATGTCATTTTAAGCTTTTCTCTCTGGAGCGCAATGTTTTGCAATTCTAGCATTCTGTTTCTTATAGTTTCTATTGGATGATGTATATCCCAAAATTGTTAAGTTCATTTTGAGGGGTCTCCCTATACACACACACACACACACACACACACACACACACGTGCACACGCACCCACACACTCTCGCACACGCCTGTTATATTAGCCTGTTATATTGCACGTCTATCAGAAATGGTGTCCATCTCCTTTTTAAAGCCTGTGTAAAGTACAGAGCAAAAACCATCAATTGACTGTGCAAAGAAATTTGCAGGTCAGTGATGTGGGATAGGCTCTTACTGTGCCACAAAAGAAGCGCGGTATGTAATGTTGGTTGTGCCGGCACACCACTTTAAGGTGTTTATCTCAAGGAAACACGGACAATCTCCTCTCTTTTCTCTCACACGGGACACTGCTGTCTTCTCGGCGAAGAAAACACCTTCCATTTGAGCATATCTGTCTCTCAGGTTGGCCTGTAGCTCAGGAGACAAAGATATGGGGAGAGAGAGAGAGGAGAAAATGAGAGAGGGGGAATGAGAATGCTGGAACAAGCTGGTTGCCAGTCTGATCCCAGGCCTCAGTTTCACCAGATTTGCCACCTCCATCAACTTGAATATTTTCATCTGTGAATGAGAAAGGAGAGAGAAGGGGGGGGGTGCACACACGATGGAGAGGGGGAAAGAAAATCTGCTTTTCGGGTTGCTTATCTTCTCAAAACAATTCTTTCCAGGGAGGATTTCTGTGCGCCAGCGAGGGCACGCAGCGGGCTCTTTGCAGGAGCGCTAATTCCTGGCAGACTGAAAACTGGCAATGTGATACCCAAAAGTGCCCTTCCGTCCTGCCTCTCCTCTTGTCTCTAAAATCCGGTCAAAACCAAACGGGACCATAAAGGCAGGAAGGAGGCGGGGTGGTACGCTCTCACGTGTGCCATTTATATGTGCCATCCAATGCCAGTGCAGTACGGAACTGCATCTCCAAAAGTTACCCCCCTTTTTGTGTGTTTTTTTTTTTTTTTTTTTTTAAGGGCCACTATCAAATGCGTCAGGTGCACGCACAGGCCTTCGCTCAGGGGCGCTCCGGCTGCGATGTTTGCTTACGGCCATTGCGAACGCAGTCCGAGCGCATGTGCTGCATGTTAATAGTTTAGGTATCTGCAAAATTCTGTTAAGAGCTTCACCCTGCCTGTGCTAGTTTGTGGTTCCACACTCCAGGCTGCAACTGCTGACGGTTTGTGCCTTGTGTCCCACTACGGTTAAACAGCAAGTGTTCATTGTTCAATTCAGCGCCTAGAGAGTTCATATGAGTACACCTTTAGAAACAAGGGGACAGGTATATGTATGCTCTTCAGGGCAAATATTTACCAAGTATACTCTGATAGATACACTGATGCTCTGGGTGCCAAGCAGTACCATGTTCAAGTTAACATCTTATTGAAACTATCGCAAGGGGAACATTTTTATTTTCATATAGGGCAACCACCCTGGTCACGAGAATTACAGCTGTTCATTTACTGTTGATTAGCACTTTTGTTTGAGGGTACATGAGGGAAATGTGTGTTACAGTAAAATATACTCTTAGATTTAACAGGTGCCACTCACAGGATAGCTCTGTTTGTCAGTTGCAAACCAAGCTAGAGTGAGAAATGAATGGGGTGATCGCATCGCCTAGAACCTGAATGTGTCCTGATATAGTTCTCCCATTCTTGGCCTCGTCTCCAATCTTTGCAGCGACTGAGTGATCCACGTGGGTGGATATTACCTCCATTGGCCTCTTTACATCTGTTCAAATGTGTGGAATTGCAAGCACACACCTGTGGGCAAAAGCCTGTTATGTTTCCATGGAGCCCAGGTCCAGACAGCTGTCCCTGTTAGTGTTGAGCTTCACTGCGGTCTGCTCTCTTTCCTCAAAAACCCTCTGTGTCACTGAACCAATCACCAGTGCATTGCACTTTGCCTGAACAGCCAATAGGAATCAGTCCTGGCTGGTTCAGTCAATGCTGACAGGATAGTGGGGCATGATTGGCCCTTAGCTTTGCCAAGGAAAGGAGAATTTCAGCTCATATTGATTTATTGTAACATGTATAATTGGGCAATATATTTTCTTGAAATTAGTGGAAAGGGGAAAATATGCTGATGTTTAAAAAAAAAAAAAAAAAAAAAAAATTAAGTCAAATATTTCTCTGTCAATGTTCACTTTATTTACTTGGGATTGACCCCAGTGTGTGATTGAGAGTTTAATTAATTTTTTTTCATCTTTTGGGGCTGTTTTCTGGTTTAACTGCGAAAAATGGTTCAAATCACATTATATTTCATGCGCAATAAAAACAAAGAAGAGGAGTTATGTTATAAAATACATGTACAGCGGTATGTGTTTCTTCCACAGCAGAGTAACTGTAAGGTTGTGGCAGGGTCACCCTGACAGAGGTGGTTTGCACCCCTGCCCGCTGTGAGATGGGTCGGCGAGACGCATTCCTGTCCTAAAGGGAGCCCACTGCCGGTATGCTATCTCATGATATCTGCATGTCTGCTCCATACTGACCCCAGGAGTCACTGGTGGGACAATGATCCGACTGAGTGTCATTGTTCCCAGCATCGCCCTGGATTGTTTTGTCATTTTTTGCTTGCCGTTGTCACCGCCCCCCTAGTCGTCCCTTCCAACACTCTCAATGTGAAAGGGGTCAAGGAACAGAATGGGGCGAGAGCACAATTGGGCCGGGGCCCGTTTCGAGTCTATTCGAGTCCCGCGTCACAATGCGTCGCTCAGAAGAGGAAAAGGGCTTTGTCTGTCCCTTTTGTCACTGTTATCGAGTGCTGCCTACAGAGCTGGCCAGCGTGTGTTATGTGTGTGCGTGATTGTTTATGTGATGATAACGCGCTTGTTTACAGCGGGGCCACCTGGAAACGCACGGGCGCGTGTGATTGTCTGCGCCTCCTGCAGAAGGCAGCAGGTTTCTGCGGAGCGCAAACGCAGACGCTGACGTGACGGAGCACAAGGTGAGCCGCGAACCTGATCTGCAGGTTTCTCTCCTGCAAAAACACCTAAAAACAAATTTAAGAGCTCGTATAATCCCATATCTGATGCAATAATCCTGAATGAAATATAAATTCCGCAAAAGGATTAGCTGAGTGTCATAGAAGAAATGGCCACGAGCACAAAAGGTAATTTGTAACCCTAGCAACTACTGGAAGTGAGGATTATCAGAGTGATGTTGGGGAGTGTCAGATGGCTTTGTAAAGACATGAGACGGGAGACCCAGGGCTCAGTCCGTGGTGCCGACGAGACTGAATATGTGTCGCCCTGTCTGGCTTTGTCTAACCAGATCAACCAGTCACATTTTTAGGTGCCATTAAGTTTACCTAAATGTCTAAACCCCAGCCTGCCACCATTTCTGAATCCAATCTCCCTGTTGCTTGTCATGGATTTGCCCTGGACTCATCGGAAAATGCCACAAGTTCTCAAATGGAAAAAAAAAATAACAATGTAATTAAAAAAAAAAAAACTGATTAACTTTACACTTTCATGGTAACTTGATTCAGCCATTTTGACCAAACCTATTGGGGGGGGGGGTCTTTTAATATAACAATGTGTTAAGTAAAATGCTTTTTCTGTAACACTTTCACTTAAAAATGGTTTTCTGGATTAGACTGGATTATTGCTCGTCTGAAAACAAGGCTGGAGGTGTTTACCTGGGTCTTGTTTTAAAGGGCATCTGAAGTCGATTCCCATTGTTTTTGTTCATCGGTCAATCAGTGAGCCGCAACTGCGCAAACGAACCGAAATAGAAGGGTTATCTACGCATGTACACAAAACATTGGTTTATATGAATGAAATTGGTCATTTGACAATGCAAGATGTCAACAAAAGCAAGTGATTTGTTTGTAAACATTGGACGTTCAACGTCCCGTCTGAGAATCAACTTTAGATGCCCTTTAACCTCAGTCATGGAGACTGAATGCATGAGATTCAGTGACCAAGTTACTGCTGTGTGCTCTGTGCTCTGAAAACAGTTTTGTGTTCTTGCCTTGTGAACCAATTAAATAAAGACGTGTACATCTTAAATATGATTGCCTCCTAGGTCTGGTTTTAATAAACAACGAAAATTAATTATATTTTTCCTGGTGTAACAATGTTATTTACTTACTGATTTACATCAATCCAAACCACTGAAATCATGGGGCTGATATGGATTTGTTTTCTGTCCGTAAAATGGAAAATGGACCTTCGTAATATGATGATAAACATAATTTTTAGACTCCGCAACGAAGTGGGGCAGGGGATATTGCAAGGGAGCTCATCCATCCAAATAAGCTGGGACAATTTTTCTCAGGAACAACTATACTTAGATTAAAACTTTTTTTTGGGAGAAGAATTGGGGAAGACATGTTAGAATTCAGATTCAGGGTACGAAAGGAAACCGATTTTCCCCAGATTAAAACTTTTTTAAGATCAGTTCAGTCGTATTTTCCTCGCATGTGTGAATGCACACAGCCAATTCAATATGAAGGCAGCAGAATTCCCTGCTCGGATACTTACTCTGTGCTGCTGCTAGGCCTGGTGTGCATTTGGAGTGATGGGTAGATGGTTAAAGCCTTTTGAGAGCCAAAAATGCAGCTTAGAACCACAAAGTAGGTCTCTTAGGGGAATTCCTGCTGAATTTATATTGAATTGACCTCACTTACTGTATGAGATTAGGGATTCTATTAAACTGATAATGACTCTGCAGTTAACCACAGTGTTTATGTGATAATCCCACCATGTAAAAGCGAGAGCTTCGCAAAACCTCTGGAGCCTCGAGCAATGAATGGAGAGGTTTGCTGAAAGGGAGGAGGGAGTACAATGCATATAGGCCACATATGGAAACATAAGCTTATTTTGGCTGAACTGAGATTTTCCGCCTCTCTGGCTCATGAACCTATGTCTTACATTACTGTTATTGCAGCTAGCTGCTGAGTGGCACGATACTGTTTGCGTTTGAGATTGCATTGCACAGGATTGCCTGGAAGTTTGTTTAATAACGATAATGGCCCCGTAATTAGAGAGAGGAAGGGACCCATCAGCATTCAGATGTGGCAGCTTGAATAGTTGTCACCCCCCCTCCCCAAGGTGATCGCATTGCGCATTGCTGGAGAAGGTGTTCACCACTTCATCCATCAAGTTTAACCACTTTTTGACTGAAGTTCCTCGAATGGCTTATTGCCTATTCACGTGGAAGTGACTATGTACTCCTGCCCAATGTTTTCTCTCTCTTCCTCTCTTTCTCTCTCTCTTACCTTCACTCCCTATTTTCATTTCTCTTTGTAAGTTTGGGAAGCTATTAAAGCAACAGCAAATGGCTTCTCAAGTGACATTTGCTGACATTCAAGGAAGTGCATTTATCAGCGTAGTACAGTTCACCTGAGTGAATGAAATGCATTTGTGTTGGTTCTTGCCTGGTGGCCCTTCTCTCTCTAAATTGATGCCCAGCGAATGGGAAATGGCAAGGTGGCGCTCTGCTCTGAAATGTCATGGTGAAAAATCTTTAATGGGCTAAGTGTAGCCTTTCGGGTTTCAACTTGTCAGGTAATGAGAAATCCCCCTGACTCTCTATCAGTCCCCCCCCCAACACCCACCTTCGAATTCTGTACGGCTCATGACCACCGCGCACCGCTAATTACTAGTTGCACCAGTGAGTGCACTGGGACTGTGAAATGGTTAGACTGCTTTTAGATGAAGATATTCCAACACTGATGATCCATGTTTTGTTCTCCATACACTTACTGTATGTGTCTGTGCATGGATGTGTAATGCTTGCATTTATATTATTTGCCTGTGGATGTGTTTGTTTTATTTAACAAAACAATATAGCCATTGTATATGTAAATGCATAATTTATAGAAATATAATAAATAGTATTTCATTAGGCACCTGTTTATACCAATCTTGTCTCCCTAGATTCCCTTCCCCCCCCCCCTAATATTTTAGTTTCAATCCTTTTTTGTCCCATATATTTGGGTTAGTCCTCAAAAACCAATGCATTTTCGAAAGTATACAAGTATCTTTGAATGTTTTCCAAAATGCAAGCTTTTGACGGAAGCACCATTGAGTGATGGTCCCCGACCCTTGAGTTCTTGATTGTGCCAGCAGTCTGTGTCACACATAGTCGCGATGTTGGAAGGGATAGAGGGCAGGGGCGCGTTTGGAGGTAATTAAAATGCAAACATTTTATGCAAACACGGTGCTCCTCACGACTGTCACATAACGGGCAGGTCACAACGGGAGAAAAGATTGAAGCACCTACAGCGGCAACTGTTGTGGCCTTTAATTTATTTCCTCTTTCAGAGGGAGTTAATAATGTTGATATTGTTCTATGAAGAAAATGTACCTCTTTTGAATAATGTATAAATGTCAGCATGTGGCGCAGTTGGGTGAGGAATTGCTATAACTGGTGTTCAAGACGCAGATGAGCTGTAGATGCTGTCAGTGTCAGTGGGAGGAAAACTGGACCCCTCAGAATGTTCTGGAATTCCATAGATATGAACTTGGAAGAACATCCCTCTTTGTTTCCTTGGTTTTATGCATGAGCCTTTTTGTACTTTTAAAATTTTTTTACAATTGTCAAAGTCAGTAGAAGTAGAGTAATGCTACTCTGTGAAGCCACAATTTTGCTAATGTTGTATTGATGATCCTCTCAAATTTGTACGTTAAGTAGCTAACCTGAGAAGCCGGAAAATCATAGAGTTTGATGTGCCTACAGTCCACCTTCGCGAGAATTGATCAGGGTTTGATTGCAGTTTTGCAGGTGACTCAGTGAAATGCATGTCACCTTGATTAGCCTAAACCTAGCCTATTGCCCTTGGCCTCTGGCTCGTGAGTGAAATCCGCACTCCTTTGTAGAGTCCATTGGGAGAAGGAGTGTACAAATCAGGATTTGTCTATGGGCATCCAGTTTCTTTGGGTCAACTTCTAATAGCGTGGTGACTGTATTTGAAACACAGAAGGCACACATTGACCAAAACCATTTTTGCAACCTTTGTAAAAAGCTGACATGTGTTCATTTGTGTACTGGGGTAGATTATTTCATATTATAATTCAATCTGTGTAAGCTGAAAGTTGTTTTCTTCCTAAGCGCGTAAAGTATTGGGAATAATGCAGAATATCTGCTCATTCCTAATCATGTGTGACAGGTTTGTTAGATTCAGCATAGTTAATTCTTCCATTTAATGTATACCTTTAGTATTTGTTTTTAAATATATATTAGGCACTCAATCTCTCAGCCTTAGCTGATCACATCCCACATATAAAACATGCACACATTCTTACAATTAGGCTACTTTCTCGCCGAAATCCAACCTGTGGATCAAGAGTAAATCATAATGAAGGATCCAGCTGCTTGGCGCACTAAGTTTCCTTTGCGCTCCGTGTATTGTAGAGTCATGGGCACTGCCTCAGTGTAAGACCGTCCCCTTTAATTCTGTCTCCACAGGCACGTTCCTTCACGATCCGAGACTCCCTTGTTTGTGATTTAATGACCTCACTAGGGCCAATCTCCTGGGTTATTGAAGATGCGACGGTGATTGTCTGTTTTTACATTTCAATTTGAGCTCCTTTTTCCTTGTCAATCGAGTGTTATTCCGGCGTGCATGAATGAGTTGGCGCACGTGCGGCTCCCGACTTGCGCGGTTTTTCCACCGAAGTTTCGGACCTTATTCTGCGCCCTGCTGTCTTCCTGGCTGGAGCGAAGCAGTCGGGGAACTCTCATTTATTCTCATTTTCTGCGCGCCGTGAGCTTTAAACGGCGACTTTTTTTTTTTTTTTTTTTTTAAGATGGCTCTTATTAAGTCCTGCAGCAGAAATTAAATTGAAGCGGCGACCACGTGGCACCATTCAATTTCAGCTGTGCAAAGCAGCGTCCGTAACGTCAACAGCCCGCAGCGCATGTCCCTGCCCTGGATCCTACCTCCCACCTCTCTCCTGCCATCAAGGGCTTTTTCATTATCTACCCCAACCTCCGGAGCAAGATAAATACCACCCTCCTCTAAATTCAAGATGGGAAATTAATGATGCAGTTCTTGATCTAAAACGGTTATTATTGCATTCTCGTTCAAAGGAAGTCATCCTTTATTGCTTAGAAGCACATTTAGTGTTGATGACACAATTAGGATTTTGATTCAGAATTATCATAGATGATGCATATCAAAGTGTTTTTTCCGCTTTTTCATTAGCTCTTACCCTTTGGTGTACCAGTGCAGTTTTTTTCTATTAAATAAATCAGATACTGTTCCCTCATTATATGAAAGTCTTGTCATCATTCTGAGTAGTCTGTGCTATGATAATAGCAGAATTCACGGACGCTAATGCTGGTGGAGCAAAGGCCGAGCTTTCATGGCTGAGACATTTTTTTTTTCCAGAGCGGTGCGTGTGACTGCGTGCACTGGAGGGTCATGATGACATAGCAGCATGAGATCATAACTCCGACATACTCACTTCCCACTGCGTTAGCCCAGCTATGCTGTCTGCATTGTGAGTGGGGGCAGCATTTGGGTGAGAGTGCGGGCGGGGGGATTGCATGGTAGTTTTACAAGGAAATGCACTTTTCAGTTGAGCTGTTTTTAGAGAGGTGCCGGCGACTGCTGTGAAATTCCGGGGTGGGAGAAGGTGAACCCTTGTGCCGGAAGCTGGGGTATTCTAATAGCCCCACCTCATCCTGCCCTGATCCCTTCCGCAGCCTCATGAAATTGTGATGCCTACAGTTGGTCCCCCAGGCTGCCGTTCCTGCTGGAGTGACCTGTAAAGGGGGCCCGTATGAATGACTGTGCAAAAGGGAACTGAGGTCGTGTTAAAACCGAGCAGCGTTGGATAGTGGTTGGCTTCCACTGCAAGGCCGTTTTTCAAACTCTGAGCCTGACAAAAAATTCAGTTGCTGTCCTGCGAATTGAGCTTTAAGGGGTCAGCGTGCGGTCGCATGTGCATGCGTGTGTGTGCGTCTCCATGTGACGTCTAGTGGACGTGAATATATAGCCGAGGCTGAACCATTAAGTAGACTGTATTGCTTTCCATGTGCAGTATGCCAGCCATGTGAACTGTTGGCTGTCTAATATGTAAGCTTGTGTGTGTGTGTGTGTGTGTGTGTGTGTGTGTGTTGTGTGTGTGTGTGTGTGTTTGTCTCTGCTCTACTGCAGTGCCGTATGGCTGTCAGGTGGATTTTCTGAGAGATTATCATCAGGGAAACACATTTCCTGTCCATAGTGATGAGGAGGGGCTGAGGCAGCACCTGATTTAGTAATTACACTCCGGATCATTATTTAATGATTCTGCTGCATTAATCTGTCAGGAATTATTTAGAATGTCCCCAGAAAATGTCACAGAGCAGCGAGCTGATTAAAAGTTATGAAATATTTAATTCTTTTTCCTGACATGCGGGGTAGTGGCTCATTTCAGATGACACTGCTCCAATTGAGTGCTGCTAATAACATCTCCTATAAGGAGGGCTTAAGCGCACACACATGTACAAGCTTACATGCATACGTATATACACAAACTCATTCACAGGTCTGCATACTGTACAGACACATAAATTCACTCACAGACAAATACCAATAGGCATTCATTCAGACTCACGCACTGACGCACACACTCGCGAACGCCTGCACGTGTGCCTAGTCACAAATATATTTTTTTTCCCCCCAGGTCTGCATTTGTTTATTGCCTGCTTATCAGAATGACATTCAGATACAGGCATGGAGAACTCATTCACTGGGGTGGGTGATGAATCCATTTCAGTATGTATACATAGGGGATCTTATGCACCTTCAATTTAGTGTATAACCTCCACCCCCCCCCATTCCGTTGCTGTGGACACCTTTAAGACAGCTGGTATACTGCAGTCCTTGTTATGAGTTTTATTAGTCCACTGCCCTGACATTTTTCAATGAACAAAGGTGCAGAGATAAGCTGAAATTATCAAGCCACACACTTGAAATGACAAACACAGGAGCAGCCGAACATGGTCACTGACAACAGAATTTCGAGTACAAGCTTTGAGGTTTGATTAGCTGCTGTGGGCTGGAGGGAGGGGTGGGGTGGGGGGGGGGGGGTGTTGAAGTAATTAGTCCAGGTGCTGTTGACCAGCAGGCTGGCCTGTGATGTGATCATTCGCATCATGTGACCTGAGGTGGATTGTAAGGGGTTGGGTTGGGTTGGGGTGGGGTGGGTGGGGGGGGGGTACAGCCTTCTCTGGACAAAGCTCAAGGGGTTAATTGATGGCCTAGAGGCAGCCTCATATCCTCACATATTTCTCATCTCGTCATCTTCAAAAAAACATCTACATGCTGAACAAATCATTATGTAAATAAGCCACATGGCTTTCAACAAAAACCTAAGGAAAAAAAAAAAATCATCGCACTCCCCTCCCCGTCTCTCCTGGTGCCTTTGTTCCTCCCTGCTATTACAGGTCAAAACTCGCTGCTCGTTTTCATTAGTCACACTCAAATTGATTCGGGTGCACCGCGCGCGCGCAAAAGGAAAAAAAGAAGAAGAGTCGCCAATTTCTGTACGAGAGGGGAAAGTTAAGGAGAGAGCCCAGAAACAAGGTGAGGTTGGAGCGCAGATTAAAAAGGGAGACAGTTTCGTAATGAGAGGGTTTGGTCGCATTTCCCTGACGGAGCGGATTCGCCGAGTGCTCGAGCGCTGTTCTTAATCTGAAATGGAATTCGAGGCGTGAGAGCTGATTACGCACTCCACACCCCGCAGCCCCTCGCGCATTTTCTCAAGTGCGCGTAATTAACCAAACAGTTTCCTAAAAGGATTGTCAGTTTAAAACGCAAATTCCCCTGCTCTTTGTTTGGCAGTGGCGGCCAGGAACCCGTGAGGGGACACAGAGTGAGGGGAATTTTCTTTGGGGGGGGGGTGCAGTTGGGGGGTTATGTGGAAAATAAAATTTTAAACTAGTTGTCCCAATCGCATTACCCTCTTTCCCCACCCGTCAATCTTTTCCAGCCTCCCCTCCGCCCTGTTTGGGGAAATTCTGTTGCAAAATGTGTGGCTGCATGTCTGAGCAGAGCTCGGCTCAGTGCAGTGCTTTGCTCGCAGCACCTATACGCTTGCATAAAGACTGGGGATTTTCATCTGTTTACTGAGAGATTAATGATCAAGTGCCTAAATCAGGGCGCAAGATTACCTCCAATCCGAAAGCAAATGAGTGGAGCTGTGTGGATTAGTCACAGGACCAAGTCTGGCCTCACTACACCCATATTGAGCCAGTCTGTGCTCCTGCAGGGGTGTGTGTGTGCGTGTGTGTGTGTGTGTGTGTGTGTGTGTGCTTGTTTAGCAATACTTGTGAGAACCAATTTTTGAGAAACCATGGTTATGAGAACATTCTGTGTGGTCCTCAAAGAGTAATACAGAGGATTACAGCTAATTTGTTTATGTTAAGGTTATGGATACTGTTAAGGCTAGACATAAATTTGTTCCAGTTTGGCTTTGGGAAAGTCAATGCAATGAAAAGTATAGCTATACAAGTGTGTGTGTGTGTGTGTGTATGTTGGGGGAAGGCTTGGTGAGAAATTATGGCACAGATGACAGCTGTGAAAGATCACAGTTATGTCTGTCGTGTTTTAATTAGATTTTGCACTAATTACCACGTGCAAAGTAGTGGACGAAACCCCAGTTAAATGATGAGCGGGGTTTATTTAATTGGTGCAAAAACGGATTTGGACTCATCTGCCGTCATTCACATGAGGATAATTCCCTGAGTTATTATGAGCCCAGTAAATAAATCCGAATACAAGGAAAAACAACTGTGCCCGATGAGCCCCAGAAGTCACTGCACGAAACCAGGCAACGAGAGCAGCTTTCAGGTAAATGCTCTTGTATTGGGATCACCAGTCACTCTTTCTCCTCCCCTGCTTCCAGTCCCCTTACTCTGAAGACACTCCCCTCAAACTCAATCTTCATTTTGATATCAGCCACACACCTTTAACCCCTTTGCGCAGATTACAAGTAATGCCAATTTTTTCCTGCTACGCATGAGCCTATTTAGGCTTTACAATTCAGTATTTGTGTTACAGAGACTCTGGAAAATTATTCGAGTGAAGCAAAACGTTTGGAAATTCAATTACAGAATTATTTAGGAATTAAATTTCAGAATTTACAGATGCCGGCGTCTATATCTGTGCAAAGGGGCTAAAGTTTTGTGTCTTTATCTTGCACAGTTATGATGCCATTATGGTGACAAAATATGTCCGCAGACAGGTATAGACATACAGTATAAGCTCCTGACAAAGTACTCAGATCACTTCAGTGTAAGTTGCTGCTTCGGTAGGTGTCTTCAGGTCCACATTTGGCTGTAGTGACACGTGCACACGCTCTCTCACTCAGCGAAAACAATGCCAGCCCACGCTGCCGTGGCTTGTAACGAAACTGGTCGACTGAAGACTCGTAACTTCACCCTAGCCAACCCCTCAAACGCATTTCAGCATCTCCTGAGCACAGAGAGTCATTCAGGATTTACAGTTTGCCTTTAGCTTGTGGACATGTTAGTATGTCAGGAATGAGAACATCGATCACCATCTCCATCTCTCTCTCGAATTTCTTTCAGCATGCTTTACTGGCATGACAAATTTTCAAACGTTCATTTTCAAGGCATCGTCAAAGTAAAATCAACTGTAGGAGATTAACAATATGAACGTAAAGATGAACATTAAGTGATCATAAAAATAAAAGAATATAATTAGAATAATTCAAATATGTATTTTATATTTTTGTACTTTATATGTGTTGTCTCTGACGACCTCTCTCTATCCATTTCCCTCTCATCTCTGTTCTTCTCCTTGACTTTCTCCACTTTTTTCTGTCCAGTTCCCTCATCATATATTTCTGTGTCTCTCCCTCCCAGTCTCCACCCCTGCCCTTCTTCTTCTCTTGCTTTGTCTCTTTCTCTCCATCACTGTCCTTTTTTCCTCCTTCTCTCTCAATCTCTAAATTTCTCCCTCTCAACCAATCTACGTATAACATTCTCGTTCACCTCTTCTCTCTCCCCCTTCATCAGTCCTTCACCCTCTCTCTATGCTTTTCTCTACCTTCCTCTCTATATCTTTGTCCTTCTTTCTCTCAACTATCTTTTGCCCTCTGCATCTTTCTCTATATCTCTCTCTCTCGTCTTTCCCACACTCCAGCTCCGTCACACCCATATGCAGCGCGAGATGGCCATTTTGCGACGCGTGCATGGACAGCTACTTGGAGGCTTTTTATATAAATTAAACAGGAAGTTTTGGGGGGAAATTACATTGCCAATTCAAATCCCAGTCACTAATGCATCTCATTGGCGGCAGCGCTATTCCCCGAGGTTATCTGTGTCAGCCAGCCCGGCCTCGCATGCTGTGTCAACTGTCTATTGAAAAAGGAGAGAGAAGTTTAGCGAGAATCGCTGCCCTGAGCGAGGGCGAACGGAAAACTAGCGGACTAGGCGGCGGGGGCGGCGGGGGGAAGAGACATGAAAAATTCATGGCTCTTGCATTGCGAGTCGCCGGGATATTTTAATTCGCGGAGGAAAGAGCGTGTGTCGAGCGCGGGCGCCGTTATAATTAAACTGATACGACTCTCAGAATTGGCTTGGACCCTGCTGCAGTTGTCATCCGCTTCCCTCCCTCATCTTCAAACTATTTGAAAATCAATTATCTCAACAAACCAGCTGTAAGGACTGTATGCCAGGCACTTAGTGCTGAAGTGAATAACTTATTTGAAATTCATTACTGCATTGAGCAGCCCTCCAAGATTTTTACGGCGCTGCCTGGCCCTGTTTTCCCTCGTTTTTAACGGGGCCAATTGTCATGCAATTTTAACCAGCTCCGCGCCCGTCCCCCCTAGTGCAGACCCTGGTGGTGGCGACTGATTGGGTTTTTTTTTTCATTTATTTATCACATGCAAATCATTGGCCTCCCAGTGATGCTCTCTTGTGTACATGAATATTGATGTGTGTGTGTGTGTGTGTGTGTGTGTGTGTGTGCATGCGCATGTGTGTGTGTGTGTGTGTGTGTGTGTGTGTGTGTGTGAGCATGCGCGAGTGTGTGCAGTCATCTGTGTATGTTTGGGTAAGAGTGATGTGTATTTTAAGTCTATTGGGCGGGTCTTGTGTACGTATTTGTCTGTCTGTGTGTTTGTAGGAGGTTGTTGTATGTATTTATTTTTCTTTGTTGGGCAGTGTGGTGTGTATGTGGAGGGGAGGAGTCATATGTATCTGTGTTTTTGACTTTATTGGGCGGCACTGCTATGTGTATTTATGTTCGCAGGGATTGGCATTTCTAAGTTAAGGGCTGGAAGGAGTATGTAGGTATTGACATGTTTTTTGGTCTGTAGGCCTTTGTTTTACCGTACATTTGTGTCTGTGTTGAGCAAGAAAGTGTGTTTTGGGGTGGGGGGGGGGGGTGTAATGGGAGTTAGGATTAATGGTGCCTCCATATTTAAAGCCAATACTACTGGCACTTTGCCGGGTGAATGACAGGCTGTGGAGGATTTTAAGGGTGGGGGGGTGTCGATGTGGGGGGGGGGCTGTGGGGTGGTCGGCTGGTGGCTGCTGTTTGTGTGTCAAGGACGTTAGCGGGCTGGAAGGATGATGGACACTGGAGCGGAGGGGATGTGAAATGGAGTTGATGCGATGTCTCTCCGGCTCTGCTCGTAAAGCCGGCTGAGGCTCTCTCCGACCAAGCTTTCACTGCGGATACATCAGCTCCGGAGAGAGGGAAAGGGAGAGAGAGAGCTTTATCAGCACTTCCACCTGACATGCCTGTCAACCGTCGCCCTCCACACCGACAGGAAGTGTCACAGCCTCGCATCACCGCCTTTTGTACCGCCGCCTACAATCCCGTCGCCTCTTTTGAGAAACCCGATTGGGGTGGAGTAGGGGGGACTGCGGGGCGGGGCAGGGTCGACGCGGAGAGGGGGGGTGGTTTGGGGTAAAAAGGGAAGATTCGAGAGGGATTCGTTGTTTATTTTGGACTTTATCTGTTGCAGTAAATTGGGAGAGTTGTGTGGATTAAGTGCTGTGTCTGTGTCGGTAGAGTTGTGATCGGTGAAACGGGGCGGGGGGTGAGCACAGTTTGGGGTTCTGGGGGAGTGTAGGGTGCTGAGTAATTATCGGATAAAGGGATGATTCAGAGGGAGGGGTGTTAGCGGGACTTGGGAAGGTGTGAGTGGCTCATTGGGGCTATGTCATCTGTTCTTTCTGTTGCATCCAGTTTTCTCATTGGCAGACAAAAGGGCCCCATTATATCAGTTGAATGGTTTTTGTTGATTTAAAGCTTAATTGTATTGCATTTTTTCTATTTTATAATTGTAGTCAATGTGTATTTTATATTTCTTGCCTCACATACCGTGCTGTAGACTAGATAATGTGGATGGAATATTGTCCCATACTTTTTGCCTCTCAGTTTTTCGTAGCAAAGTATCCAGGCCCCTCAAGTAAAACCAACCCCTCAGAAAATACAACAAACATGAACAAGTGATGCCATGGAATGCATTGCACCTAACACAAACAACTTGGTCTGCACATGCAAAACCACTCATCTCCACCAGCAGAACAATATCCCAATATTTCAAATGCAAAAATCAATCCTGTTCCTCATTAATGTGTCTATGCTCATTGATGGCGCCTATCACAAATTGTGGTAAAAAGGAGTGACACACAGATCATTGACTAGCTGTATTTGAATCCCTATTGAATAGAAGATAGGATTTTTGAATACAAAAATGAAAAGGGTACTGAGACGATGGTCCGAAGTCAGGCAGGAGGGAATAGGACCAGTGGAGATTAGGCTGAGTGTAGCAGAAGGGACTGGTCCAAGGTCAGTAGCCAAGGTGTCATGACGAATAGATCAGGGCACACTGGGCACATAATAGCCAGCGGGTGCACTTATTTTGTTCCTAAAGGGCTACTGTACAATCCACAGCACTGCATCATGAGTAAAGAGGCTAGTTTTAGTGAAATTCACAAAGACGCGCTGCTAATACCTCTTTGTCAAAGTCGATGTAGAGATGTTTGTCTGAGCTTGCTTGTTTTGAAGATTAAAAACTATACCTGGTTTTATCTCTGGACCACTACCAAGGTAAGAACATCAGTTTTAACATGTTTTGACAAATTGTAACAATGCTATACTGTTGAGCTTATGGCACTGGTGACAATTTTACATACTAATTTCGCTATCGCATTTACATCATAAGATTGTTTTACGCAGTTAGAAGCTGAGGCCTCAAGCTTTCGAATGGGGTATAGTTCTACAACGTAGCTCAATATTTGAGGGTATATAACACTATCATGCTTAGCCGCCCGCCCACGGGCTGATGGTTGCGAAAGGGTTAAAAGCCAAAGACGGAAGACAACAGTCTAGCTAAGGGTAGACGAAAACCAGGAACTGAAATACACAAAGACAGCTACAAAGTGGAAAGGAGTGTGCACGCACTGGGAGGAAACACAAGCGGTGGGGAGTAGAGACAAAACTTAAATAATGAGAATCAACAAAATGAAAACTGAAACTGACAGACTGTGGGGAAAAACACTTTAAAAACACTCAGGACATGACTAGGCCTTCTATGCCCAGGGAACTACTGTTAAACAAGTTGACAAAGTTTCCCCAACTGAGTTTACCTTGGAGGCAGACCCTGTTCATTAGCTGTCAACAGCATGTCCAGGCTATGATGTAATGGTAATCAGCTGACATTTGGAAGAGCTGGCTTCCAAATCTATTTTTAATGAGCAGTCTTTATTGTCGGTCTCCATCTGATTTCTGTAAACTCAGCTGTAAACCTTGTGAACAGCTGACAGGGTAACAATAAACCGATATAGAGACTTCTGAGGGGAACAAAAGAACGAATAAATAAAGAAATGTTGAGGCAACAGAAAAGTGGGGTCAAATTGCCTTTCACTTGGCGTAATTTTCAAATCGTTTCAAAATTACTGCACCAGCGAGTGCTCGCAATTTGTTCTGTTCTGGAGAGTCAGGTGTGGAGGGCTGTTTGAATGACTTAAATTTGGTATTTAATAAACACACAAACATGCCACGCTCTATTTGTGCGCCAGGTTTTTCCTCTATCCACTGGAAAGAGGTTTCTTACATGCGAAGGGGAAACTACAGAGAAAAGATCAATAAGAAGACCATTACTCAACATGCTTAGATACAGAAGAAGCATTTTAGCAATTTGCCTGTGTCCGAATGCTGCACAAGGAATTATTTGATCAATATCATTGCAACTTGACAGAGGAGAGTAAATTATATGATCAATGTTTTTTCTCATTGTGAATGACTCCTCCGACTGTGAAGACTTTGCTTATATGTGTGTGCGAGCGAGTATGTGTGCGATGTCATAAACAGCAATATGAGACACTGCACTGAAAACAACACCAAAACCGTCAGACCCATGGTGCGTAATGCGCATGCGTTCCACCTAGAATCCCTACTAAATATCTGGCGGAGTGAGTGAGCAACCACAGCTTGTAATACACAGACCATGGCAGTAGCTGTTGGATGCTGTGATCTTGCAATAAAATCTTGACTGCACACATTGTTTTATCGCATGGTTTAAGTGGCAAAGGAATCTCCAAGGATCAACAATGGAGAACTGTGGGGTTTAATTATGTCTTAGGCTCAATGAAGTCTCCAAAATTATGCTCAGACACCATCTATACAACTACAATGTATTTGAGGTTGTTACTGGAAAAAAGACTCTGTTGTCCTCAAAAACAAACTCATGCTCTGACAGTTTGCCACACAGCTCTGAAACTTCCAATGAGACCAGGTTCTATGGTCAACAGAGACCCAATAGAGGTGGGTTTGGCATAAAAACAAAGTGAAAAACACTGTCTCCCCCAGTAAAGTATGATAGAAGACCTTGGCCCACAACATTGTAGTTTTAATCAAGTACCATGGCCATCCCAGTCCTGTGACATAAACTCAACAGGAAACCCATGGGATGAGCTGAAGAGGAGCGTTCATGAACACAGACCCAAGAATGTGAAAGATCTGGAGAGATTCTGCATGGAGCAACAGTTTCAGATCCCTTGCCATGTTTTCCCTAGGATAAGAATCAAAGCTGTTATTTTGGAAAATGGAGGCTGCTCAAAGTCAGAAATGAAGAGGATCCAATTATTGTGGCACATTTTTAAGTATTTGTATTATGACAATATTCTTACAAACAATATTCTATACAGTATTTCGATTGACGTTTATATTTTTGTTAATTTAAAAAAAAAAAAATTTCAAGAGGATACACAAAGGTATTAATTCATTAAAACTTTTGTTCATATTTACCAATGGTGGCGATATTAGTTGAGAGCTCTTTGTATTCGGTTACTACTGTACATCGAGTTAATTAATGTGGACTGAGCCAGTGTCGTCTTGCGATTGGTGGGTTTATGTTGCCTGGCATAGTAGCATCTCCCTAAGACTCTTAGATTGATTGTTAACCTCAAACTTTGCTTGTCTAGATGTGCGTGAAGCGTCTTCCTCTGCCCCATGACTATGGGAGACTTGGAATGTGAACTGTGGTGTGATAAGAGATGATCGTTGACAAAGTAGTATTCACAAATACTAGCAGACATTCCAAATCAGATGGAGAAGGAGGAAACGCCTTTAAAAACTGTTAAATTGGATGAGACAATTGACTTATCAATCTGCACACCAAGCGCAAGCATGATGACACTGGGTGGATAATGATGATGCAACTACTCAGCAACTTCCAGAATTATAATGATCAGTTATTATATTTCACATTGAAATATACTGTATTTGTTGTCTTCCTACAAGCATGCAATTGCTACAGAGGAAAGAAGCGGGCTGGTTAACATGTACTTCGCCTTACAAGTCGCTTGTATTCATCTTGTCTATGGTCTGCCATTTTGTTACCTTGATCCCATCCTGTTATATTTGACTGTTTTGCACTTTTGAAACTCTGGTGCTTATTCACTGACAGTCGAGCCTTTTCACGCCTTACTGCGAGCTTGGTTCAATTGTTGGATTCACTGGCCTTTTTCATTGTTGCTGCTCAGTGAATCTGTCATTGTCTTGAGCCGACTGTGCCAATTCACCGAATCTTTTCTCAGATGGTTCCATCTTCACTATGGGTTCTTTCAGGAAATCCACTAGCCAGGTATTATGCCATCTTGAATACCTCTTTAGAAAGTCTGGTGAATGCACACTGCTTTATGTGAGTAGTGTCATGTCTGTCAATTAGAACGGTTGCGATTAGGATTTTTGTAACACTGCAGGTGTGTACTGGCTCACCACCATGCGGTGGTGGCAGTTGTTGAAACATATCTGTCAATATTATTACATCATTTACACCTACTGTGCTTGGAGAAGCGCTTTATAATAGTTACAGCAGCATTACAACAAATTCGGAGTCTGAAACTTGTAACACACGACAATCTGCCAAATGCGTGTGGCACATTGAGGGTCAAGCGGTAGTGTTTGTGTCGCTTATTCCATCCACCAGACACAGTGGTTAGCTCAGCTAAAAGCCATTTTCAGACCCCATTAATTTAATAGGTCTTAATGCAGAAGGCACCAAAGTGAGATGAGATGATAAATCTCCATCATAGGGTAAAAAAAGCTGTTAAAAATGGAAATTACTCAACATTCCAGGGCAACTACTTAAAAATTATAAATTTTAAAAAGACATGAAATACACTGCCTGGCCAGAAAAATGTTGCACACTCTAATAATTTGTTTGACTGCCTTTATCTTTGATCATGGTGCGAATTTGTTGTGGCATTGTTTTGACAATCTTGGGCTATGTTACAACATTTATTTCCTACTAGAGTTGCATGCTTTTTTAGCTAAGATCTTGCATTGATGAAGGAAGAGTCAAACCGCTCCATAAAGCCTTTTCCTTCGCATCCCAAAAATTTTCCACTGGTTAAGGTCATGACTCTGTGGTGGCCAATTCATGTGTGAAAATGGTTCCTCATGCTCACCGCACCACTCTTCACTATTTGAGCCCAATGAATCTTGGCATTGTCATCCAGGAATATGCCGATACCTTCAAGGATAAAAAAAAAACATTGATGGGATAACCTGGTCATTCAGTAGGCTACATTCAGGCACACTTCATGTTAAGCTGCATCATGTTCCTGAGCCCAAACCTGACCAGTTGAGGCAACCCCAGATCATAAGAGTGCCTCCAGAGTCTTGTACAGCTGACAATATGCATGACGGGTGCATTGCTTCATGAGCTTCCTTTCTTACGCTGCTTTCACACCGGACGCGAAACGAACTTTTCGCACGACAGATTACATTCAAAGTCAATGCAAAGACGCGAATACGCGCGATTTTTTTTTTTTTTACGATGAGACTTCACCAAGTGCTTTGGTAATCTCTGATCACGATTATTCTTTTTTTTTTTTCTTGCCCATTTCTTTCGCGTAGTTGGCAGTTCACTATTCACGTTCCAGGTTTTGTGTGCTGGACAATTCTTCACCCGATTCCAGTGATTTCAGCAATCTTCCTCATAGTTTTCTTTGCTTGATGCAGGCCAATAATGCACCCCTCTTGAAATACAGTAACATCTTTTCCATGACCATGGCATATGTCTTTCGGCATGGTGGTTTAATAAATGAGAAGCTTCACAATGCTACAACAAAAAGAATTGTTGTCAGTCGAGCCATATTAATCACCTCGATAATGATTCACTCATAAGTTCTCAGGTATTTGGTTAGTTAAATCCAAACAGGGACTTTTGTTTTTGACCAGGAAAGTGAAACTTGCGCTGCTTGTCAAAGTTGGGAGTGGAGTGCTGGCATCTTCTGCCTCATGAAATGGTGCTGCTTCTGCTTAGACAGTGAGTGACTGAAGGGTGTTTCAGATAGGACACGACATGCGCTGCACTCAAAACCTGTTATTTTCTAGGGCCTGCGCAATGGAGAATGTTCAGTGCTTCTGCACACAAAATTCAACCAAGTTGAACTTTTGCTCTGTGCTTTGTGATATCAAGCAGTGAGCACGGCACACAATACATCCCATCTGAAAAGCCCTTGAGTCAGTCAGACTTGTCTATTGCTGCCACGGTCATACGCCCTCATTCGCTCACCAATATCTGTCAGCTAGGTCCTCAAAATGATTTGGGAAGCCCCCAGAGATGGTTTCCATGTTGTTCTTGAGGTGCTTGGCTCTGATATGATTTTGCAAGTTGGACATGTTTGCCTGCTCACCGAAATCTGTTTAAGTGCAGCACATGTCCTCATCAGTACAAGCTGGCTGTCCATGTTTGGTATACAGGTGATGTGCACTTAAATCAGACTTATAAGTTATGGTTGTTTTAGTTGCCATTGAAGACCCCCGTGCTGGAAGTACTTAGGTCCCAAAATGTCAATTTCAAGAAAATCAAAGCAGTGGACTTTGGTAAGTACAGTGTAAAAGATGTTTTCCCATCCTTACCTCACGGTCTGGAAATGTGACTTTAGTACTTTTAGCACTAGGCTCTTCAATTTATGTTTGTAGCACCTATTAAGACACTGGAGAAAGCAACAAAATAACTTAGAATTAATTTATTTTTGAACCTTTGTTTTCATTAGGTGAGGATTGTATGTGTAGGTTGAAATATGTGCACACATTTACTTGGCAAAAGAAATGGTGCAAGTTCAGGATAAAAAAAGTGACGACTGCAGTTTATGCCACTCAACCGCAGGTTGGTGACACCACTGTGATGTTGCGGCCCACGGTAATTGTTAAGGGAGTTGCCAGCTTTTGTCTTCCTACAGCAAACAAAGGCCCATCTTTCATGCCTACCCAAGTACTGTGCACGTTCACTCAGCATTATTGTCTGTGCATTCTGCAAGGTTAAACTTCATTGCTATTTTATTAGCATTCATTCTGTGTGCTAACCATTATAAAGTCATGCATCCTTGCTTCTCAGCCAATATGAATGACAGTGACTGCAAATTCAAAAATGAGGGTGTAATCTGACCTGTGCAATTGTGCCGTTTCGGTACAGATGACGGCCTTATTCCGGGGATGAACATAAATTGGCAGTTTCAGTCGCAGTTGCCTCATGTGCTTGATACAGGTTTTGGATTGGATTGTGTCAGTTGCACAATTTGACAGAGCTTACCTGAATTCACTGACACGCACTGCTGAAATATAAAGTTGCAGTGGATATGTCCTGATCTAGGTACAGATACAGACTCTGCTGATGTGATTTGATTTTGTTGTATCTTACAGATGTGTTGTGCTCTCTCTTTGAAGGTGACCTGGGTTTGGGTAAACCAGCACTACCCCCGCCCCCCCATTCCGGTTGAGTAAATCGGGCATAGTGAGCGATGTGAGATGACATCATCGACCTGGGTATTTCAACATGCAGTAGGAAATCCAGCTCCAATGGTCACAAAATGGTGGCGGCGCACGTATCGTTAAGTAGCTTCCTTTAGTAAAAGTACGTTACATTTGACTAGTAATGCCTGATGCCCACACAATAAAAAACTAATACACTTTTGACATCGACCGGCTGTACATTCCTTACTGACTTTAAACCGAAAAGACGGTTTTGTGGCCTGTAAGCGTCCTAGCTATAAGTTTCCTTCTCCCCGTCTACCCCTTACTGTGAGGTCCTTCTCTGTTTGACCAATGACGATTTAGAAATCCTAATGTGCGCATAATTTTACGTGGATTGTCTGTTCAGGAAATGCAGACCTTTAAAATGTTCTCACAGTCAAATTTCGAACATACCTCACATTACTGAGAAGCAACCCTGTCGTTCCGCAAAAAAAAAAAAAAACAAAAACAAAATGGACATGGACACCCGACATTATGAGAGCGGAGGAGTGTAGGAGTGTTTTGCATAGTGCATTTGGTTCATTTTCCCACCTTTAGGTTTTGCCCACACCCCGTCTCCGCCTCCCAGTAGCGTAGCCCGCAATGGAGGCTGATGAAACTAAGCAGGTGAGTTTAGACGAGGAGACGGAGAAGAGGAGAGGCAGAGTAAAGTGACAGAGAGAGAAGCTGTCATAGTCACTTAAGAGAGAAGTATTACAGCATGCAGCCAGGTTGTAATTTGTTCTGAAAGCGCAGAGGAAGCAGGAAGGTATCGCGTCCTCCCGGCTCTTCACAGGAGACGCGTATTACTTTTAATATGATTTTAATTACAGACAGCGACTGAAGCTTTCAGATTACTCCGCTCCTCACCTCCCAACCACATTCATTAACTTGAATAATTTACTAATAATCATGTAGCCTACATTCCATTGGAAAAAGAGCGGCTATAGGTCTTTGTCGTCTAGCTGCTTTCCGTCGTATTTTATTATTTACCACTATAGAAAGGTTGAAAACATGTTCTTAATTAGTAATTATCACCCTAATAAATGCATAAAAGATCAGTCTGTGATGTAATTGTTCCTAAACTATGGGCCTCTAAGATGTTGGGTTTAGAGACAATTTTTTTCCATCTAAAATAAGCTATTACATTAGAATCTGCATCAGTGCATTTAATCATTAAACTACAGTAAAAGTAAGTTAAGAGTAATTAGTGTGAGCCCTATCATATTTTCTTTTGATCTACTCCTTTAGCTCACTGAGTCCATATGCTTTTTTCCAAGATTATTCTCTCAGGCAGATATATGACTGTTAAGGATGCAACCCATAAAAGTGAAACACGTTTAAAACGCAGTTTACACTTCATGGATTGAATCTCCACACCTTTAATATTTCATTGAGTATCGCCCCTTTCGCTCTGCTGAAACCCAGACTCACTTTCAATAAAAATTATGAGCCTGTATGTTTGTTTATGGGCCTGAGAGAGAGAGAGAGAGAGAAAGAGGCGTCATGTTCCAGTAAGGATGATTGGATGAGACGCTTGTGAACGAGCTGACTGCTGACTCCAACTGCAGTGTGGCCTGGGAGTCGTCTCTTCTTCGCATCACGCGGGATTGAGACGGTGCGGGTAGGGGTGAGGCGGGGGGGGGTTGTCTGTTGTGCTGCATTTATACCAGGGATCACTCAGGACTTTCCCAGTCGTCATGGCGCAGCCGGGAAGTCGCCCCCTAGGGCAGTGCGCCTGAGTCACTCACTGATGGTTGCACTGGACAGTCGGCAGTTCTGTTAGGGGTTATTTCAGAGCAGGGGCCTGCAACCCTGGTCCTCTCTCATGAGCAATCAGAGGGTGCTAATGCTGTATCAGTCATTCTAACATACAGCAAGTGAATGAGCTCGTATATAACAGCATGTGGACTTGTGCGCTTATATTAGCATACAATTTTGAGCCAATGAGTCCAAAGGTTACAAAAGAATTTCAATAAAATGCTGTATATCAACCAAGGTAAGAAAGCCATTCATCTTTCTGCGAATGGCCCTAGTTAAAAAAGAGTCCAATTCTGGGAATGGCAAAACCCCAAATACACTTGATAGCTTGTACTGTACAGACCTCTGTATGAACTCTGTTATGTCGGGGAATGGAATTATCCACCGATGTAGACATCATAGATTCATGTGCCCATATTAAATTGTAAACCAGGTATATGATGGATTGGTATGATAGATTTAATGGAAGAATGTTGTGAACCACAACACACTATTGCCATAATCAAAGGACTAGCTGCCATTTTATTTCTCATGTAAATAGCAGAAAACCAATCGGTGGTGATACATATGGTTGATGGTATTTCATGGAAGTCCAAAGTGACATCATGCGGAGAACCACAGGGGTCTATTTAAGGCACTTTTCTTTTCTTACATATGTTAATGATATGCCAGCTGCACTGAGCCGTAAAATACTGCTTTATGCTAATGATTCAGCCCTCTCAATATCGGGTAATATTGCCGGATGGTTAGAGGAGGCCGTAAGTGAGCAGTTTGAAAAAAGAACAGGTTTGGTTTGCGGAAAATAATTATTCTACACCGCTTTGCGAAAGCAAATCTATTCTGTTCGATGCACAGCAACTGCTAAATGAAGGAGGCGGACAAGACCGAGGTTGTTTATGCTGATAACAACATTGAATCAAAAACAAGTTCCACTTGCTCTCTGAAAGTGCAAGTACGCTTGCGTTTCTGTGTCATTACACCGCTAATGTACATCGAAAACTCAGGCTCTGGCGCAATATTGCTTTCTAATCTTTTGCTATTAATGAACTTTCCCATTTAGAGTCTTCTGAGATGCAGCTTGTCCTTATAGCTGTCCTCTAGTCAAAGTGAGTGGTTGGGTGGGGGGGGGCGCTGAGCTGGCAGCGGGGGAGGGAGATTTTGTTTCACATTTCATTCAGTTCACTGAGCACTGAGCAGGTATGAGTAATGTCTGGGTTTGACAGGTCAGTCTGACTCATACAGGACACGAAGCCGAGCGGAGATTATTTCACAGAGGAGGGGGACTTACAGTCCAGTTCACTGTCTCCTGGGTCCTGGCGTCCATCTAGATCTTGGGAGGTAGGTCTCTTCGCAGGGTCTTCCTCCAACAGATGGCTCACGCACACAGGCGAAGCATCTTTCTGCCAATGGGCGTGGCCTGTTAACTGAGACACGCCCTCACAGTGGGTGGCGGCTTCAGTCATTTTTTGTGGGAGGAGTCAGCTCGTCTATTCTGTCTCTGCAGGAAGTTGGGTTTTTTCGTAGGAGGTGGAATTGGGGGGGTATTGTGGGATTGAGGCCTCATATCGCACCCAACCAGGCGGAACAGTACAAATACATCCACCACTCAGGATTCATTCTCCAGAGAGAGACTGATGCCCAATCCCCAGACACACGGGATCCCTGTTCCGTCCCAGTGTATTTGGAGAGAGAACATCTCTTTCTCCCTCTCTCCCTCCATTTCTCTTTCTATGTACTTTCTTTTACTCCATTTCTCTTTCTCTTTTTTTTGGATTCTCTCAATTCACTTTCCTTGCTGCTTCATCTAGGCTATAGCACATTACGATATTCCAATACCTAACTAGATTATGGTCAATGTTTCATGAACATTTGATATCATTTTGAAACATTTTTTCACACTCCATGTCATTATCCTGTCAGTTTTCTCTCTCTTCCTTCCTTCCTCTTTCCATTCAATTAAGTTCAATTCATTGTGCTTTATTGGCATGACATGCACATTTTACATATTGCCAAAGTAAACAAGATTAAACTTCCTCTAACTACTAATAAATGATTATTAATACTTATTTTGAACTCTAAATGATTTTTTTATGTCTCAAACTGTTCTTTTTTGGTTGACAAGTTTATCACGGTGGCACCCAACCTGGCTTAGACTATGTTGACTCTGGTCAGTTTAAAGCTGGCCATAAATTAGCTGCCGTTAATTTAAATTCCGCTGCTTACAGGAGAAATTATTACTTGCGTTCCTCCATCTTCTTCATGCACTGTTGCAGCTGTGGTACCTTGCTGGAGTGATGTGCTATTTTTAATTCTGAAAAACGGATTTGCTGACAGATAGGATTTTCTCTGTCTAATCGTGTTTTGGAGTAGATTGTTTAAAATAATCCCCCATAATATACAATATATATACTTGTTAGATAAATAGCTTTCCGGGGGAAGTGAGAGGCGGGTAAATCACAGCCATTCTTATGAAGAGTGGGATGTTTGAGTGTGTGTGCATGTATGTGTGTGTGTGTGCGCTTGTGTAGGTGTTTGTATATGTGCGTATGTGTGTATGTTTGTCGATTTGACTGTATTTGTGTTTATATGTTCATGTGTGTGGGTGCATCAATGTATCAGAATCAGAGTCAGCGAGTGTACATATTTTGATTTGTGCAGGTTCAAGAAACCTGCATGTTTTGCGTGTGTGTGTCTGTGCGCGTGTGCATGTGTGTCTCTGTGTCTGTATCTGTATTGACCACACAGCCCCCTCTCTCTCGCTCTCAAGTCTGCTCCATCCCTGCACGGGAAACAAAGCCGATAAACAAATGGAAGCGGAGAGGTGTGTGGCACGGCTTATGAGCGCCGCTGATTAGATCAACTTCATTTCTAATTTAGTGGCGCCCTGCAGGTTATCCGGCGCTATCAGTGGCAGGGCTGAGGATGAGAATGATGATGCTCGGCTTCAAGAGAGAGCCGTCAGCTCAGAATAGGGAGAGGGAGAGGGAGGGAGGGAGAGAGCAGGACCGCGTGGTTCACTGACTTCGATATGGATGTTAAATACCTACATTTTTCCTTCAAATCTGGCTAATGTGTTGGAGACCGGAGTCAAAAAGTAGAAATTGGGTCTCTGTCACAGTGTCACTTGCTCTCTATGTTTATTTGGTTAAAGATGTATGTAAAATACTGAGATATTTTTATGTTAAGTAGTGAAGTTGGGATCAAAGAAATTAAGTGGTCCCAGGATTGTTATATGTGTTGTCTGTTTTAGTGTCTTGTCTCCACTGGTGGGTACTCTTGTGTACGACAAGTAGCGGATGAGTTGATTCGCATTTGAAATTGTTCTAACTCACTGAAGCACTTTCAGAGACCCTGCTTTTTTACCGGCTTGCATAAATGTTTGAGACGTGCAAGAGGAGCAGAGAGATCTAGTCGGAGTATAATTTGGCCGGGGGATGGTGTGTGTAAATGACTGATGTTATCTGAGCTCAATCTGGCGGGCCTCCTTTTTTTTTCTTCTTCTCTTCTTTTTTTTTGCTGTGGTGGAGAAATATCAGTATTGTTTACGCAGAAGATTAGGGTGGAATTGGGGAGAAGCTGGTTGTTCTGCGCAGATGGAGATAAGATAAGGGATTTTACGTTCCAAGCGGGTGGGTGGGGCAGGTGCGTGTGTGCCATGTTACGCCTCCCCCCCACCTCCCCCTCACCTCTTATCTCGGGCACCGGCAGACAAACCATATGAAGTTGTTCATTGTAATTACCTCTGGCAGGAGTAGATTTCATAAGGAGATTAATAAGCCATGTTCTCTGATGGTAATGCAAATAGGACGGAGGGCTCTTCTAGCCCCCCCACACACACACACACTCGTTCTCCCAGTTCTACCCATACTTCCCCTCTCGCTTTCTTCCCGCTGTTCATCAAGGACATGCTACAAACAACGCTTCACATGCATTCTTTTCCATTTTGCACGTTTTTAATGTTTTGCGGATCTTTCAGATTTCAAGGACCCATTCTCTTCGCGTTCACCTCTCTAATTCCGACACCCTGACCCCTCCCTCGGTCGACAATGCCTCGGCGTACATGTTTATACTTCACGCACTGTATGTCAAAACAACTGATTTCTTTGGAGTTCAGGGCTTTTGCTTGTGAACACTGAGTGGGCACGATGCAGGAAGAATTGCGGGAAGCTCAGTGTTTTGCACGCGGCCTTTGTGCTGCCATCTTCTGTTTTGCGTCGCTCTGGAAAAACGACGGCAACAATGCCACTCTCGACTCTCTGGCACCTCAGCCAGGGAGCTGTGACATGGTTGACAACAGAATTCCTCACTTCACTTGTTTGAAAAATAACGAGGGAGTGCAGTAAACATTCATATAGTTGTAAAGTGTCACTGAATGCAGACACGATGCTCTGCCAATGTATGGTGAGTCGCTAATTGCATCTCAGTATTGGGCCAATCATTGCAAATGTGGTCGCACACAGCACCGTGTCGACATCTGAATGGGATCACAAGAGATCCCTCTTCTCTTGCCCTTGATGCCATTTTCCTTTTAGCGCGTGACCAATTGCAACAACTAGCCTCAGGCCTACAACCTGATCTTTTTCTAAAATTCCCCTGAAGCAAAAAGCCAAGAGTTTTGTTGGAAGTGGAAGAAAAGGCATCCCAAAGCATCCCAAAGCATTTTTTTCTTGCTAATTAACCCTTAGAGTGCCGAAAAAATTAAATGTATATATTTTTTAAAGTTATCTTGTGCTGTTGAAAACCTATCATGTGGCAACTCCTGCAGGAGCTCTTTTAAACAAGTCGCCACATAAATTTTCAACAGCTTTGTTTTTGATATCTTACATCATTGAGTACCGTAAAATGGGCTAATAAGAGACACTTTTGAGATATTTCTTTTGATTCCTCCCAAAGCATTATCGCTTTGCAGGCCAGGTATGTGTCACATTGTGACTCAGTGCCAGGCTTTATATTATTACAGGATATATTGAGCATGTGGGGTCACGTGACTTTATTTTTATTTGTTAGTCAGTGTCCCTTATAACCCCATGCATGGGGCTATAAGGGACACCCACTCATTTGAGTTGATGGCTCTATTATACACATAATAAGGGTTATAAGGGACACGGAATATGTTTTAAGAAACATTTTTATTACTGTTTCTAGCAAAGATACATTTAGGATAACTGAAAAATGCCAGGAGTCAGTCTTGACTCCTATTTACAAAAAAAATTCATGTATAGCTGTTTATTGCTGTCAATCATAAAGGAACAATAGAATCATATCCAACTCACCTCGCAATTTTCAAGTACCTACCAAGGTATCATAAAAATAATTTATCATCACAGGAAGCGTGGAAACAAAACTTGAATTTGCGTTTGAAAACTTTCTGAGAAAATTGACCCTTGTTACCCGGCCGTCCCTTATTACCCCACTTAACGGTAACAATAGTTGCATTTAGCGCTCTAAGGGTTAAAAACCTAAAGGGGAGGGGATCTACAAGCGTTAACCAGGGCATTTATGTTCCTGATTGACGTATCTCGTATTCAGAATGGAGTAAAAAACAGACTTGTATCTTTGAGAGTATTCCTGTCTGATATGGACATTGCAGCCCCCCCGCGCCCCGCCAAAACCACCCCACAAAGCACAGTCTGTCCAGCCCTAATCTGAAGCTTGTTACAGAGCTTATCTTCCTACCATAAACATATCAGCACTTACTGTCTTACACTGCGGGACCACAGACCCCAGAATCAATTAGCAGCTCATTAGGCTTCCTGAGTCATGTAAACGCTGTGCTAACTGACCACTCTGTTACCTGGAGCCATCTGTGATTCTTCACACCTCCGCAGGTGTTCAAGACCCCCTGAGGAGCTGCTGCGCGTTGTTTTCAGCTGAAACACTTACCTGTGTTACGCCTACCCCAACTGCACTGACTGGATTTCTTTTCCCTTTATTTTTAGTGGGGGTGACTGCTGTACTTATTCTCTCTTCTCTCTCTCTGTCTCCCTCTCTCTCTTTCTCTCCCTCTCATTTCAATTCAATAATACTTTCTCTCTGTCACAGGGAAGTGTTGTTCTCTCTGAAAGGGTGTAGGGATGGCAGGGGTAAAGCACACCTCCAAAATGTGCTGTTATTGCAGCTCTTCTCCTTTCACACTTGCTACCGTTCACAATTCGCACCAAGTTTAACTTGTGCGTGAGAGCTCCACCACAGGCGTAACCTTCATGTGCAGATGGGCTAACAAGTGATTCCTTTTCTTTTTCAGAGGTTCTTCTATTAGGGCATTATTCTATGTGGAAACAGGCAGATCGTAGTCCGAAAAAATAACACATTTGTACCTGCAAAACGGTTTTATTTATTTTTATTTATTTATTTATTTATTTATTTTTCCCTGCCATAAAAATATTGCTGTGTTCTGGCTGGCAGTATTCATTTTACTGTTCAATAGTTTATTTCTCTGGGAGTGAATTCATGGTTTTGGTCTTCTTACAAATTAAAGGATGAAGATTGTTTCGTAAAAAGATGTCTCAGGAGTAACATGCATTTGTGCCAATGTTATTGTCATAATCTGGGAACCTGTGATTCGTGGAGTTGGAGGTGGGCAGGATCCCATTGTCTGGCAGGGGGAGAATTTAAGGCAAATCATTTGTAGAGGCATATATTTCCATACTGACCAGCCCTTGTCAGTTTATCCCTCTAGCAGTTACTAGGAGCTGACTATACAAACAGTAACAGGAAATGGCTGTGCTAGTTCACCTGGGGACAGGCTAAGTTTTATGAAGCCACAGTGATTTTGCCATTTCTTTGGTCCTCCGGTCATCTGAAAATGCGCTTCTAACCAATGAGAGCTTGAGGTTGTCTTATTTCAGCAAACCTTGTAAACTGCTTTATTCTAATTTAGAGTCAATCTGTCCTAATTAAATGGGACTCATTGCCACTGAATTGAATAGATTACACTGAACACCAGTATTTAGTGTTCCAACAGTAACTGCAACTACCCATTCCTACTTTCTGACTGTTTTCTGTTTTTTTGTGTTTTTTTTTTCTTATTCTGGCAAACCAAATATGCTTGAATAGGAAAATTTCATAATAGTAAAATACATTATATGTAAAAAGAAGTGTGAATTTGAAACCTCTGGAGACCCACTATCAATGGCAAACAATAAAGTTGTTCAGTCTTTTACTGAATTTTTCTCGACTGACCCAAAAGGCAGGTAACTTTAACAGTTTGTGAGCAGCACAGGGGTGAATGTACAACCTCAATTCAGAAAAAGCTAGGACCATATGGAACATGCATATAAAAACAGAAAGCAGTTTTTTCTAAATTTACTTTGACTTGTAGTTCATTGCTGACAGTATGAAGACGAGATATTTAATGTTTTCTCCGGTCGTTGTCTTCTTATTTATAAATATACATCCATTCCTGCCATTCAGACCTGCAGCGCATTCCAAAAAAGTTGGGAAATAGCCAAAGTAGGACTAGTAAAAAAAAAAAAAAAAGTTTGAATAATGATGTTACTTGAAACAGCTTATGTCAGCAGGTGATCTTAACCCTCGTCCAACCAAGGGTTTTTCTACTACAAACGCCCCCCCCCCACCAATTATTTCGAAATTAAGTGATAAACATCATCTTGTTTGGTATCAGTGTACAGCGACAGATGTCCTCTCTTCAGATCAAATACAAATAAAACACATTTCATATGTCATAGTGACGTCATAACTAACACCATATTAGGAAAAAACATCAAAATGACAAAAATCCATGTTTTTTTAAATATTTTTATTACTTACCTTGCAAAATGATGATTCAAGTTCACCGGACAGATGCACAAATATCTTCAAAATGTTACACACTTGCGTAAAAGGCTTATCTATGAATTATGAGAACAACTTTATGAACAATTCTATGAAGTTGTATAATAGTAGGCCTATAGCACAGTACAAGAACAGTATACAGTACAGTAACCAGTCAAACACACAAGTAAAAGTATGTCGGTCATGCACTTCTAATATTATTAGGTGAAGATCACTTTAAGGTTACTGGTCACTGCTGGTCATTGTAATTCCAAGATTTACTAATACAAGGACAAGCTACATCAATAAATCAATGAGGATGACAATCAGTGTGGTCTACAAAGTTCATTGAGCATGAAACATAATAATAGCATACTATTTGCAACTAATTTGTAAGCATATTTTGTATCAAGAACAGGCAAAAAATGATGCTGGTGGCAACCACCCACCCTACCCTTCGACTTTGACGGCCTACCCTACCCCCGGGGGGTGAGGTACCCTCATCGTTTTTTCATGAAAATGACCGCAAAGGATGAATAAACAATTTCCTGGAAGCATTAGATCATATCTGTTAATGTTTTTGTGCGACAGGAAAAAATCTGGTTGGACGAGGGTTAATCATGATTTCATGTAAAAGCAGCATCCAAGAAAGGCCTGGTCCTTCAGGAGCAAAGATGGGCCTAAATTCCCCAATCTGCCCGCAGCGGCATGCAAAAAATAATTGAATGGTCTAAAAGCAATCAAAGAAAGACGGAAATTTCTGTGCGTAAAGGGCAAGGGTGCAAGCCTACGCGGACTACCTGGGATCACCGATCACTCAGATGGCATTGCATCAAGAACCATCCTTTATTTATAAGTGATGTCCTGCATGGGCTCAGAATTACTTTGGCAAACTTTTTTTCAAGTGGTATGATGTGTAGGTACATCTACAAATGCCAGTTAAAACTTAACCATGTGTTAGTTCATTGTTAGTTCATTGCTCCATAGCGACCATTTCTAGTTGGTCAGGCGCATGTAGTTGTACAAACTAAATTGTACGCTCACTACATGATCCTCCAATGGCATAGGAAGTGTGTAGTCGGTGGTGCGACTGCATAGTGTAAAGAAGCGAGGGCTAGTCATCTCGTGAGACGGAGGAATCACATGATGCCATAGCATCTTCCTACTGAGTCGATCGGAGCAGGTTGCTTTGGGCTAAACAGTTCGGCTGTGTTCAGGGTGGGGAAAAAGAGGAAAACTTTTTGTGGATGTGCTTGGTTGATGTTTAAATCTTACATGTAACAGCTTACCGGGAGGTATGTGGTTCTGTTTAGGTAACCCAACCATACAGACCCTACTAGGGCAGCCTCTCATGATCAGAGAGTTACTGATGGATGAATGGATGATGGGTGGTGCATGGATGATTGATGAATGAATTAATGATGGATGGATGGATGGAAGGAGCTATAGAAGATGCAGTGCTATCTAGACTAGAAGGGCACTCGGTAGAGCGCATACCTCTACTATGCCATTTGTGAGTATTATTGGTTCTGGATCCACAAGAGTATTGTCCAGATCACCAACAACTATAATCAATTCTACATTAACGTAGATTTTTTTTAACGCTGAAATTTTATGTTAATCTGTTCATTACATGAGCGACGATCATTCTATTCAGGTATATTTTAACTTCTTTCGGATCTAGAATCCAGAATTCCTTCCAGATCACTTCCAAAATTGAATCAACTCATCCTTGGACTACCACCTACCATCCTACCAAATTTCGTGCCAATCCATTCATTCATTTTTGAGTTATCCTGTTAACAGACAAAGAGACAAACATGGGTGAAAACATAACCTCTATGGCGGAGGTAAAAATATGGAATTTGGAATTGTGTGAACTAATGCTGCTGCTGAATTATCATTAGTACTGTCAGGCTGAATTCAGCAGCTGAGGAATTATGGCATATGAAATTACACTCTGTGCTCCAAATCGGGGGCATCAGCAGGACGTCTCGCTGCAGGAAGTGCGATAGCCCAGCCTCGCTGTCTTCCCGGGGTGCGGAGGATGAGCCAAAGTGCAACGATAGAGTTTCCCGCCAGTGCGGGAGGATTTCATCCAGACGTGGTGTGTGTCACTGGCTCCGCACTGATCGCTAATTACGCTGGAAATGTTTGGGCTCGTTTTCGTTAATCTTCTTAAACGCCCGTCCAAAGTTAACGGAGACGCCGTTGGGTAAAAGAGGGGGAAAAAAACATGCCGTGGGATGAATGACTAGGTGCTTTCCCTAGGGTCACGTGATGGATGTAGGAACAGTTTTGTGAAGAAGTGTGAAGCTAATGAAGCATCAAAAACTTATGTGTAGTACAAAGTGGGCCAGAGTTTGAGGAAAGAAGTTCGGTGTCATTTTGTTCTTTGTGTTTACACAATATGAATGCAATGTCTGTGTGGCTGTGTATGCATGTCTATTCAGTACACAGCATGCCAGATGAGAGAAATGGAGAAAATTTAAAACTTGATAAATGACTGGGTGGAAGAGGATGGCCAGATATAACAATGCTTGGAGCAGGAATCTTACTATCTTTGTCAGCAGTGTCAGCCAGGTCCTCACTCACATAAGCAGGGATTGGGGTACTGCTATATCATTTGAGTTTTATACAGTGAGCACCATAAATCACTGGAAAGTGACACTTTTTTATTATTTTTGTTCTGTTGGCCAAGACTTTCATTGAATCTGAGTCCCACTGAACATGTATTTTACATGTTGAAGTGCAGACTGAAGGCTAAAAGTCCCTAAAAATAGCGGGAACCAAAGATGGCTGCTGTACGGACCAGGCAGAGCGTCTACAGAGAAGATACCCAGAGTTTGGTGATGTCTATGCATCACAGGCTCCAAGCAGTCATTGCATGCAAAGGATAGGCCATAAAATATTAAAAATTATTCTTTTATTCTTCATAATGTGGAACTTTCCAATATTTTTGATGCGCTCGAGAATGGGGGGGGGGAGACTATGTCCAAAAGGTGCTGTCCATTTCTGAACAGTTCATCCAATATGGATGAAAACAACTTCAAATTAATGCTGACAGTCTTTGTTTAATTTTATTCTTTCAAAATCAAATTGCAAGAGTACAAAACAAAACTAGATAACTCTGTCGCCGCAGGGACTGAGCCGTGTATCTCCCTGATCCCCAAATTTCGGACAAAATGGCCGCCGGCAGCCATATTGGACGTCCAAAATTGCTGAAAATCGGTCTTTGAGCATTGTCAAATAAATATCTTTGCCTGTGCAAAATTAGAAAAAATTCCTGTAATAATTGTCGCTTCCAGAGCCCGGAACAGAAAATTTCTGCAGGCGCAGCGGCAGCCCCGGAACTAAATCATAGTATCTTTCAACTATCATCGTAAGGGAGATACAAATAAAAATTGTGTCACTGCTGCAATGAATTATGTTGATCAATGTATGTGGGCCCTATTCTCCCATCTCTGTGTTCATAGCTCTTCTGTTGGATCGGACCACACGGGCCAGCCTTCACTCCCCACGTGCATCAGTGAGCCTTGGCTGTTTATGAACCTGTCGCTGGTTTTCCTTCCTTTGTCTATTTTTGGTAGGCACTGTCCACTGCAGGCTGGAAACACCCCACCAGCACTGTAGTTTTGGAGATGCTCTGACCCAGTCATTTAGCCATCGCAATTTGGCCCCTTTCAAAGTCACTCCCATCCTTAAGCTTGCCCATGTTTCCTGCCTCCAACACATCAACTTTGAAGACAAAATATTCGCTTGCTGCCTGATATATCTTAACCACTGACGGCTGCCATTGTAAAGAGATAATCAAAATTCTTCACTCCACTTGTCAGTGGTCACAATGTTATGGCTGATAGGGGTATACAAACACTGGAGATCAGAACAGGCATGAGTATCATGCACAAGTATGCTCACAGTGTATAAATTCTGCCTGCCTCGATTATCTTTGCAAGAAACTGAATTTGGCTCTATACTCTATAATTTAAGATTTTTTTTTTGGCGATTAGCTAGAGGGAGGTCAAAGTGTTTATTCACAGCTTTTACTTGCTTTTTAAAATGATACCAGGTTTCACCTTGTATACATAGTCTGCTGGCACTGAATTATGTTTTGCTGTATTATGTATAACTGCAATTTATAAATGGCCTTGTACTGTATTGATTCTCTTTCTAAAGGACTATCTTTTTGCCAAGGAATCAGATATTTTTCACTACCTAAGGTTTAATAGAGGTCTCATGATTAATGAGACATTAATCCTGGTGAATGTAGTGCAGATGAGGATCTGCTGTGAGAGACTAAGACAGAGTTTCTGTTGTTGCTTATCCTTCACTGAAGGAGATTTCGGTCAAACTTCATTCAAGTGACTTATACAAAGTGGTAAATCCCCCGCAGTCTACTTTTTGTATGCAAGCCATCTCATTCCCTCACTCACTCACTCGCCTATGCACTCACACATACTCACTCAAACACTACCTCACTTGCTTCCTCACTCTCTCACTCTCACACACTTCCTCATTCACGCTTACTCACTCACTCACTTCCTCACTCTCACTCTCACTCACATCCTCACTCATACTTACTCACTCAATCACTTCCTCACTCTCACTCTCTCTCACATCCTCACCCATACTTACTCACTCAATCACTTCCTCACTCTCACTCTCTCTCACATCCTCACTCATACTTATTCACTCAATCATTTCCTCACTCGCCTCCTCACTCTCTCACTCACACACTCACTCTCTCTCACTCACATCCTCACTCACACTTACTCAATCATTTCTTCACTTGCCCTCTCCCTCTCTCACTCTCTCAGTCACTTCCTCACTCTTACTCTCTCAATCACTTCCTCCCTTTCATACTTACTCCCTCACTCATCCACTCACTCAATCAGTCACTTCCTCCTTCACACTCAGTCAGTCAGCCTGTCAGTCATTCACTCACTCATACACTCACTCACTCAATCAGTCACTTCCTCCTTTACACTCAGTCAGTCAGCCTGTCAGTCATTCACTCACTCACTCACTCACTCATGAGGCATAATGCTGGAAAGCAATATTAATGAAGTGAGATCAGTAGAGTGAACTTATATGAGTGGAGGGCAGGAATAATTATATGGGCCTGCTAGTCTGATGATTCAGAATGTACAACGTATAAGCACAAACTGGAGCTGCTGTATCTCTACTAGAGTCAGAGGATTAGCCGGGTTCTTTTCCTGGATCAGTTTGATTTCTCTGAATGACAGAGACGTGTGTCAGCTGCTCTCGCTGTGTTTTGACACCTAACTGACTACATGCAGTTATGCTGGAGCCTTTAGGTCTCTGGAACAAGTGTGTTTTCACTGTGCCAACTGGCAGCCTCTTCTGAATGTCATTCACCTGCACACAACTTTTTCACGTTTTCTCTGGAGTTGACATTTTGGAGGGCATCCAACAGCTTGTTTTCCCTGTCCCCTACGGCAACATTTGTGCTCTAAGTTGTAAATAATTCTGCTCCTCTTTTGTTTGAGTTGTTTGGGCAATATTAAGTCACCTTGCCTCGGAGGATATGCTTAAGTTGTTATTCGCACCTTGGAGTAAGTCCTGCTCAAACTCTCACAAGTTTTACGGGCTCCCTAATAAGGCAACATTTCAGTGCAGGATTCTTAATTTGGCCTCAACACAAACGGCAACTCAATCAAATGACCTTTCACTTCAAATGCGTTCTTTGCTAATCCATGCAGGGTTGAAACCCTTGTCACCATTTCAGCTAACATTTGAGATATTTGTTCTTTGACATTTTCCATGCTCCAGATTTGAAGTTTGTTCATGACGTCTCCTGAAGAAGTTGCCGCCGTCTCCATTACTCAGTCAAAAGTTACCCACAGTGGGAGCAGAAAATTTATGTCCTACCAGTACACTTATATACAATTTCAGCCCGCTACCCAGATTTGAAGTCAAAGTGTAATTTTTTTCAGAGCCTATAACAATAGAAAAGGAAGCGCTTCATGTGTCAGTGTGCACAGTAATGGTCTTACAGTTTATAGATGCAGGACTGTATTCGGAGACTAGTTTTCTAAAGATGGGCGATGTACTTCATCTTGCCTGACTTAAACCTGCCTGTTTAATCTAGAAAGCTCAGCCATCTGTGAGCCACCCTAAATGTTGGCATCTCATGACAGTAAATGGGAGGCAAATACAGAGAGAATGAAATGCCAAACCAGTTGTGCCTCAGACCACATAAAGCTTTTTTTTTTGTTCCAGTTATCTATCAGATCATCTGTGAGACAGAACCCGCCTGTTTGAATGTTGTATTTTTTGCATTGAACCATTCTTTGAAGCCTACCCTGTACATCACTTTTATTCTCTGCTCTCCTGCATCCGTTTTGCGGAGAGATTGACAGCTGTGACATCACACTGTGTTCCTGTAGTCTATCTGTGCTTGTCCAATGGAACACTCCCTGAGCGCTCTCAGTTAACAAGAACAGTGTTCGCGACTCTTCCCTTTCAATGGGAACGTCAATTCCTGGACTTTTTTCTTTTCTTTTATGGCTTTATGCAGTCAGTTCAACAATTGATTCAGTTTTTGCATCGCATTTTTAATTAATTTATTTTGCAGAGGAAATAAGAGGACATCTGTCGTTCAGTAATCAAGAAGTTGATGGATATTTGTAACATTAGAATCAGGTAAACATGTCTGCGTGCGAAATTGCCAATCACACTTTTTGCATTGCTTTTCACTTTGCTTAGGATATGAGAAGTCTTTGAGGTGCAATGTATGTAGATGCTACCAGTTCAGCCATTTGTTCTTTTTACTATTCTAACTGGGAGAACAATCTGCATACAACAAGAACAGAGAATAAGACCAAAT
Source organism: Gymnothorax javanicus (assembly GCA_029692085.1). NCBI lineage: Eukaryota > Metazoa > Chordata > Actinopteri > Anguilliformes > Muraenidae > Gymnothorax > Gymnothorax javanicus. The sequence continues at coordinate 37,996,210 of CM056208.1, forward strand.
GGTGAATTTACATTTTTACTGTGGATAACAGCCAAACATTTTACTCATTTTGCCTTCGTTTGAAATGCGCAAAACCTTACATAAAATACAGCTCATACACCATACCTGTATACTCTCGCTCAATGACTTCTACACACTCACAGAAGCTCAAGTCTATCACAGCTTTTCACAAACAGGTTCTGAATTGCAGGTAAATAGATGTTCGGGTAAGTGATGGTAGTTTGGGGTCGGGGGAATGAGGGAGTATGGGGGCAGTGGCAGTGCACATTCATGGTGTAAACTGTATGCCGTTTGGCTGTAGCTAAATTACATGCACACACACACACACACACACACACACCCCCACCCCAGCCTCCTCCTCTGTGCTGTTTGTACGACTCATTCAACAGGACTGGCAGTCTTTATCTCACATGGCTGCTCCCAGTCAAAAGCTCGCTGAGGGACTGGGTAGTGGAACGGGGTCAGGTTTGTCGGGGGCAGGGGGGTTGTTGACGTCAACCGCTGGTGCCACACATCTCCATCTTTTATGAGGTGGGACCGTAGGGGGCCATTGGAGCTGAACCCTCTTTCCGTTTACCGCAGAAGGAGTGGGAGGGGTTGGGGGGGTCGGGATAGCGGGGTCTGGTGGGAGTGCGCTGTTTCGCCCCCACCTCTCTCAGGGTTAATGGCTGTGTCACGTGTGGTCAGTGCGGACACCTGGATCTTCGATAAATGCGGCGACGGTGATTACCGCTCATAATGCGCTGGCCCTCACCCATTCTCTCTCTCTCTCCTCCTGACAGGCCGCTACGCTGCCCCCCTGACACTGCCGCCCCGAAACGCATTGTGCTCCACTGCCCCGCGTGAAAACGTTTCACTGGCATTTAATGAGCATCTCTCCCTGTCTCTCTCTCTCACTCCCTCCCTCTCTTTCCCATGCCCATCTAAGAACACATACACATATTCCTAAACATATACTGTGCACACACCTATAACTGTGAACACGCTCCACCTGTGAAGCTAAACGCCGCTGCCCAGCTTGTTCACCTTCATTTCCATAATTGCATGGCAATGTTCATCACGTAAATGTCAGAAAGGTAATCGTCAGGACGACGGGTCAGCGAGGGGTGTCCACAGTCAGCGGCCAACCACAATGCACATAATTTCCTTATTTGGGATGGCATTTGAATGTAGACGAGAAAGACCCAGATAATGACGGACACTCTGATGATATCCTACTCACACGGTCATATAAATTGCCCACACACTTTCCCCTTTCACACTACATGGATCTTGTCCTTTCCTGTCCTCAGGGATGTCGAAGGTGATCTCCTGCCAGGGGTCAGAGTTGAGATGGACGGCTCGCTCACTCCTGAGTATGCGTCAATCGTACAGTTCCCTGGTCAACCATTATCCCATCATTAAAACACGGCCCGTAACCTTACCCAGAGTTCCTCATTCCTGCCTTTTCTTACTGACACCCATTACTCGGCGTAGTACACAGATAATGGGGGTTGAGATGGCATGGCTATAGGTCGCAAGATCAGCAGAAAAAATCTGTAAATCTTTCCTCGTTAAGTAGGCTTGACTTGGGATCAAAAGGTCCTGAGTTCAAGCCCCGGCCACGGCCCTTGCGATGTATTCTTGGGCCAAACACTTCACTCCCACACTACACTCCACGCCTCACTCAGGTGTATAAATGGGTACCAGCAAATAGTCAGGGAAGCTTGACTAAGAGCTGGGGGGGTACCTGCGATGGACTGGCATCCCATCCAGGTCCTAGTTGCTTCATGCCACGAAACTGGGGTTAAGCACCGGCCCGATGGGCCACTAGGCTCGAATCAGGCTTACTTCTTCTGTCCTCGTGTCCTGTGCTGTGGTGATCGCAGGCTGGTAATGGTCTTGATCTTTCAGTCTTCATGCCCTGGGTCGTGTAATGATGCAGGAAACCATTGTGCAGATTGAATTCAGGCAATACTGTGATGTAGACAATTTATAGCCAAATTGAAATAACAGAGAATATTTTGAAACAGAGCTGACAGTATATTGGCAATAGAAATAGAGTCAGGTGCAGAATTGTTGACATATTTGGTGAAATTAAAGAAAAACGGCAGCATATAATAACATATGGATAATTTACCGTGATGTTTGAGTATGAAGATATACATATATTTATGCACAAACGACCCATTATTTCTATGAACCGTTCTTCACAGTTATTGGCATCCTTCATTGGCGGATAATAATCAAGTGACCTACTCGTCATAAGCCGCGTGATGGGTTAAAAAAAACGCACAGATGCTAAAATGCATTGCTTGGAAGTTTAGGACAACCATAAATAAATATAGATTTTTTTCTGAATAGTTGGAGATTTTCCAGGAAGAGGATACAAGTGCACATAGTTCACACAGCTGATGAGGTACATGGCAATGGATTCAAATATCACGGATCATGAATTTCAGGGACTGCTTGGAGTGTTGAGTCTTTAAAACAACCATAGAGTAACAAGTCAGTACCTATGAGCTTTTAGACCTATGGGAGCGATTGCATGAAGGAAGCCTTTACTGAGCATTGGAAGCAAATTCAAGCATGTGCAGTTTGTCTAAGGTTGTCCTTGGCGTTATACAAATTGTCTGTGTTGTTCTGCATGCTATCATCTGGCAAGACTAAAATTTTACTTACATTCACCATCAGCATTTTTGACAAGCAAAAGGACTGCATATCAGAAGAAGCACCTCATACTTATCGTGAAATATGGATGTGGATTATTGCTCTCTTTGAAGAGGCGTTGGGGAAGATCAGTTGCATGAAGAATTCCAGCAAGTTCCAAAGCACTTTAGCAGTGAATGTGGTGGGGGCTCAACTGAGGGGAAGAGACTTGGTCATTGGTTGATTTTCCCATGGAACCATGACTATAAATAAGTGTGAAAATTCTCAGTAACGTGATCTAGTGAAAACATCTATGCAATACAGTGGCCATTGTGTCAATGGACATAAATCCTATTGACATCCTGTTGTCTGAATTGCAGCTGTACATAAGTACAAGCCCACTGATAACACTGAAACAAACATTTAAACATTTTTAGGAACGGGAAAAGCCTGCCACAATTTTGTTCTCTTATCGGATCAGGAAAATACTTATGAGTCTCATCTTTGCCAGAGGTGTTTGCACAAAGCAAGTTTGCTGATAATTTTGACATTTATACTTCTCATTTTAAAAATAAGATTGCCTGATGCTAAACATCGAAAGATGAGGATAAATCAGTTGAAATAAAAGTATAAAAGCTTCCCCTTTTGTTTTGAAAATGTTTTATGTGGTTTTATTTCTTCATTTCAATCGTGGAGACTCTGGAATTTAAGCTGAAAAATTTCATTAATAGTGAATTTACTTTATTGAAATCTTCGGCGATGACTCCATCCTCCAGGATCCTCTGAAACGTTGGAGCGCAGATCTCCCTGCACAGTACGCAGAGGCGAAGCCATCCACAATTTGGTGGGAAAGGTAATCAAATCAGCAGTAGAATGATGGGTGTGATGCTGATCAGGGCCACAGTCAGAGGCTGATGGTGGTGGGGAGGCAGTGGATGAGTAATCTCTGTAAACGGCAAAGTGCAAAAAGTAACACATTATGCGCAATTTTGTTGAATTCCTACATCTCCATGGTTGAACCTTCGTTTTCCCTCCCTTTTAATCAAGGGGCCGAACAGTTTGACTCCAAACTTTGGTTGTCAGTATGTACACACAAAGCTGTGAGTAACAGTAAATACATGTGGGCACATCTGTACTCATGTAGGTAGATTTTTCAACTTTTAGCCCATGGAAGAGCCATCACCCTCATGCACTTGCTATGTCTGTTTCTTGCCACAAGCTTTCTCTTGGTTGCATTTTACAGTGCATACGTTTACAAGATGCAGTATGAAAATGAAGTTGTACTCAAAACACGTTTGCATGCAAGCATTGTAAAATTAAAAAAAAAAAAAAAAAAACTATCAAGTATTGTGAATATCATTGGATTCTGTTTGACATCAGACACACGGAATGAGAAATGAAGGCGCAAAGGTGCGGCTGACATTTTATCTACATGCCGAGCTTTCAAGTTGTTGAAAAAAGCTGCCACGTATTGTACTGTCAGCATTGTCCATCCTCACCGAAAACCTCCCAACTGGTCAATAAATTGAAAGTGGCCATGCCCACCCCCTTCCCTCCACATCATTCACCCACTGGCATTCCATTATACGGTTTAAATTAAATGTTGCCAATATGCACAGGACTGCATATAGCATACACGCATGCATACAGAGAGCTATACATCCATACAGCCAGAAAAAAAAAACAATTATGGTTTCTCATTAAAATACTCTTAATCCTTTTACATGAAACAGGGTAACACGAGTGCGTACAATGCGTGAAAAAAAAAGATGAACATGTGTTGAATAATTACATGTATTACAGTGCCATTCCGTTTATCGAGGTGTCACTTGTGATGTCACTGCCTGCTTTCATTCATTTGAATTCAGACCTTTATCTGCAGCCCGCAGCAGATTGAGTGACGGCCCACCAAACACTCGCCCCTCCGTCCTATTGATTTCCGTAAATCCCCAACAATAGCATTTGCATGCTTGTTTCTGTAATAATACAGATATGCCATTCGGAATTAAAGAGGCACACAGACTAGAGGTAACTAATTGTGCAATGTGTAATGAGTGCAGTTTCAATTTGATATAACCCGCAGGCTTTCTTGCGGCCCATCACTAAGTACTTTCAAGTCTTTGTGGGGAAATAATTGATTTTTTGTGCTTTGGGCGCAAGGAAACTATTATGATCTTTTGAATAATGGCGGAGGAAGGCTGCGAATGATTTAAATTGGTATTAGAGGCGGAAGCCTCGGCTGCAGATAGTGGCTTGACTGACAGTTTGCAAATCACAGGTCTTGATTACTCTTTTTCTTAAGGTGGAAGGGAGGCTTAATTTGCGGAGTAATGGTGGAGAACCTTATTGACTCTGGCTGTACTCTCACGCTTTTGAGGACAGGTTTCAAGGGCCTGGGGTAAGCGAGCAGAGGTGTATTTACAGATAGGCGGACCTGTGCTAGCCTAGCCCTGGCCAGGGAGCCAGTTCTCTGTGGATGGGTGGTTGTGGGGTGTTTGGGGGGGGGGTTTGCCTGATTTCAACCTCAAATTGGGGTCCCCCTCCTTCCCACTTGTCTTTGGACGGACTTAAACCGAGCGTTGCTGGTGCCAACCAGCTGGCTTTGGAGGAAATGTGATTATTCGGGGTATCAGTGTTCTGGCACATTCTCTCTCCTGGCTGGAAATTTCTTGCTTTGTTTCCTGTCTAACAAAAGCGTCCACATTTAGCTCAGCATGTTAAAATTTCATGGTTCTAATTGTGTGTGCAGATAAACGTGTTTCCAATGCTGCGGGATTCATATTTAGCGAGCGTCTGCGAGGAGTTCACATCCTAGTCTCACCGCTTGTTTTATTTGAAAGTATTGAGTCTTTTGAAAATAGTTTTTATGTGGATAATCCAGTATTACATTCTTATTTGACTTAAGTTTGGGAAGAAAACAATACTGACTGGATTTTAGACTGGAAATAAAAATGACAACAATATTATAGAGATTCTGTGAGCATCTCTGTTGAAGTAACTTATGTGCAAGTGACTTCCTCTTTTGGTTTCTGCCCTCTAAAGTAGCTCTACAAAATGTATTTTGTGCATATGTGCATTTGTTTGTTGCCGTTTGTATATGTAGAGAGCATGTTTGTTCTTAAAGGTGTGTGGGCATGTATATGTACTCTGTGTGTGTGTGTGTGTGTGTGTGTGTGTGTGTGCATAGTTGTGTGTGAGTGGACCTGAGCATTTTCTGCATGTGTGTGTTTGTATGTTTGTGTGTGAGACTGCACACATTATATGAGTCTGCATATGGCATATGTAAACATGCGTGTCTACACATTGTACACACATTATTCAGGTCTGCCTATGTTTGCATGTTATGTTAGCATGCGAGAGGAAGCGAGAGAGAAAGAGAGAGAGAGAGATCGCCCTTGGCAGTAGTGCTGCAGTTCTCGGCAGGTACGCTAAATCGCCCCGCCGCATCATTTGTCAATCCCTCCCAGATGTGATGACTTAATATTGTTATCGCAGGCGGAGAAGCATGAATGCAGGAAGAAGCCATGCAAAAAAAAGAATAGACTGTGGCTGTCTCTCTTGCCCCCAGCCACCACACTTATCTCAGAGTGATGAGGAGGCTAGCCCAGCCCTGCTCTCTAGATTGTCCGTATCGCGCTATTCTCCATGACCTTCGGTCAAGAACGTCAAGGCGGGACACTGCGTGTAAGCTTAGACTGAGGGTACACTGTCTTTGTTCGTACCCCAGTCCCAAGCAGACACAATCTTATTTTCTCTCCTCATTGACTGATTCAAGAGGCATGTTTATTTTTGCAACTGAAATAGCCGCAGTGCAGTATCCTGGGCAGGTATACAGTCTCATTTATTCGTAAATTTCTTGCATAAGTCATCATATACATGAAGTATGAGTGTGTTTGTTAGTTGTGTTCTCTTTCAGGGGTTGGAAGATTAGATTTTTTTATACTTTAACCATCCTCTCATTTGAAGCAATTCAAATATGCAAAAATATATGTCTGTATTTTCCGCAGCACTCCTGTGTATGATTCACATTTATTATATTATAGATTTATTATAAATTACAGAGATAATATTTTCAACAAAAAGGATAATAGCTTGAGTAAATTCTGTGGGTGAATTTTTATCGTCATGGTTTTCATTTATTTTTGCTTTAGAAGAAATGTAAATCTCATTTAATTACAAAACAAGTAATGTAACATTTACTTGAGAGGGACGGCGGGAGTAAAATATCTGGTATATCTCCGTGGGTTTTGCAGAAATAATAATTTTATTGTGAGGGTCTGGGGCCATGAATCAAGAGGGAAATGTTATCATTCTTTCCTCCGCATGTAACCTCTGAGAATGCCGTAGTCTGGGACATTAACACGCGTTTGACAAATATTATCATAATAATTATTTTCTTTATCGATAAAACAATGCTGCCATTTAGACACACTTTGCAGTGTTGTTGTGAAGTGCTCTAATATGATGACATTTAAAAATAATTGAATGGGCTGGGTTGTTCACTGATGTACGTGCATAAGTCAGGTGGAGAGAGAGATTGATAGATGGAGATATTTTGTATTTGTGTGTTTTTTTATTCCAATGCCGAAAATAACTGTGTCTCTCGAGTATTATGATGCACTGAAAAGCGAGGATTTTGTATCAACGGTGCCCTCCTTCAAACATCAGATCAGGAAAATCGTATCTCGTCATGCATTTTGTCCCATGCATTATGGAACTTGCTGTATATGGGAACCAAGGTCATTTATCATCATTTATAATTTTTTAATGAGACAATAATGTAGCAACACCGCTCCAATTGCTCTTTGCTCTTTTTCAGCAAAACATTTTTTTGAAAATGTTGGTTGTTGATAATGATACCATTCCTACCACTGTAAACCCTGATAGTGTGGTGAAGTCAAATGTTTTGTGGAAACTGATTACCTTAAAAAAAAATTGTGTATGCCAACTTAATTGCATTGTGAGGAAGGAACATAAAGAAAATACGATCAAGTAATTTTTGACATGTTTTTAAGTGCTGTGAACACAATTAAGTTGGCATACTCATTTTTTTTTTTTTGAGATAACGGTTTACACAAAATTTTTGAGTTCGCCACACTTGTCAGGGTTTACAGTGCACACTTATCAAATCTGAATCAAAGTGAATATGTGTGGGAGCGTTTAAGGAGGAAAACAGTAACATTAAATTACACACATAGATACTGTATATGGTGCATGAGGAAAGCACTGGGATAAAATGGAAAAAGAGATTTTGTGTAAGCTTGTGGCATCAATGCCAAGTACAGCGTTGGCTGTAGTCAAGATGAATGATGCGCAAACCAAGAGCTAACGATTTTTGACCTTCAATGCATTTTCAGTTAATATGTATACATATTGCTGAAAAAACCAATCAAGTACTGATATTCATTTTTTTTAAATCCCCATTGTGTGTGTGTGTTTGTGTGTGTGTGTGTGTGCGTGGATAATGGGGGGTGGTTCTTTAAACATAAACATAAACAGTGGATGTGCGCTCTGCATTATGCTTACGGTGTGTGTTTGATTTGCGTATGCACACACATACAGTGTGTGTGTGTGTGTGTGTGTGTGTGTGTGTGTGTGCGTTATTGCATTTGCTGTGCCTCGGAGAAAGGCAGATCGAGACGCCACAGATTGCCCCCTCTTTCCGGCAGCGATTGCCACGTTTAAGAGCACACCTTTCAGGACCGGCCCCTCCTGAGCGAGCGCAGCGCTGCTCATTTAGTTGGTCATAACTAATAGTTTCTAATCTGAGTGCAGGAGTCTGCTGAGAATATTGGACAGTGTAAAGGTTAATCACCACTGCCTGGTTAGCCAAGGAAGACGGGCTAATTCCTCTGAAGGCAAATGGCATGCAGTTTTATCTGGCTACTGATAAGGAGTGTTAATATACCGAGCAGAATGGATGCTCAAGGGCCCGGTTTCCCTTATCAGCAAACTTTACAACAGGAACTCGCCAACAGTGTAACCCCTGTGCCAGACTCCATAAGCACCTCATTCCACCTCTCAAGCAGAACTATCGCTACCCCCCTCGCCACCACCCCCCCACATGCACCATCCCCCAAATCCCCCCCAGCCATCGAACCCCCCCCCCCCCAACACCCCCAATCCCCCAGCCACCGCCACCGTAAATCGGGGTATTATGTGCAACAGCTAATTGGAAGATCACTCTAATACATTAAAAGATAAAATACTTTGGCTGCCGGCCTAAAGTGTGGATCAGAACAGCATTGGAAGCTATCTAGCCTTGTCACACTCTCAGAGATTTCCATACAAACACAGCAAGACCAATTACCCAAGCACATCGCTGTTTGTTCAACACATTCCCTCTGCCAGTGTAGCAGCTTGCAGAAATTAGGTGTGTGTGTGCCTGTGTGTGTGTGTGTGTGTGTGTGTATTTATGTGTGTGAGTCTCAATATATTTGTATGCTTGGGCATGTATGTGTGATTATATGCGCATACTTCTCTTTGTATGCGTCTGTGTACGTAAATGCATGTGTCTGTGTGCACGTGTGTGTGTGCGCAAGTATGTGAGCCGGCTCGTGTTTGTGTGTTTGTGTGTATATGTAGATGTGTATAATTATGTGGGCAAGCTCTTGTTTACGTGTGTTTGTGTGTAGTTATGTGTTCCCGCCCGTGTTAATGCGTGTTTGTGAGTGTGTGTGTGTACATTTATGTGTGTAATTATGGGCTCACTTCTGTTTATGTGTGTTTGTGTGTTTGTAGTTATCTGTGCCTGCTCGTGCTTATGTCTGTGCATTTGCATGTGTGTAATTATATGTGTCCGCTCGTGTTCGTGTGTGTACGTGTGTGTGTGTATAAATATATGTGTATGCCTGCATTTGTGTTTTTGTGAGTGTGCATGTGTGTGTAATTATATCTTCACGCTTGTGTTTATGTATGTTTGTGTTTTGTGTACGAGTGTGTGTGCAATTGTATGTGCCTGCTCATGTTTATGTGTGTTTATATGTGTTGTGTGTTTGTGTAATATATGCTGCTCGTGTGTGTGTGTGTGTGTGTGTGTGTGTGTGTAAGAGGGCGGAGTGCAGTTGGCTCGAGGCTTTGGGTGATTATGCTTATATATGAGCAGGAGGGGCAAACAGAAAGACAGTGATATGAAGGTTCAGAATAATGATGGCTAATAAGAAACGGGGCGTCTGTTTGCTCAGTGGCTGTTTTTCTCATGCTAATTCATGTTTATTATTGGCTCACAGAAGGTGTCTTAATTTCCTTTAATCTCCCCCCTTAACCCACTGTATTTCACCCCCTTCTCTATTCGAGCCGGCCAGAGGCTCAATCGCAGAACAAATGAAACTCGAGGTTTGCGGTCATTAATGAGAGAAACAGTAACTGATGATAGTTTGTTAGGTCTGAGGTTCAATATTTCTAGTAACATCCTTGAAAACAGAGGTGCCAGACTTACAAGGACTTGTACTAACGCTTTGAATGTGCTCATTCCTCCTTAAATCAACAATCTCCATTTTAAGATCAAGCCTAATGCACTGCCCACAGTGAAATATTTCTCGTCGCAATCGACAGTTAAATTCTGTGAAGCGCCGTCACACGCTTTACACGGGAGGGAAAAAATACACCACACATGTTGATGCATGATGAATTCACTGCACGATTACTGATTGCCCAAGTCAGAGGGCAAATACAGCCATGACTCAGTTTTTAGAGGTTTTGGTGCGGTAAGGGATGTTTTTCAGCAGTCAAGTACAGCCCGCCCCCTTTGCCTACACTGTTGTTGCCATTTGCCCCTTCCTACCCTTGAGTTCTGTCGATTTTACAAAGAAAATTCCACGGTTTTTGGGCAGGAATAAAAGTTCTGTGTTATTTCCTATTCTTTATCCTTGCCTTATTCAGTCTGAATGGCATCAGAGCGCAGTTTGGCATCTTTGGCAGCAGAAGGGAGCTGTACGGCAATGGGACTGAGCCGCTTAAAACCGGCTGTTGCTCATTTTCTCTGGGGAAAAAACCGTGACAGTGGAGCTTTACAGAATACAGCCAAACCTGCAGCTTGTCTTTGGACAGGGCAGTATAGTTTTCGCTCTTGTCTGTGCATCAAACGGGACTTGCTTGCGAGCAGGGATGTGTGTTAGTGTTTGTGCACATTTGAGGGCTTGTGTTTGGTGAATGATTGTGTTTCTTCTTTTAAAGTTGAAGAGATCGGTGGGTACTCATATAGGTTGGCAGTTTTACGAGATGCCCTTTGAACAAAAGAATGCGCATCTCCTCAAAAACAGTTTGAAAGCCACAGAAGATAGTTGGATAATACAAATGAGTCAATGTTCAGCGCATTTTCGAAGGAAGAATGATACATACTCAATAAAAAAATATTGAATTAGCATGATAAAATAAAAGAGTGTATCACAAAAATATTTCAACATTATATTTAAAAATTGTATTGCTATTCACATTTTTAATGTTGGGCTGTTCAAGCCACTGACCCAAAGAGAATATTAAACGTGGCCTTCAAGACTCAGAACAAATAACGAGGTAAAATGTCACCGTTGGTTACTCAGGTGATGGTTTGGGCCCCTGACCCAATCGAACCAAACAAGGCCGATCCCTGTAGTTGTCATGCTCTCTAGGAAAACTTCTCCCAATCCTACTCCAAGAGTAACGTAAAATTGCCAGTATTCAAGTGGTCTTACCATCTAGAACTGGCGTTACGTAACTGGAATCTGGGTGCATTCTCTCGTCCACAGGCATGCTGCTGGCACATCGACTTCCCCCGGCAATTTAAATGGATCAGGGGCCGTGCGTGAAAAGAGGAAGTTCTGATGGCGAGTTTGATTTTGTCATCTGCCGTGTCTCCCCCGAAATGTCGCATCCTATCTATACTTAGGGGAGGGATGAGGGGACCCTGCCCACTTATTGTGTCCTGATGTGGCGTTAAATCCGATTTTCTGCCGTATGTAAATATCTGTCACCCTGCTACGTAAGCCTGGTTTTACACGTTACGCTTTTTCTCAGACACGATGGTGCCACAATAGAGGTTAACATCGCCCCAAGACATACTACCTCATGTTTATAGAGCTACTGTTGGCCCACGGTGCCAAATGGTTGATAATTTTTGTTGCTTTTCTTTGTTCCATCCTCAATTAGCCCAATTATTTCTGCCTTTAAGAAATGAATCTAAGCTGGTTGAATTGGTTCAAACAAAAAATAGCCTGCAATTTGTCCCTGGGGGCATTTCAGCTTCTTGTACATCAAACTGCTCTTGATTATGAGTAAATGGGCAGCCTAGGTGGTGTTCAAGTCCTTTTCTCCTCCTCATACTTTCATAATATAATTTTTCCCAACTCCATTTTGTTTATTTTGTTTTAGCCCAAGCGACACCTGCCACAATACACTTATCTTCAGATTGAGATCTTAAGAGTTGAGCCTGACCTCAGGCATACAGAACTGGCCATTGTTCCTCTTGTCTATAAGCATCCCCCCCCCCCAAGGTAAGGAAGATGATTTGTTTCTATGGCTTCATGCATGCTCAGCTTGCAATGATGGGGTCCTTAGGAGGTCAAAGGATAAAATTTATTTTCTGGGGTGTTTGAATAATGTTTTGTTTTGGTGAAAGCTTTAAATTGGCACGGTTTCTCACTGTGGTAACATTTTTAGGTGCTTACCAAAGTTTTACATTTTGGTTTCAAACTTACTATGCTCATCTGGTACAGCCGGAGCACTTTCTGCATTTATATTCTGCATCCAGTGGTTGATGTAGCTATACATATATTACCTGGTGACTCTTTTTGTAGTTTGAGCTTACTTTCTGCCAGAACCACTGTGACATGCGCCACAGACCACAAAAGAACCTGAAAAAGATCGCTGCAAACATGAATCTTTTCACACGAGTCACAGCCTCTGGAAACACTATTATTATTGTTATTATTATTATTATTGTTGTTGTTGTTGCAAACGCTGTTTTTGAATGACGTGAAGTTTTTTTTTTTTTTTTTTTGCAAATATCTAAAATATCGTGATTACTCATGAAAGCTGCCTCCGAATGCGCTTATTATTATATAATATAGCCTAGCCTTTTCTTAATTTCGAGAGATCGAATCCTTCAACTGGTTCTAGGTTTGGGTACAGAGTGACCGGTTGTAGCGGTATTATTAGCCAGTAAGGTTGTCATATTTAAATCAAAATTATCACCAAGAAACGATATATTAGAACACCTCAATGCACACAATTTTTCGCAAAAGCTAATAGTTTATGCAAATCATTTTAAATGAATATATATAATGGTCCATCAATAGCAATGCGTTTTGGTCTATGGCTTCGATTAGGCAGATAATCGGGTGACATTGGTGCTGGATTTATTCGCTGGTAAATGTAAACATGAGGAGGCTATATTAGAGGGATGATGGATAGGGTGATGACAATGAATGAGGATTAATGTATAGTGTGGTGATGACCCATTAAACCTCAAATGGGTAGGCCTATTTTTTTAAGCCGGAACCTTCCTCTCAGATCGATAAGAGCAATTCCTCTGCCGCTAGATCCAGAATCTGTGCCCAAAGTAGAGTCTCCTCCTTTCTTCCCCAGTCTTGTCTCAAGTGTGGCATTTTGTAACCGACGTGACTATCCCTCTGCCGTTCCTGAATTTTTATGTTTCCGTGAGTTCTTTCATTAAAATTAGCATATCCTCGTGGTTGCCGTGTCTTCTGCTTTCTTTGTGAAGACTGTTTCTATGCAGTTTTCCTGGATTGGTTTCTTAAAATCATACTTGCTGGAAAAGATAAAATCCCTTTTAATGATAATGCCCTATGGAGAGAACAGTTATAAACTTCCAGGTAAATATCGTGCGCGGCGACTTAATGTGGCCCCAATGCATTCATAATGGGTGGCGGCAGTTCGTCGTTTGTCTCCGCGACTGTCAACATGTGATTTGTTAATAAATGATCCCTTTGCGCCCGATTTGAGTCAATTTTTAGAGTAAATAACAAAGTCGATTTAATTAATGGTGCCTTTCGCGATCTGTGAATAAATATGAGCAATTAATTGAGAGAATATGTGAGACAGAATGGGCCATTTTTCTATTGGACCGGGGCTTCATTTATCAGCGGCCCGTAAGCACAAAAAATGATACTTATCAGCGGATGTGGAATTCATGAAAAGAAACTTGATGTAAAAACAAGCAAGGCTTGGGCACGTATATGCAACCTGGATGTTGTTTGCGACGTATGAAGCAGTCATTGCACTTCATAGGTTTAAATTAAGGACATATTTGAGCGCACGCAACATGCTGATCTGAAATCTGTGCGGTTTTTTTAAATGTATAAATAATGCCCCAAGTATCTGCAGACCGATTCCTGGTGGTTAACCTAGTGGCTCCCAAACTCGGTCTTGGGTCCCCCTGTGTATGCTGTTTTTCTTCCAACCACAATTGCAATAATAAGCTGTTAATTTATCTTAATTAGGTGCATTAATGTTTAGAGCCGTAATTAATCCTCTTAAGCCACATTTTGACTCATATTTAAACATGCCATAAAGAAAAAAAAAATCCATATCTATATTTTGATATATTAAAAATAACTGCATAAAAGAGGTAGAAAATTAACAAATCAAAGTAAACAATCAGTGTAGATTCCTAAGTGGTTACTAAACCACGGATACATGTCTGCAAAAACCAACAATTTATTTGGCAAACAAACAGTGGAGGTAAATCCTTTTATGCATCATGTTTATGTTATTAGATTCATGTAAATTATTTTAAAAGGACTCTGAACACCTGTGTTTAGCAGCCTGATTCTGAGCCTTCTGATTTTCTCAGTCTCAAATTTAATCAGTTTAAAAATGCCACTGCCTGGCATTGCTTACAATATAGAAAAATAAATACACTGAGCTCAGGGGTCTTTTTTGTCCATGGCACACATGTATATTTCATGGAATCATGTATATTTCCATCAAAATGTGGTGTAAGATGGTAAACAACTGCTTTTAATATGAAATGTACCTTAATTAGGTCAAATTAAGAGCTTATTAAAATCCTATGATTGCAGTTGTGGTTGGAACAAAAACCAGCAACACAGGAGGCCCCAGGACTGAGTGTTGGAACTACTGGGTTGAACTGAAAAAGTGAAAATGGAGCAGAATGACCGAGAAATAGGTAGTATTCTAAAAATATGTTACATTTCTAACATCTGGACTCAGAGTATAGGCAAAACCTCTTAACTTTTTTGAAGTGAAACATTTGGCTGCCAATCCGCTTGTTTTTCATGACTCAAGCAGGTGAGTCAATAATCTGCTCAGACAGGTGCACTGATGGGGTAATGTCATCTATTGCATGTCACTCGCTTCATAAGCACATGAAACTCTATAGATATGACCAAATAAATGAATGGAGAAAGGGGTGCAACCCACTTCCCGTAGGTTTTCCCCCAAAAATGATGCTTTGTGAGTTACACTTTTAGACCATCCAACGATTAGAAAGACCCTAAAATTTTCCATTAGCTGTTTTTGCTCTGGAAATAAATAAACCAAAAATTATGGTTGCACAAATCTATTGTTGCTATATTGAAAATATTGTTTTGCTACGTTGAAAGTGAACAAGGGTCTAAAATGTTCAATGTCTAAGAACTGGCAATCAATCGTGAGTTGTTTATTATCAACTTGCTACTCCATATGGCCAAACAGTATGTCCAATAGGTCCATTTATCAATAGGCTTATTCTTCGGATTTGCAAGAGGGTTAAATTTGATAGGGCATTTTTGTGAGCGCAATAAAATTTAAGAAAACATGTTTTTATTAATAATAATTTAAAAGCAGGTTAGGGCATTGTGGTTAGCGTGCTTCAATAAAGAGGCCTTCAATTTTCTTAGACTGATGATTACTGATGCTGAAATGCTGATGCTTAGTAATAAAAGAATGGGCCAATGAGTGTTGAGGGGTTAATGTACCATATCGCTTCCCCGCTGCAAACGGATTTTTCACGAGGCACACATATTACTATGAATTTATTCGCGGAAAGGGAGCTCATGTTGCCTCTCTCTCTCTCTCTCTCTCTCTCTCTCTCTCTCTCTCTCTCTCACCCTCTCTCTCTCCTCTACCCTCTACCCTCCTCTCCACTCCTCGCTAGCTGTTTTGATCCAGTCCTATTGGTTAATTGTATTGAACTCCCCCTTCCATGGCCCGGGCCACTGCCAGATACAAACAGGAAATTCTCGTTTAAAATGACACAGCAAATACATTTACATACAAATTACATTCCACCGCTTTTACGTTTGCATTGCTGTTTAGAAAAAGTCAATTTATAACTGTAAACAAAGCAAAACTTTGGCACAGCTTTCCGCATTGCTTTTGTATCTTATTTCTGCTTTTCTCAACACATTTTCTTATTTTTTACATTTAAAAATAACCTGCTTTTGTGATGACTGCATTATTCGAAATATTTTTATGCTACTTCTTTGCATTTCCAATGCCGATCAATAAACCACTCGTCACAGTGCAACAATTTCTAGCCTCAGTTACTTCGTTTCCGAACCGTAAAAATGCAATGGCTTGTTGAACAAGGCCTACAAAACGAACAGCCTAAAACAAAACAAATTGTCCACGAAGGGTAATATTTTGAAAAGAACACGCTCTTTATTGTCATTTTCTATCTTATCCTATTTCAGGCTTGACGAATCATTTCACCGCCAAGATAATACTGAGTTTGAGGCATGTCTATAGTTGTGCGCGAATAATAATAATAATAATAATAATAATAATAATTTTTTTTATCATAAAAGAATAGAATTGTTGCTGAGGCCTACTAGGCCTATCTGTTCCACAATAATTCACTTGCTTAAATTCGCCTTAAGTGCTGGCGGCAGTGAATGATCAATCAGCGTTTACTGTGACTTCCGTCGATGTTGTGTGCGCGTCCACGTCTGGATACATCATCCAGGTTTTTAATCATGTCCTGCAATCACCGAGATGTATTCGAACCCATAATGCCCAGGATCTGCCGCTAATCTACTAACAAAGGCAGGCACACATGCACAATCCAGTCATTGTGCGTGGAGGCAGAGTAATCAAACAAGCTTTTCTCATTATTAAGATTAAGCATAAAACGGAGCTCACTGACTTTATTTCTCCAGTCTATAGAATTTATTATTCTATAATAATTTATTATTATATTATTCTATATTATATATATAATTTTGTCTCCCCCTGTACAAAGCTGAACAAACGATTAATTTTGTTATTGCACAATATGAAAAACAGAGGAAGAAAAAATATCCTTTAGTTTTCTGTGAATAATCATTTACCTCAGCCACCATTTCATCTCAAATATCATTGTGTATTTCTTCATGGCTCAACTGATTAGGGGGGAACTGCAGTTTCTAGTGGTTTCAAAAACATCCGCGCTCAGTGATCCTTGTTCGCGTAGCCGGCGCAGAGCTCCCAGACTCTTCCTATGCCCGACGTTGTTAAAATTCAGTCACGGGGAAAATTCAACCGCCTGCCCAAATGCAAGACCTGTCAGCGGCTCGCGATAATATGTAAAGAGCTTTCAGCAAATCACATTACCCGTCCCCACTCAAATGAACCAAGTGTTTTTCTTTTTTTCCCCCTTTTTTTGGAAACGAAGGAAGAAAATGTATCGGCCCAAAGCAAATGCATTCATTTAGAATTTGGTAAATATTGCAGAAGTCGGTGAAGGTGGACTATAGCTATTGCTGACGCATAAGCTTTTGCCATTATGTTGTCTCTGATCGCGGGACAGGATGACTTTGCTATATCAAAGAAATCTTTTAGGAGAATTATTTGGTTTCTAAGGTGTATTTTCGAATGTATAACCTCCCTACTGACCCCGGATTCGGCCATTTATCTCCTCAGGCATTGCCAGAAGTGTACAAAACGTCTTCAATTCGGAGCTTTATTTTGTCCCAGGCCTATCAGTGCTCTGTATTGTTCATATCATGACCTCCTTTGTTACATTGAACATGCATTTTTCATAGCGATAATCCTTCATTATTTTTCCACAGCCTTAATTTTTAATATGGTTTCAGTGTTTGAAATATTTATTGGATAATTTTACTTCTCTTTATGGACTTGGTCCCCGCATTGAGACATTCAGAGAGGGAGAATGCCCTGTGTAGTCCATTTGTGTTTAAAATGAGAAAAAATAAAATAAATAAACGTAATTTGGGCAACAAATAATTCTGATGTACTGGCTTTTTCAAAAACAGGCTATTTTAAGTTCGACCCGATTATTTGAAATGTTAGGATACGTTTAAGAGTCAATAGAATATAGAATAAAATGACACACAAAAACAATAAAAATGCATGAAAAAATATTCTTACCATGGTCCTAAAAACAATAATAATGATTATACTGCTGCTACTACTACTACTACTACTGCTACTGTTTATTATTCTAATACATTTTTTTTCATGTCAAACGTTTTGAGCGTTTGTTTGAGTTCTATTGCAGTACTTGACTGGATGCCGTGAAGTTAATTACTCAAATATTAGGAGCCAAGACAAGACCATATCACTGAAAACTAATAAAATATTTATGTCTTATTATGTGGGCTACTGCTGTAACTGAAGTACTATTACGACTATTAGCCTATTAAGCTCAGCTAATAATAATAATTATAATAATAATAATAATAATAACAACCGTATAATAATAATAATAATAATAATAATAATTATTATTATTATTTTATTATTATTATTATTATTATCTTAGCCTAGTACTAGCAGCCACATGGCAGGATTATGAGCACATTGTAAGAAGCAGTTGCAATAAATGGTGGGCTGATAGCAGTTTGACATTTTTCAAAAATCAATTTTTAACTTCACCTTTACCCCCACTCGCCGCACACTATACAAGTAAGTTATTCTAAATATTGTGACGCCACAATAGATAGCAGATGCAAGTTGTCTGTCCACATCTTGTGGTCACGTCTTTAGCAAAACTCATATGGTGCACCCACATCCAGCAAAGGCACCCAAAGCACATGTTTGAATGAATACTCGAACTAGACCACTTTCGTTCCCCAGTAGTTTTGAATTCAGAGAAAATACTGAAAAACTCGCCGGTTGTTTAATGCCACTGCCCTTGCAGGGGTATAATTTGACTGGCTGTGGAGATTTCATACCGCGCGAAATGCGTGGGTATTGAGGATATTGCGTCTACATGGGAGGGCAAACACGTGTGTGCGTGTGCGTGTGTGTGTGTGCGTGTGTGTGTGTGTGTGTGAGAGAGAGAGAGAGAGAGAGAGAGAGAGAGAGAGAGTATGGCAGTAACGATTCGTCTTGCCGTTCCTTATTCCTTTCTCACTTCACTTTGACCTTGGACTTGAAATAAATGTTAAAACAGCGGCCTTGCGACGCGCACTTAAGTGCAATAAAAACAATAAAAATAAAACTTTCAAAATAGAAGAGGCGCTGGTCTCGCGACTCAGCTTTACCCGGTCCACAGTGCGCAGCTAATTGCCGAGAGTCCTGACATGCTTTTTGCAAATGATCCAAAAATAATGTCGTTTGAGCATGGATGAGAAATACGTCGAAGAAAACAAAAGCTGTTATCTTCGTGCTATTGCAAGTCAGTGCTGCTCACGTCACGTTCTTTAGCTCCTGTTTTTCTCTCGTTGGCAGAACAACAAACAAGAAATCTAATTCTTCATTGTAGCCAGCACAATTGTTTTATGCCGAAGAGTCTGTAATTGTTGAAAACTGGGAGAGAAAGCAGACCTTCAGAAAATAGCACATACTGGTGCACGTATAGATTCGTGTCATGAAATAGTATTGTGTAGGCCGTTTGTCATGACAACATGTATCGAGCTTTACATCTTCAGTGTGACTGTTATGAGAATTGTTGCATAAATCCATCTCCCATACCGAAAAATTTACATATGCCCAATTATTTCTATTATTTTATTCACTTTTTATTAGCACTTTCAAATATGTTATGTTTACGCTTTATCTATTTATTTATTTCTATATATTCTTTTGTCTATTGAATTTTGTCTGCAGAATGTTTTCGATGGATTATCTAATTCATAAAAATACAGATATACACAAGCAATAAGAATCAAATAGTATCAGAGAATAGCAGTGCAGTGCATATGTTTTTATGGCAAAAATTGTGTAGCTTGTTTATCTCTGACCTGTAAGGTGTTGAAGTGGATCCTCATGGCGGTGAAAGGGTTAAGCACCTTGTTCTGCATCCTCCTATTATCCAGTCCAGTCTCCAGATCTGTACACACTATAGATGTCTTCCTCGTGATTCATTTGCTCCTTAATTCTGTGGACCAGGTCCTGTCACAAAGGGGCCCCGGAACTTCAGTTTTGGGGGCCTCCCGCTTGCAAGCGGGCAAAAACCTCAGCCACCCCTGCAGATATTTAAGGTCCTTATGGGACCGTCAATGGCAATAAATATTTTTCTTTTTGTCCATCATTAAACTCTCCCAAGGATGTGCCTCTCCTTTGTGGGCAGTTGTTCTCCAGCCACCTTTTGAGCAAAGGTGGGGGGGGTTATTCTCAAAAAGGAACAATGCAGCCAGGAGCCCAGCCCAGCCGAGCCTGAAGGAGGACAGCATTTTGGAATGTGAAGGCCCATCGTGGATGGCATTGCCCAAAAGAGCACTTCTGTGCATTTAAACGCCAGGGTTTTTCAGTTTAGGGCTCCATAGGTGGAGAGGGGGATAGAGAGACCTTGAGAGAGAGAGAGAGAGAGAGAGAGGAGATGAGGGAGTTCAGTAAATAGATGCACTCAGGAGCGAGGGGAGCATCTTCGTTCTTAATTAGGGAAGTAACTCTGGAAAAGCTGAGTGTCGGCCGCGAGACGAGCAGCATTGTGGGGCCTGTGCGCGTCTTCACAATGTGAGGTAATTGGAGTTGTACCTTTTAGAAAGCTGCTAATTTCACATAGGAAGTGCTAACAAGACCTTTGTGTGTCATGTTTTCCTTCCCCTTTTCTCAGGGAGTTACAGGCCTGGAGTAGTGGGAATAGCCGGAGCCAGAGCATGGAGAGGGAGGCCGCGGTAATGAACCACTTCACATGGTGGTTTATCAAAAAAAGGGTAAAAAGGAAGAAAAAAAAAGAAGCCTAATTTTAAGGTCTGAGAATGGCTGTCCGCACAAAGGGTACTGTTTAAGCGCGTTATTCAAGGCATTCTCCGGTGGTACACAGCCTTTGCAGCAATGGTCCACTTGTTACAAGTGTACCAATCTTACCCCCCAATGGAAACAAACCGACTTCATCCGTCACTGTTTACCATTATGAATTTCATTTTAGAATGCCATACGCGGGGCCTTGAGCGGCTCACACTTTTGTCTTCATTGTGTCAGCCTCTGGGCTGTGTGGGTACACACCACCTTTCAGCACGAGAAACAAACAAAACACTTAACGAGGAAGTCAGATAGCTCGGAGAGAAAGCGCCATTACGTGCTGGTGGAGCCTCGTGTGTACATACGCACCACACACAACGATGGAAATTACAGATTTATCGTGCATCACGCGGCTATGGATGTCTAAATGGCTTATTTGAGATTTACAATTACAAAATAAGAGGTGTGTAGTACTAGTGAATCTAATCTAAAAAGGATCTTGAAGTTGAATTTCCCAGTTATAGTAATTATACTCTACAGCGTAGCTGGTTTGGGGGAGAGGACAAATAATTTTCCTTTATTGGGGTCTTAAAACCTGGACACACTGGATGCAAATATGGATGCTCTTACCTAGGGTTGGCAGTCTACCTTAGGGCCCAGCAGCCCCTTCCAGCTGGACTGTGATAGCCAACACTAGTCCTTATTATAACTTATTGACCAGGACTCCCTGGAAGAAGAGATATTGTATCTCAATGGGACCTTCCTGGCTAAATAAAGGATAAATAAATAAATAAATAAACTGATAAATATTTCTGTTCTTTTTCAGGTGCCCAAGCGATGCTCTCACTTTGACGCCACATTTGCCTCTTTCTCTGCCTTTACTGTAGGTTTCCGAGGTGAGCGATTCTTCTTTGTTGATTGCACCCGCGCGGGACATTGTTTGTCCGCGGCCAGACCTCTCCACGCCAAGCAGGTCCGTCGAAAAAACCGGTGACCTTCCACTTCCTCCGGATCGCGGTCAAAAATCCCGAGCAAATGGGGGAGACAAAAGCGGCGTTAAACGGGAGAGGGGCAGGGAGGGGCAGGAGAGGAATGGCGGGGCCGTAATGACTCTCATTCTGTTGAATAAACATGCCTAAGCCTGGGGCCGCCATTTGTGTCCTTCAATGAGCATGCCCTCTTGTCCCCGGGCATTCCAAGTACTTAAAGGTAGGGTCTTAAGTAACTAACTGAATCCACAATTAACAGGAGTGGAGGGACGAATACCCTGGCTCCTTTTTTTGTGGTCCCAAGAGACAAGGGAGCACAACGGCCCCCCCAAACTTAACCCCCCCAACCAAAAAATAGAAAGATCCGTTCTCCCCAAGCCCCCCACCCACATGTCCTTTTCCCTCCTGAACAATAGCATCCTGCTCACAATTAGTGCCCCCTTGTTCCCTGTAAGCCTGTCAGTATTAAAGGTTGAGACTCCAGCTTCCCAAAAGTTACCCCCTGTTTCCGTTGTGCTTTTGTGCACTGGTGGCCCTCCCCCCCTGTAAGGTTGGGGTTCGGGCATTGTGTGGGGAGCGAGGGGAGAGACCGTGTCCGAGGCGGCGGAGGTGGCCCGCGGGACGGTTCCCTCGGCCGCATTGTGCTCGCGGTCTCCTTTCAGTCCCGGCAGAATGCACCTCTGATTAGGGGCACAGCATGGGCTTTGCACTTCCGGAACTGAACCCCTCCAACTGCCCACCCCCCCATCCCCCCCACCCACTCCAGACCCACCGACACTCTGCCTGGTGCCGCCAGGGTGTCCACACTGGCCCTGTTGCTCTCCGATAAAGCTGGTGACAATAGATGCTGATAAAGATAATTCAAGACAATTAATAATCCATGGGAATTACCTTTGGTGCCCTCTGCCCTCAGACTCATTGAGCAGGTGAGGAGGTCAGGGCTGGAGTTGGTTCTAGGAGAAAAGGTAATGGTGGTTGAGAATGGTTAAACTGGTGAGGGATGTGGCTGCCTGTTGGTGCAGTGCTGTGCAGTACTGGGTTAATGAGGTGGTGTTGACCACGCTGGCGTCGCTGTGGTGGAGGATGTCAGGGAAGTGAGGCAGCGCTGAATGGAGCGACCGGAACCTTGATGCCAGCACTGTAAGAAAAAAGAAAAAATTGACTCAAAAAGTAAGGAAACTTTTGAGTTGGCTCTACTTCAAGTTCCAAAGTTCTCTCAAAAATGTATTGGTGCAACCACCGGGACTCGAAGTTAAGCAAACTCATGAATGCCTACCAGCTGGTTGTCTTACTTTTTTAAGCTGAGTCAACTTTTTATTTTTTACCATGCGATGCTGTGTAAATCTGGCATGTGGATTGGCGGATGGAGCTGCTCACAGCTATGAAGGGAGACATCTGTGGAGCTTTGATGAATGGGGATCAGTGGGACGGAACCAAGCTGGGCGGCAGGGTAGCCTCGCGGTAACTTGCATGATTGGCAACAGTTGGTCTAACAAGTCTTGGGATTCTGGCTCATAGCTGGAGAGATGAAGTTCGGAAGAGTAGGGTCCTTCGGGGTTAAGGGGTGATCTGGGGTTAAATGAAAAATGACACCAGGAAACAACTCAGAATTAATCTAAAGAGGCATATGTAATAACCACCAAAAAAGATACAAGTTGGCGTTTTTCTGTTTATGCGGTTACCATGGTAACCGAGCAAGCTCATTAAATATGCAGAAAACTTCTGGCACCAATTCCTCTTTAACTCTATGATAGAATTCAGTTTTTCTTTCATCATTTAAAAGCCATTGCTTATCGAAATGCAATGACACAGCCATTCTTTGCCCAATTTATCCGTTTTGTGATTTTGGGGCATTTTACTCAAATTTTGAAATTATTTTGTGCAGAATCTGACGAATACTCAAAATATTCAAAGTATGTAACAGATAGGCAAAATTTTCCTATGTCATTGCATTTCTAATGAAGCAAAGTACCTGCAGCCCAAATTTAATTGATTTTCAATGATAAATAAAAAAGTTATGGCTGCCACAAACATGAGAAACGTGGAAAAAGTAATACCTTAGGAAATCAATGGAAAATGCATTAGACCGCATTGAAAAGTTGAGTTCAGTCTCAGTCTGTGAATTACACCCATTTTTCAGACTGTATTATCTGATTATTCAAATGTTTATCACTTTCCTGGAGTGAAAAGCATAAATTTCATCATCACAGTTGCTTTTAAATCATTATTTTATGGCAAAATTCAGTTTTTAATTCTTGTAGCAATTAGTGATTATTAAAGGCTGTATCAGTGATATGACGTCACTATTGTTGACAGTTGAAACACAATAGAGTCGCTCGCCCCTCCCCTTCAGAAGCTTGAAACATGAACGCGCTTTTCTTAAAGTGAAACTTTGCGTCTTTGCATTGACTTTGAAAGTAATCTGTCGAGCGAAAAATTCGTTTTGTGTCCGGTGTGAAAGCAGCTTAAGAATGGCTCACTGAGTTGGGTAAATGGCCGTGTATAGCTCGTTGTGATAAACGCCCGATTGCAACAATGACGCCCATTGCCAGATGATAAATTTACACCTTTAGTGCTGGCTACAACAAGGTATCTGACAAGTATCTTAGCTCGGCGTTACAAAATGAGTATTAACAACGTCACATAGATCACCCCTTTTAGCTAAACTTATCATGCGGTTATACATTCATCGACGAATTTCAACTCTGAGTACTAACCAAAGAAAAAAATGTTATTACATGAACACAAACTCTGGTTTGATCAGACAGAATTAGCAAACTCACTAGCTTGCCAACCGAGAGTTAGCAAAGGTTGCTAACTCGCTCCAAAGAAGAAATATCGATCTCTCTACCGTTTGATTCATTCTGACCGCCATGATCTATGAAAGATAGCCTTACAAAAACAATACACGAGCTTCCCTCAATTTTGCTTGGGATGACAATTTACAATTCACATCCAACCGAGTTAGCACCAGCCCTACTCACCTCAAGTAGAAACAAGGCGACCTGGGCGTCAGAATTAAAACCATTCAACGCCCGGAATTTTCTCCAGCGTTGGTATGCTTTCCCTATGTTTATTCCGGACTTCGCATAGCTGCGATCGCGTTCCTTTTTCCTCGACATGCACTCGTTCGAGCGTCTCTTTTTCGGTTTAGTTTCCACCATGCCTCACTCTGCCGCTTCGGTAATGCCACTGCCAGGCTTTCGTTGCTCAGTCCCACCCATTTGTCGTACATGAGCACGGAGCTGGCGCAGAAGACCCACCCCTGCCCTCCGATTCGTTGAAAACACTTTTGTTGATGTTTGGGGACGCGGGTAGGTCCCCTAGAGTTTGTGTATCTTTCTCAGTGTCTACCTGGCTGTAGGTGGCCCACAGAGACCGGAGTTTTTCACTGCCCACTCATGAGAGGAGCTGCAAACAGTTTGTGAGGAAAAATCTCTTGTACATGACAAATAATGTTTTGGCTCAGAATCGCTGATACAACCTTTAAAGGTTGGTTATTATAGAATATTTTTATTCAAAAAAATTTTTGGAAAAATAATCAAATTTTGCCCATTTAACCCCAGATCACCCCTTAAAGCCCTTGAGGAAGGTCTCTACCCCTTGAAAATGACTCAGGGGCCTTAGCTAGGTTTTTTTCTCTTTTTCTTGACTTGCATTTGCTTTAAATGGCATTTCTCCCAGGGCATCCCTGAAAAAGGAACCTGCATTTTCAATTGACCGACCCCAATTAAATACTGTACATATTGATTTGGAGCAATAGGGTGATGCAGAACGGGGCAGGTTGACCACAGAGAGGAGACAGGAGCGGCACTGTGGGTAATGTAGTGTCGGTGGGTGCATGCAGTGTTGTGATGGGATATTTTTGGTTATGTGGGAACGTGGGGCAGGCAGACTGGACTGCCGGGGGGGAGAAGTCGACTGCAACACGGCGAGGCGCTGTGACTGGTGTCGTCGCGGTAACAGGGCCGCTGTATCGCGGTGGCGGCAGCGGGGGCCTGGGCGGGTGCTTTGACGGGCGGTGTCAGGGAAACGGGTGATGTCACAAAGGGCCGCGGATACGGCTTGTATCAGTGCCATTGTCACGGAGGATCCTGCTCTGCAGCGGGAACTGTCACCGCGGCGACGGCGAAGTGACAAGCGCTCGGAGTCAGGACACGGAGGACGGCTTTGAAAGCGTGTCATCTGTTCTTCCCTCCCTCCGATGTCTGGTAAGATAAAAGAGCGAGGAAGGAACAAAAGGAAGAGAAGAGAAAGGGACAATGTGCGGAGAGATTCAGGGTGAGAGGAGCCGTTTTGACATCTGAATTACATTTGAGGCCGGGGTAGGATGAAAAGGAGAATAAATGCTGCTTAATTCTTAAAAAAGAAAGAAAATAGTATATTAACTTGAACTTTATTAGGCTTATGTTACCAGATTTATGACACAAAAAGTATGTATTTGTCAGCTGTGCTCTTTGAAGCAAATTCAAAAAGGGCAAAATCTAACAAAAATGTCAATTATCTGCGTACTTGAAACAAGTCGCATGCAGGGTTCAGCCAGACAATGAAATGTGCTTTCTACTCTCCATCCATCATGGTCCATAAAATAATTATTGGGGGGGAAATATCGCTCTTCTGACATAATCGGCCACTGAAATTGCTGTTTAGCTCTATAAATATATCTGCGGAGGTACTTGACATTTTCTCTCCACCAATGGGGCCTTGGTTTCCTGGCAGAGTTTTTATGGCTTCTGTTCCTCCTAGATGGCCACTGCAGAGAGGGATGTAATAACTGGAATGGAATTGGCATTATTTGTAATCATTATTACAGCAATACTGTGGCTGTAAACCAGCGAATACAGAAGTCCAGGCCGCAGGGATTGGCAAGCAAAGTGAGCAAAAAGTTGCTGTTTGTTTTGTGTTATGCGGATCTGCCATTTTGCTTGCAAGAGGATAAAACTACTATTTTCAGCCAGGAGTGGCCACAAACAGCCAGTGATTTAGGACTGAAAGGCACTTAATTGACGCTTTTAACCTAATCAGTGAATCGATTCTTTCCCGAGTGCAGCAAACTCCCAATACCACTAGGGGAGAGAGAAAAAACCCACTGTCTGCCTGACCTGTTCTCTCCTACTACCATCACCCTCCTCCCCTGCCCAAAAAACCCCTTGCATTTCCCGAACGGGGGCTAACACCAGACAGATGACATGGCCCGTATCCAGGAGCAAAGTCACAACGCCAGTGAGGCCCCCGAATTATCCGTGATAAAATCAGAGTTAAGAAAATGCCTTTGTGATAATCACCCCCAGCTAGGCTCCTCGACTGGGGATCATGAGACAGACCCTCCATCGCTAACTCGCAGGTACTCCAACATCAGCCTGGGCCCCCAAATCACTCCATCCACCTCTCCCCCTAATAACCTCTCAGGGTATTTAGCTCTGGCATGTAAGCACTTACTCTGCTTTGATGGTTTCAAGTCCAAAGATGTCAATCAGGTGTCTACCAAATCAGCGTGAGGAATTCATTCACCGCTATCCGTCGACTATTTGGAGTAATTTTATGTGCCAGTATTCCGCATAATACAATTTTAATGTACAACTAATTCTCTGCCATTAATTTGTCAACATGATTACTGGATATGCCACTATCGGGAGAAGCGCGCCGCTTTTTAAATATATACAAGACATTAATGTATTTCCTTTCAGGTTTACATCAGGGAAGGCTGAGATTTACATAATGCTGCCATTGAGGTCTGTGACAGGCCTCCCTCACTGAAGCGCCTTTTTCTGAGCTGATTCTTTCACAAAGACGGGCCTCGGGCCCTCCCCCCCAACTCCGCTGAATACGGTTGCTTTTCACAGATTGGGCATTAGAGGGATGATCATCTTGGGTGGTGGGAGGGTGGTGCTGGTGGTGTTGGTTTGGGGGGGTGGGTTTAAAAAAGCTGACTGTGCTCTCATCACTCACTGGAAATCTCCATGCTGTCTGTCTTTTCATTTCTGTCGTTAAGAGCGACCCAGGAAATGAGTGGTGTTGTTCGACGGAGCCGAGACCCTCGCGGAGAGCCGCGTGATCAGACTGGCCCCCTGGCCCCTGGCTGGATTGGGTCAGATGGAGGAGGGGGGCGGGACCTTGCCAGTGTGCACTTCCTCAGTGCGACCAAAGAAATGGGGTTTAGGCTCTTTATTGTATGTCACACTTCCTGTTTGCTTAAACCTTTTTAAACAAAAAAAAAAAAAAAACCTAAGTTTAGATAAGAAAATCTGTCTCGTTTTTATGAAGAGTTTCACTAAAAAGTAAAAACCGTAAAAGTAAAGCCACCCAATATGGTGTTTGGGCTTTTAATAGCACACTTCACTGAACTAAGAAGTTAGCACAGAGACATAATGCCTCAAGAGCCTGAACATATGATAACATGACAACATCCATTTTATAGCATTGATTCACAATGACGAATAAATATCTTGCTGAGTGCTCTGTAGGATGTAGTTCAAACTGAAAATTGACTAAACAGCAGGTAATATACCCACATACAACCTCAAGAGGTATGACAACATGGCGCGGGCTGGAAATACTTGCATGGTTTTTTTCTGCTTTTAATCAAAAAATTTTGAAGGCCTCTACAGCAGTAGTTCCCAACCCAGTCCTCAAGGACCTCCCGTCCTGCAGGTTTTTGTTGCAGCTCTACTTTTGCACACCTTATCCATTTAAGGCCCAATGCACCTTCATGCACACTCTGTTCAGGTAGATTTTTTTCAACCAATCAGCATGAAGCCCTTAAATGGATCAGGTGTGAAAGAGTAGAGCTGGAGCAAAAACCTGCAGGGCAGGGGGTCCTTGAGGACTGGGTTGGGAACCACTGCTCTACAGCCTTTGTAAAGCTGTTATCGTGAATTTACTGCATCCTCCGTGAGAATTTAAAATTTCCTTCATTACAGAAGTTCCATGGGCCAGTTTAGAAGATGCGCAATGCTCCCTGTTAAAATAAAAGCAATGAGGGGAGGGTGGTTCCTGAGGTGTGTGGTACATGCTTATGCTGCCGTCTTACAGGGGAGGAAATTTATAGCAAGGCTTAGACTGTTTTGGTCGTGACTGCAGGTTATGGTCTAGTGTTGCCCTTCTTCACTTTGGGGCCTGACTGTCATAGGTCATGTGTGGAACAGAACACGTTCCAGCTCTTCAAACATTCAGAAGACCGAACCGTTAAATATTGTCTGCAACAATAATCACAGTTACAAAGGCGGCCTGTGAAATCAGTACATGCAGACTTTTTTGAAGTGACGGTGTACACAAGGGCCCGGGTCATTTGTCTGTGAGTGGGTGGGGTTAGGATCCAGAGATGGTTGTGGTCAAAAAATGACCCCAGCAGTAACAATGAGATTCTGGACCTCGATGTTGACCCACAAAACAGGAAGTAGTGACCCTCTCTGGCAGGAAGTGGATGTGATGTCTAGCAGAGGATCAAAAAAAGGCCCAACATCCAGATTTGGCTGAAGTACACAGCCGAGCCGTATGTGTTTGTACAGTAGCTTAACATCAAAGTTGGTTTTTTTAGGGTTTTTGGACATTTCCTCAGGAGTGGTCTTTATTGAATGGGGCTAACAGATGTTTGGTTGAGTGTGGGATGAGCTCATAAGTACTGTTCACATGAACATACATGCACACACAAACAAACATGCTACTGGTATTTTCATAATGCGGACCTCTAAAGTAAACTTTGGCGTGCATTATTATCGGTGATTGACTGGCGAGCTGTTCAGGATGTGTGCCTGCCTTTCACCCGTAGATGACTGGGATTGACTGCAGTTCCCCCACCACCCTGATGGGGAGGAAGCGGTATAGATAATAGATGGAATATTCTGAGCACTATTTGGATCAACCAGGAGTGCTCTTGTCATTTTAAGCTCTGGGGTTCTTCACCCTTGGATGAAAATGTTGAAAAGTATATTTTTCAAGACAACACTTTTACAGCGGCATAATGCCATGACAAACATTACTTTTACTTGCATGCATGCATAGATGCATACACACATACAATTTTTATTAGTAATTTCAAAAAGCACCACGCTCTCCTGTTAAATTGCTCCTAAGGTGCGTCGACCTCCAATCGTAAAATATATCAAAAATAGGAAAAAGAAGTCTGCGCACTTTAAGGCATATGAAGACCACAAAGGAAAAACGATCAGCATCCAAATTTAGCATTTTGTTATATTTTATATATTATATATTATTATAATATTTATAATAATAATAATAATAATAATATATTATTATAATGTTTTATATATTTTATATTTTTTCAGTGCTTTGTTTCTAAGATTGTTTTGAATTTTTAATTCATCATTTCTCCACAACGTGAAAACGTGACTGTTCTTTTTTCATTGTGGTCTTCATTTATTTAGTCGCTACATTAAATCACTAACCACCTGTAGTGATTGTATAAATGTCTTAAAGTGTGCAGACTTCTTTTTCTTATTTTTGATATATTTTACAAGTAATTTCAGTGAATATACAGTACTTGATGTTGTAGCAGAAAGAAGCAATATATTAATGTTATTCTTTGCGCAGTGTTTAATTGTTTACTTTTAATTGCCAGTTTCAAGTCTTGTGTTCATAAAACAGGGAACCATTGAGTCTAAACAAACAGATCCAAAACCAATAACTAATGTCAGTCTGCAAACACTCAATGCTTCAATCCTTTTTCCACCGTAATGGCCTGTTCTGAGAAAAATACAATTGAAGATGGTAGGAGAGAAATGGGGGTAAATACATTCACCAAAGGTTACGTAAGTCAGAGCATTTCTGGTAATTTCTTGCTTATTTTCCCGTTGTTATTTTTATATGTCAGAAACTCAGTTTTTCTCCCTGTAACAACTGCACCAGGGATGTGACACAGCATGGGTAAAACTCTAATTTTACAAGCACGGCTGTTATCACTATAGTATTAGTCCCACAGCTAAGCCTAAAAAATGTTTGATACAATTGAATGGTGACTAAAAGAAGTAAATACATGAATACACATCTTTTAGATTTTGACCTGAAAAGAATGTGCATGTGAACGACCGTTCAGTCAAATGAAAGCATTTTAAGAAAGTGACAGAAAGTAAAAAAATTTTTTTCCAGTACAGTGACAGTTAAGATGTTCAATTGGATTCCAGTTGGGTGATTGGTTTGGCCAGTCATGAACATTCCAGTTTTTTACCCTGGAAAACTCTTGAGTTGTTTATGCAGTCTGTTTGGGGTCAGTGCACTGCAACTAGGAGCTGTAGAGTTTCAGTGCTTTTGTTGGATTTGAGCAGATATTTTTGTACTCTTCAGAATTAATCTTGCCGTGGCCATCAGCCGTCACATCATCGTGTACGTCAGTTCAAAAATTTAGGTCCTTATGATCTCTGAGGAATGATGAGCAGTTTGATGTATTTACTTTTCTCTTTCCACCACTTTGGTGGCACTGGATAATATTAATCTCATTTGTCCATGACTTGTTGGTTGAACAAGGATGCAATTTTTCATGTCTTAGAAGAATCTAATCTCTTTTTTCTTTTCTTGAGCCTTACCTGTGGAGTGCATCTTGATTTAATAATTGCAGCTCATGCTGGTGACTTTTCTTTATTTCAACTCTTTGATGCACCTACAGTTTGCCTGCATCCTGCGGAGTACTCTTGATGTTTGACAATTAAAAGTGGGGTTTTCTTTGCAACCGAATGCATTTTTTGATCATTCATTTCTTTTGTCATGCGTAGTCAACCAGGTTGTTTGGTGTTAGTATGAAACAGCTGATTTTGGCACACCCAATGTATTGGCTACAACTGATTTATTCAAATTCGATTGAAAAAAATAGTGATTTATGGTTTACTGGGAGATGATGGAAAAATCATTAATTTATGGTTGAGTTGGAGATGATTGAAAAAGCATTGATTGATGGTTGAGTGAGAGATAATTGAATTAACATTGATTTCTGGTTGACTGGAAGATGATGGAAAAATCATTGGTCTGTGGTTGAGTGGGAGATGACTGAATTAACACTGATTTATGGTTGCCTGGAACTTGATTTAAAAAACATTGAATTATGGTTGACAGTAAGATGATTGATAAAATATTGATTTATGGTTGACTGGAAGATGACTGAAAAAACATTGATTTGAGGTTGACTTGGAGATGATGGAAAAATCATTGATTTATGGTTGAGAGGGAGATGATTGAATTAAGACTGATTCATCGTTGACTGGAAGATGATGGAAAAATCATTGATTTATGGTTGACTGGAAGATGATTGAAAAAACATTGATTTGAGGTTGACTTGGAGATGATGGAGAAATCATTGATTTACAGTTGACTGGAAGATGATTGAATTAAAATTGATGATTGAAAAAACATTAATTTATGGTGGACTGGAAGGTAATTAAAAACATGGATTTTTGGTTGACAGGGTAATTACTGAGAAAACAGCGATTTATGGTTGACATAGTTAAATTAACTTTGATTCATGGCTGATTTGGATATGATTGAATTAACATTGATTTATTGTTGTTTGGGAGGTAATGGAAAATCACTGATTTATGGTGGAGTGGGAGAAGATTTAATTAACACTGATCTACGGTTGACAAGATGATCTTTGAAAAAAAATGTTGAATTATGGTTGACAGGGAGAAGATGGAAAAATCATTAATTTATGGTTGACCGCAAGACGACTGAGAAAAAAAAACAGTGATTTATGATAAACGGTATATTTACTGGGAAGACCAAAACTGGCAAAAATACACCACTTGACTTAAGTCCAAAATATAAATTTTCGACCACAACTGTCTCAAATCGCCAGACATGTCATTTATTTTTTCCGCTTTTATGGGGTATCACTGCAGCATAATGGGTAGCGCTGTTTCCTCATAGCAAGAAAGGGTTTGAATCTGTGTGGAGTTTGCATGATCTCCCCATGTGCGTATGGGCTTCCTTTGGGAATTCTATGTCCCTTCTACAGCCCAAAAGCAGGCATGTTAAGTTAATTGGAAGCTCCAAATTGCCCATGTGCGTAAGTGTTGCCACTGCAATGGATTGGCGAGCTGTCAAGGGCGTTTGCCTACCTTTTGCCATATTCAGCTGGGATAGGCTCCAGCTCCCCTGCGACCCTGATGAGGAGGAAGAGGTTTAGATAATGGATGGATGGGTTTTTATGATAGATAAATGCATGATACATAATCTAAATGAATGGTGAAAAATGAGATTTAAACAGTAATAGAAGCCTGAAATGTGTATTATAACTATGCTATTCTGTTATTCATAACCATAACCATTCATAACCATTCAATAACTCATGTATTGACAGCATTTACATACTATTACTACCACTCCCATGGTAAAAATCAAGCCCACCCACCCCCCCCCAAAAAAAAGAATAAATGCATAAAATTCACTTCTGCAGAAATGACCAATCCAGGACTTAAACATGGCCTGCCTCTACTTCTGGAACTTCCCAGTATGTCAATAACTGGAACTCACTTCTATGTGACATTCAAAGAGAAATAACTGCTTTTATAAACCAGTCATCTCCCTTCACCCCCCCCCAGAGCATAACTGCCATATCTCAGCACCTGTATCATCTTCCTGCTCCAGTGAGGACTGGCCCCGTCTCTCTCCACGGATATTAATTAATATGACGTTTTTACAGCGATATTTTCTCCGTTCCTGAAGGAAACCATTGAAACATTTACAATTATGCGCACTGCAGGGTGAAAGGAAACATCCAGGTAATATAATTTTCAGGTGTACATTAAAACCAGGCCTTTGTTATGATCACAAAAACAGTAGGCACTGAGATAATACATGCAGGTAATACAATAAAGTGTAGAGTGCTGAAAATATTTCCCTCACACACTAAAAAAGCCTGCAGACGTACATTTTCCGGGAGACAGTGTTTCCTGTTGTCAGAGGCAATGGCGTTATCAATTAGTGGAGCAGTGGGAGGCCAATTAACATCATCAAACAGGTGATTAACAGAGCCATGAGGGAAGAAAGCAGAAAGCAGCCAGCAATTTGCCTCCACTGCTTCACTGCCAGAAATACTACACAATACCGCACCGACCTCACAGTACCATTCATGTGAAATACAACATCCATATTATTACACATATAATCTCAGAAGAAGGCTTTCATCATCATTATCATCATTAGTCATATCATTTCTTATACCGGCATATTTCTAAGACCGGTTTTCATCAGTGTTTACTAAAATGATAAAAATGGTAACAAATCATTTTTATTGTTAATAATAATAATACTGTAATAATAATAATAATATTACTTCTAACAATTCTACTACTACTAGTACTACTCTACTACTAATAATAATCATTAAAAGATCATATTATTATTATTATTGTTATTTATGTATTGTTTCTTGAGATTTTATATTTGAGAAACCTCATTAAAAGAATTAAGTGGTAAAATATAACAAACTTCAGGTACAAAACACCGAATATTAATTCACCACAAAGGGGCATTAATTCTGCGTATGCGTGTGTGTGTGTATACGTGCATGTGTGATTGTATTTATGTGGGTGTTTTAGTCTGTCCTTCATTCCAGGTATTATAGTGGGGCAATTGCTTTCCTGTCACACAGCAGTGATCGTAGAGAACTGACCAACCACACAACTACACCTCGCAGTGCATGAACTCGAAAGACCGCATTAACCGTTCAAAAAGTCTAACCATGAATTTATTCCCTGAAACTCGGCCGCATCACCGACAGAGAGCCGATGCCACATTTAGAGACCGCACCATATTGTCTCATTGTGAGCCGAGGGGCGATGGACGCGCCAACACTGATGTGAATAGCGATGAGAACTGATAAGGCCCCCTTGCTATCTGAACAGAATCAGTTACGGCATTACAGCCGAGAACGCATTTATACATGAAGGAAAGGTGTCAGCTGACGTGACATTAGGATGGAATTGCACACAGGGCACTGCTGATGGATGTGTCGCAACACTACATGAGCTTTAAAAGAAATAGGAGACGGGGGTGAAAAAAAAAAAAAAACCGCGAAAACCTCAATCATTTTGTCACATTTGGCAGGTCTGACTCCTGCCACCGACTGTCTGTTGGTGCAGCCCTATCAAATCTGAAATCTATGTTCACGTTCTGCTGCTGAACGACAGCAATATTGCCCTTGACAGTATTACTCCAGCGAAGATGACAGATAGCAAAGACCTTTCTAATACATGTGGAATCCGAGAGATGCACTGAAGGGCAGTACAAGAAATACAGAAGCATACACTGCATGCGTGTACTGAAGCTATAATGGGGAGTCTTTGTACGGACACTGTTCTGTTTGGTTCCTGTGATTAAGTGAAAACGTGTGAGGGCCGTACCCAGAGTATGAATCAGAAGTTTCTGTTCTCTTTCCCCATGTTTTTGTACCCTTCTCAGTGACATTTTTGCACTTTAACCTCAATGAATAACAAAACAGTACACAGAAAGAAGTAAGCAGGATTTGATTGAATTTATTCAATATTTGGCCAAACAAATTTGGCAAGAAAGTCAATTGCACTAACAAGTGAAGTAAAAACCAAGCTAGTTTGAGAAAAACTAGACCGAAAGGTCAAGGATATGCGATACCCATGTGAATCACATCGGTGGAAACTTTCAGAATCACATGGTTGCCCTTTCCAGAAAAAAAAGTACAAATAAGCTCAATAAATATTTGAAAAAAAAAAAATGTATTTTCAAATTCAGATAAAGGATTTTTTTATGGTAGCCATTAATTATGTTATCTCATTGTTTGAAAATTGTGGGCGCACTTCAACTTCACACTGGTGCCGTTTGTCGCATTTGGTGTGTTCAACTCGTCAGCCACAACTTAACGATTGTCGCATCACATGTATGCAGTGAAAACAGCATGGAGGTTTGGAGCTCTGGAAGAGAGGACTGGAAGAACAGGAAGGTAGCATGGAGGGTGCAATGTTCATTACGGCAGTGTACTCAAAACTTTAGCGAAATCACTTATTTTTTATTTTATTTTCGTGGAGCACATATAGATGCCCCATCATCTCATTTTTCCGACCTCATTTCTGTCAGTGACTTCACTTGTCCAATCATCACAATAAAGCAATGCTGCGTATATAAATACATTATTGTGATGCAGTCTGGGAAATGTGTGCATAGCTAAAAAAAGGAAATCAAATAACAGAAACAGCTTAGCCCTTTAAGAATTAAATAAAAGCAAGGACAAGGCCCTTGGGATGTTGAGTGTAACAGCTGTAGCACAGTTAGTGTTTCTGCATCGCCTCTCTCTTTGGGTCTCCGCCATCTACAATTTTTTTGGCATGCTGATAGTTTTGAATAAAGTATTACATTAGTGGCAAAAAGCACCTCCGGCCGATCCCGTCTAATTTCCTGCAGCCTAAAATACATGATTGAGGTTTTCCTACTCGGCACCAAGGGGTCTTTCTGTCGAGGTCTCTCAATAAAGCAAAATTGTTACTTGGCAAATTCCTGAACGTCTGTTGTCTCCTGCTGTTTGTGCGAAGCACCAGGGGTTCCTCGTGTATCCT
The DNA here is from genome assembly GCA_029692085.1 of Gymnothorax javanicus. Classification (NCBI taxonomy): domain Eukaryota; kingdom Metazoa; phylum Chordata; class Actinopteri; order Anguilliformes; family Muraenidae; genus Gymnothorax; species Gymnothorax javanicus. The sequence continues at coordinate 38,032,427 of CM056208.1, forward strand.
CCCCAAACCCCCATTCTTCACTCCACGTCCCCCGAACCAAGCCATTCTAATCAGCGGTTCGAACCAAGGTGCTAATTAAAAGCAATTTCCCCCTCTCTGTTTTCACTCTTAAACAACGTTTTTGCCTCAGATTGTGCCAAGGGTTCAGTGCTCTTGTCAGTTCATTTCCTTTGTGAAAACGAAATTTGTTTTTATTGGATTTTCATAAAATACATATACAGAAACACTGGTAATAGTAGCAATGTAGCAATCAATTAATATATGTTAATGATACACAGGAAATATTTTGGGCAAATTAAGGGCAAACTTTGCCAGCAAATTTGCTGGCAATATGCTCTCACTGAAGACCATTTGTTGGTTGAAAATCTAGCTGAGCTCGACCTGAAAGCAAGCTTTACTGGCAGTAGTTCAACTTCAGCCAATCAGAGACAGGAAAACTGGTCAGATGACATGCCCTCTTCTACTGCAAAGCTTTCAAATGACAGTGGCAAACCAGTTGATAATTTACAAATTATGGACAATCAATCTATTAATCAATAAACTGTAATAATAACTGAAATGGAAATAAATATAAAAAAATTAGGAACAGTTGTGTTTTTATGAAATTAAGCTAACTAGCAGTTCGCTGCTCAGTGAAGAGGTAAAAGAGGTTACTCTTCATTGTTAGAAAATCTACATGAGCCTATAAAAAAGTGTTTTGAAAAAAGAAAGAACTTTTTAAATGATTACCTTTTCAATAGAAAAATAATGACCAGAATGGCAGGGATGGCAGCAGTCTCTGCCAGTTTATGCCAATTGCCCTGTTGCTCATACTTTTTGCTGGCAAATTCTGCCCAAAATCTGCCCCATAAAATTTTCCCGATATCATCAACTTTAGGGTAACCATCCTACCTACATAAGCCACCCTTAAGCATTCACTTAAAATAATACCACAGCCGTCTCCTGTTTGTTTGATAGTAAGCTCAGCACTACAGTGCCTCGTTGACCTTGGAGTGGAAGAACAAAGCCTCTTGATAGGCCAGGCTTGTGTGACTGACAGGCAGATTGATCACTGACCAATCGGACAGCTCAAAGGTCCAGGGATAAGAGAGCTAAAGTGAATGACATGGCATCATGCTGTTGCCCTGACAACTGAGACTAAAGAGCGGCACTAGGACTTGCGTAGCACCCGCTAGCACAGGCGATTGCACAAGCTGAATCCACTCCAGTCTAATTTCCTCTCTTCTCTCCATCAACCGCCGTCCTCTCCAGACCAGGAGCACAACAAAAGCAGAGGCCGTTTCAATTACTCCCGCTGTCTTGTCCATCCAGATGGCAGGGAGTGCCTGCATGCCTGCGGTGGACAGGCGAGCGATTCGCAAAGGTCACGCCGCACATCATCTTAGTCCTAAGCAGCGGACAGGCTAACGGTTTGCACTTCATGTCTGAAAGCCTCGTGCCTTGACCGCCCTCACACCCTGACACTCTCCCACGAAATTACTGAGGACTAGGTATCACCGTGGCAACCTGCAGGGCATCAACGAAGCTGGCAGGGCCTCCAACTGCCGAAAGGACCACCTTACACCCGAAGAGAACATGGTTCCAAAGGGGACCCCAATATTCTAGGAACTCCATCCAGTTCAAGCACTTTCTTGGGCAAAACGTCTCAAAGTGGGGGCCCCCACAATTTTCAAACTCATGATGGAGTGTTCCTCCTCTATTTAAAGAACCCCCTTTTTTCCCTCCGCGAGATTGCAAAGCTGCCAGGACTCCTTTCCGCACAGCATACAGGGTTCTCGTCGCAGCTCATACCCGTGTTTGTGTACATACAGCAGGGGGTGTCCCAGCCCCTCCCCCCTCCCCTAACCTCTACTCTTAATTGCTTAATTACCCCTAATCATTTAAAACATTACCACAATGGGAGGCATCGCTGATGAAGACGTGCGCTCAATAGCCAATTAATATATTTTGGCATATCATTTGTTTTTGGAAACGGCATATCGCGCTCATCTGTAAATGTACGCAATTGCTAGGTAATAAAAGCTGGTATATCAGTCCGGGGTAATAAAAGCAGGTTTAAATGAAATACGCAACATCTCTGGCTGTGATCCGGCCCATGCTCACAGGCAGCTTTATTTCGTCCGTGCCATCGCTGAGAATGATACGCACGTAAATAGAAAGCCTAGATAATCTGATGCATACAATGATGAAATGACATCTCATTTTCTGAAGCTGTTTTCTGAATCAAGTTTACGAAACTCATTTGCTTTCATGGGAGGGCAGCTCTGCCGAGCAACAGACCAGAAAAGAAAGAGAGAATCAAACAGAAATCCAAATTATGAGAAATGTACAGATTTAGGGTGTCGAAAGCAAATTGCTCCAAACAATGCATTTACTCTGTAGTGTCTAACTTAGCACTGAATTCTCCACAGGTATTGCCACATGAAAATGAACATATGGAGACTGAGAAACACACAAATAGTAAAAGCATCAAATCTGATGCGGAAGTTCTTAATTTTCTAGCCAGCAGACTCCATCCATGGCACAGAGTGGATCACATTAATTTCTCCTCTGCCTAGAGACGCTGGTGTCAGGACACTGCAGGAGGCTGTAAACCACTCACCAAAGGGTCTGTATCACATGATATGTCCGGCACTAGTAGTTTCTCAAGATAGAAAGGCTCTTCTCAACTCCTCGTGCTAAGAAGTTCCACCGGGTACGCAGCATGACCGCCATGAGGCCAGAAGTGAAACAGCGCTGGACAGACGTAATTACAGGATAAAGCAGCTCAAACTACACCTGCCCACGGCCCATTCCAACTCCTGCTCCATCAACGCTGCAGCTTAAGTCACCATAAAATGGAGGCTGGAGCAGAACAACTATCATAACAAAACAAATAATTTGTATTGAATGATGGTTAAGAAGGAAGTCCATTTGATTGATGTTAAGATGTCACGTTTAATTCAAAATGTGGATTGGATCTGAGCAAGCATGAAGAAAGCGGATTGGAGGAGGATGGATAATTCAGATTTATTTCATCCAGACCACGCCCGCTGGTATACGATGACGTCACATTACAACTAAAGTTGTTTTCCAGGAATTGGAGGGAAACATTTTTACTGGGATTACCTTAATAAAATATATGAAGACCTGTGTGCAAGAAGTACTTAAGTCACATTTTGCAAAAAATGAGCTGACACCAGTATTAAAAGCCACAATGGCCAGAGCATCATCTGATGCCAAAGATTTCTGCAAAGAAGCGCTCAAGTCTTGTGTACTGGTGGGTTTCCATTGTCCATTGTCATGATCAGCATCATGTTTTGAAAACTTTGACCCTCAAAATCTCAAAAGTATCATTTTGTGACTGAGGTACTTCTTGCACACAGGTCTTCATATATTTTTAGTTGTCTTCATGAGGTTATTCAGAATTGACTACATTGGGGAAAAGGGACATGATGATGTCAGCTGATTCGGCAGTGTAATCCAGAGCAGTGCTATCCCATATGTGCTTCACGCTAGTGCCAGGGAAGAGAGAGTTGGATGATACAATGCGCAGTGCTTAAAATTATTTGCAGCCAGTAGCTTTTTGGCAGATAAACATAACAGCATGTCATTTTAGGACCTTACCATTCCTTTGAGAAAAAAAAAAACATTCATATGGAAGAAAGGTATAGAGTAGGCACCATAATTAATTGGACAGACACATATTTGTTATTTTGGTTCTACTGGCAAAGTCAGGCACCAGATCTGAATTCAACTGAACACACTGAGGAGGAAAGAAGCCCCTGAAATATGCAGGAACTGAAGATGGGTGCAGTAGAGACCTGGCAGCGCATCACCAGGGCAGATGACCAGTGCTTGGTGATGTCTATACATCTCAGACTTCAAGCGGTCATTTGCATGCAAAGGCTACTGCAACAAAATATTTGAAAAGATTACTCTATTGGACATTAGGTTAAACCGCCCAATATTTTATATGCACCTGAAAATGGGGCCTAAGGAATAAAATGTACAAAAGATGCTGTCGTTGCTGTACGGTTTATTTGGTATGAATGAAAACATCCTAAATTAAAAGCCAACAGTCTGAACTGCAACCTCATTGTCATTGTATCCCTTCAAACTGTTATGAGGGTAGCGTTTGCGCGCTCGTAATCCGGCTTTCAGGAGTCGGTCAGGTGCGTTCAGCCGAGAACAATAGTCAATAAAATATCAAAAACAGCCTGCACATTGCACAAAAACCTTCATTTTGATTTTTGCTTTCACTTTGAGCACTTTTTATTAAATACTTTTTCGGCATCTCTATCTTTTCAAACTCACAATGTGGGAGCACAGAGCCAAAATATGAATTTAAAGAAGTGTCACTGTCCAATGAATTATGGTGCTCTGAAAAATTACGGTCAGAAAAAACCTTGCAAAAAGACAAGTACATCATAATGGCCCACGCTCACGAACATATCACCAAACCTCATATCAATAACTGAGAATGTATGCTCATACCATATTCAACATTATTCATACACCAGGGCTATTCAACACTCCTGATTCTTCTAATCAACCCCATGACTCTCTGCTAAAGAGCTTGATTAATGGAATCAGGTGTGTAGCTGCTTGGTTGGAATGAAAGCCTGCACCCACACCGGCCCTTTATGGATAATGTTGAATAGCCCTGCTATACACAGTTGTCACTGGCAGAACTGGTCCAAAAAATAACTGTGCATTTGATAGACTTCCGCGTAGCCCCCGCTAGCCCCCTTCAGTTGACAGACCCGCCCATCACTCCATCCGGGACTAAGAGAGAGCAGGCCCAAGCCCAGTGCAGATAAGCCTCCCTCGCTTAGTTCCCGCATCTTGACACAGTGCACTGAGCCTAATCACACATAATTGGGTGGGAGGGGCAAGGGGCAGGCTGAGGCTTTGTGTGTAAAGGGCAAGTGGTCAAGTTAATGGGGCCCTTGTGCTTGTGTGGGGAGAGCTTTCTCCTCCACTCCCTGTCTCTCTGTCTCTCTCTCTCTCTCTCTCTCTCCCTCCCTCTGCCACACTGAGCCTCGAAAGGAGGGGAGGACAGGCCTGTTTATAATATGAAAAGAGAGATAGGGTGTTTGCTAGCCCCTCCTTCTGTCGAGAGCTGGGCCAGGATTTGCAGTAACCACCCCCCCTCCCTCCCTCCACCCGTCTCTGAGCTTTACATTGAGAGGAGGAAATGAGACTCTTCAGGGCAGGACTTGAGGCCTACACACTTGTCCAGCCTTTACTTTGACCCAAGCGCGATGCATATACCAGAACACAAGTGCGTATACACACACGTCAGCATTTGTACATGCACGGACAGTCATGTATTAAATGCCCACCTGTATACACATTCATATACACAGAAAAACCTTGTAGCCACACTTTATTCCCCTTATACCAAGTGTCCCAGAATAATCGCAGAATAAGCCAGAGACTTCATTGTTAAAAGGCAAAATGTTCCAACTCTTGTTGAATTTTAAGGAGAAATCTTTTGATTGCAACCTTTAGCCTGTTATGCTATAGGTTGCACCCAGCTCTGGTAATAGAGGAGATAAGAAGACTCCAGAAGGCTGGGGTGAGTAGCACATCGCAAACTAGCGCCCCCCTACTGCTCAATTCTGTGCCTGCAATTCCACCTGTTGAGCTGAGCATGATGCACCTTCCTGACTCAGGCCTGCAAAAGCCAAAGACATTTCATTACAGGCACTTTAAGCCAATACTCTTATCCAGAGAGAATTCCACAGCGGACTCCAGGGTAATAAAGCGCTTGTTTCGCTACAGAGCGCATGTGTGCCTTTTCTGTCAAGAACCGGCAGAGAAGGTGGCCAGCACAGCAACAGCATGCAGTAAGAGGAGAAAGAAAACATTGCAAACCTTTTTAGAACTTTTCACTTTTATTCTCAGCCTCCATTTACAGTCATACTACTGTAACACAATACAGGAATATAGGAGCGCAATAATGGCTTTATAAGAACTTAATAATAATGTAATATGCAAATACACTTACAGCCCTGCATGGATAAAGATGATCAACATAGTGCATAGGTGTTATATTGCAGCTATGTGCCCATACAATGAAGCCGTATTGTAAAAATATCTTGGCACGATGTGCGAAACAATGAACAACTTCTTCACAAATGTTTTTGCAATACCTTGACAAATGACAAAACATGAATCCAATTCACACTGCTTAGCGACAATACAGCAGAGAGACACAGTGTTAATTCGAGAAATTGTTCATTTCACAGTCATTAAAACAACCTGATGCGTCAGTGCAAAACAACAGCTCTTATTAAAATCACGTGCGTGAGACTGTGCACAACGCAAGCCATTAACTAAGCCGAATAAAAAGCACAGGATTTGTACGATCTCTGACTGGACAGAGACCAGCTTGAGGCAAATGTCAGACAGCAAGCTTTGCATTGTAAACATGTTTTGGGTGGCAACAGTGCAGAAGGTCTTAATCCTCTCCACCCCCCCCCAAAATGGACACTGTCAAGGGGGGATTTTGGGAGAGGAAATTGGGTAAAGCCTCAGAGGGGAGACGCGAGGCCAGAACACAGTAACCAGTAATGTAAACACCGTTTAACCCTCCAATACCTCAAGCCTGGCAGGGGTAGGCGCACTCAGGGTAGGCATATGGCAGGGAAACTCTATGGGGCAATACCGTGAATATGAGATTCAGCTATGGAGAGTCACAATATGAACTAAATTTGTATGTGGCTTCGTTACCATTATTTCAGTTTCGGTTCCAACGGTCTGGTGTCTACGGGAAAAATGAGTAGATTTTCAAAAAACGGCGGAAATAAGGTCCATGATTAAATTAACAGGTGGACATCATTACCGTTTGCTTACCGTGATAATCTGGTTTCAAATCTTTTCAAAACTAGCAGGCTTTGAAACCCTGAAAGGTGAATGTTGCCATCGACATGCTAAGGTTGAAGTGATATGGAACTACATCACCCACTGGGCTCAGATTATCAGCTCAATAAACATCGTCCATGCTTGTAGTTCAATTATTGTTCATGATAGCATATGGTTAGCAACATGGACTTTATAACCTCTTGATGCACAACTTTTACAAAACCAGACATGACTGCTCTGCCCAAGTTAATTAAGACTAGATATAAAATATGCTCATAGTTCCTATTAAATTCTGAGTTAACCATATGTTGCTACTACATTTCAGCACAAGTTGGATGCATTTATTTACAGCAAAATGAAGCCGATTTTACAAATCGAGAGCAAATATTCAGAGATACATAATCAGTTTGAATTTGAATCTTTGCGGAGGACCTTGATTAGTAGAATCCGGTGTCTAACTGCTTAGTCAGTATGAAAGCCTGCGCCCACACCGGCCTTATCTGGATAAGCCTGAGGACCCCAAAGCAATCAAAAAGCATAGAAAAATTTGTATACGGGCAGAGGAGTCAATTAGCATAATACAGAAATTTCCATACGTGGGCGCAAAAGGGTTAATGGCCATGGAAAGTTTCTTGTCACATGGTTGCAAGGTAATGCGTACATTATCTCACTAAACAATGGATCTTAGTTTCACTGATTTTTAAAAAATCCCATTCATTTTTGAGTGTAGACACTCAACTGTTAGAACCAGAAGTGAAAAAATGCCAACAAAGCCACATCCAAAATGATGACAGGGCTGAGAGTCTCCATTAACTGAACACTGAAATGATGATGTCACAGACACCACCATTAAATGAAAGTAATGGAATTAAAATAACAAAAAATTTATTAAAAAAAAAATTACCAAAAGCTCCACTCCACTCTTTCAAAAGTTTACGGCCCTCTGTTAATGATATTAATAAGTGTGAGCGAGTGGGAAAATTCCAGAATTTCACAGTGAAGACAGAGACTGCCAAGGCTACCCTGATCACATGACTGCCTCGCCCTATTGTCAGGAATTCTCCAAAACGCATACTCCGCTGGTGGTCTTTGGTCTTCCGACGGTGACGCAAAGTTCTCTCCACCACCTAAGCTTGTATGTCTCATGGCACGATTTCCCAGAACAGCAAAGAGGTCCTGTGTAATGGGTGGGAGGGGCGGGGAAAAAGCAAAGTGGGGCGGGGGTTGTCCATCCTAAAGTCACACTTTGCAATAATACACAATAATACAATTTGTGAGAGGAGGTGTGTGAGAAAATATTACGAGTGACAACAGTTAACATCACCCATCCAACCACCTTCAGAACACTAGTAACAATGTGCGCATTTTCGCGAGTCCGGCTTTTTTTAATAACAACATTATCTCAGCCACACTGGTGGTAGTTCTGCGTGAAGCCAATGGGGGCACAGTGACTCCAACCAAAGACTCTGGTCTGTAAGTGAGGGGGAGGTGACGGAGGTGGCTAAGAGGGAGGCGGTTGGCAAGTGGGCGGGGAGCTGGTGGGTGTACCCTGTTGTCCCTGGGTGACGTTTTTGGGTTCAGAGGAGGCTGGGGGTGCCAGGTCCCAGGGTTAGAGTCAGCAGGAGAGGGTAATGGATGTTCTCATCGTACAGGTCCTTCCCCCCACTCCGCAGCTGGAACGAAACGACAGCTGAGGCTCAGGGGAGGCATGGGGCTTAGTACACAGACATGCACACAGGACAAGGACACAATGCAAAGTTAACATTAAGGACATGAAATTACGGTACGTTAACACAGGGCATAAACACAATGCTAAGCTAACATACAGGGCGTAAACACAATGATAAGCTAACATAAAAGACATGAACAAAGTAATCTAAAACAGAGCATAAATACAAGGCTCAAGTAACATACAGGACATAAACACAGTGCTGAGCCAACATGGAGGACATAAACAAAATTCTAAGTTAGCATCAAGGACATGACATTATGGTATGTTAACACAGGGAATAAACATGATGCTAAGCTAACAAACAGGACATAAACACATGCCAAGCTAACATGCAGGACATACGCACATCCTGAGCTAACAAATAAGACATAAACACAATGCTAAGCTAGCAGAAGCATAAATACAATGCTTAGACAACACAGAGAACAAACACATGCTAAGTTAATACACAGAGTGACAAATGCAGAAGCAAAGTTAACACATACAATGAAAAAAAACACACACTAACAAATGTTACAATTATGAACTAAAAACCTTCACTTGACCAAACATCATAAACAGCCAAAATATGGCAGAAACAACACCTAATAGAGTGTGATCTGTATAATATTTTGGTCGTCACAGAAATTTTTTGTATTTCTGTTCACATGCGATAAATTCAGAGGGACGGATTGAGGAAGCTCATCTGACCTGATTTTCAATGAAGTAAGAGCGCTTCAGTAAAATGATCTAACGTTCCTAACTCCATTTTTTTTTAAAAACCTGAACAAAAACATGATGAGATAATGTGAAAATCCCCAACATTCGACTAAAAAGAACAAAATAGAACAATACAGGTGCAGCTAACAAAAAAAGCCAAAAACAATACAGGTGTGCCCAGCACTGTTACAGAAACATACCAGCCAACAGCCCCACCCCTGCTAAAGCCACATAACCTTTAGTGGGCAGGAGAGACAGGCTTTAGCCAATAGGACCTGTCCCCTGTGAGCAATTTGAAATACAATATTCATCAAATTATGCTTATAAATAGCAGTGTGTTGAACAATTAGACAGCACCCAACTAAAAAATAACTAGAAGAGCACTCAGTACAGCGAAGAGCCTCACCAAAACAGCAATCCCAACATTTATTTTTTTACCCCGCCCCGCCCGAAAGGGGAGGGCAGGGGTATTGTTTTCGGTTCGGTTTGTTTGTTTGTATGTTTGTTTGTTTGTTAACACTGTAGCAGCAAAACTAACAGCCAGATTCACCCCAAATTCGGTTTAGGGATTGCCACTGACCCAGAATAGATGCCTATTGAATTTGGGAAAAGTAGGTCAAAGTATGTGCGAGGGGCGGGGTTTGTTGTGCCCGGCACCACTTGTTTAATCTTTTTTTTGCTTTGAAATAATTCTGTGGAAACCTTCAGATGTAAAATCTAAAAAAGAAATATAGAAAAAGAAGAACTGAAGAACTTCTTATATTGATGGGTGAACCTTCAACCTTAGACAATTGCAAAAACTAAATATTTTACGAAAACATAAAATTAGAAAGTTTCAGACATTAAATCAAATTGATCTTCAGCATTAACAGCAAGTCAATGAGAAGTTTAGTTCTTCAGATGTCCCTAAAAAACCATTTTATGTTTTTATGACATTACGTCATGATGGTACAACAAAATTCCCCAAATTGAAATCACTGCCAGAACGTAGTATTGCCGACATCCCAGGTAAGTTTGGTCCAAATCGACCAAGCAGTTCTTGACATATTTTGTTGACAAACAAACAAACTGACAAACGAACAAACAAAGACAGACACAGGCAATTACATACGCCTCATGCAACTTCACTGATGGGGCTAAAAACAGGTCAGGCCTCAATCAACGCTCATTAATGCCAGTGGAAAAAAAGTCCAAATCGCGCTGCCATCCACTGCAATTGCTCAAAACATGCGAGAGAAAAATAGAATAACAAAAGCAATAAAAATGAAGACCCACAGAGACACCATTCTCATCCCAGCATGAGCTGCTGTAACTCCCAGCTGGAGTACAGAAGTCACTTTTGCCCTGAATTCAGTTGCTTTCAGGTTTCTGAGGCCCTCGGGCGCCTGCCCTAGAGGAATGACCCCCTTATGTGCCTTGGGCCCCGCAGTCCCCCAGGGGCCACAGTGCGCCCATTCGACACCACCCATGCACACCCATTCACACCCATGTGCAGACAGACTCAGACATGCTTCAAGACTGAATGGGACCATGTTTTTAAGAGTCAAAAAAAGAAAAATGAAATAAATCCCCCTCACTGCTTTGAAAGGACAGATAAGAGCCTGGCCCGTGCCCTTGATGTGCCTTATCTCCCTGCCCACCCCTCCAAGCACAGGCCAGTGGTTGAACCCGTGACCTCGGCGACTGGGGGGCCAGCGGCCCAACACTAAGCTCACTGCAGTGCCGGCACATTCTCATTCAAATCTCTGCCAGGGAGGGAGAGGGGGGAGAGAAAGGAGAGAAGGGAGGGAGAGAGAGAGGTGAGGGAGAGGGGAGAGAAACAGAAAGAGAGAAGGAATGGAGGGAGAGAGCGAAAGAGGGAAAGAGGGGAGGGAGAGACGGCGAGAGAAAGGAGAGGGGGGAAAGAGAGATGGGGAGACATTAACAAAAGGGGAATGTGAGACAGGAAGAAAATGGATGGAAAGAGATGAACGGAGAAAGAAAAAGATTGAAAAAGTGGGGAGAGACAAACAAGGACAGACGGAAAGATAGAAGCATCAAGAAAGAGATATAAATAGGAAAGAGGAGAGAAAGGGGGAGCAGGAGAAACGAGAGAGAAATGTAAGGGAAAATTGCTCAGGCGGAGGTGAAAAGTTTAACAAGCAAAGCTGTTCCTCCTGATCGCTGGCTGCTAATCAGCTTCACGGGTGGCTGGGCAAATCGCCGTTACTTTTTAATCGCGGCGCCGGCGAAGACGCTAGCAATTTATTTTATTGCCACTTCCTTCGGTTATTCCTCCTTCAGCCTGACTGGGCAAAGAGAGGCAGGAGGATGAGCTGGGGTTTGGGGTACCCCACCGAGGACTGGGGGGAGCACGGGGAGACGAAACTAAAAAAAAAATTAAAAAAAAGAACGGACGGATAGAAGGACAGAGACGCGCAGGCAGCTGGGAGAGGGCTGGACACAAAGGGGTTAATGCGCCGGGGCAAAATTAAAATTCATGACTCCCTTCACAACCATTTGTGTAACAAGATTAAGATGGGCCAGCGGAAAATAGCGGCATTATCAGGCTTCTTACAGTTCTCCAGCTGCTGCGGCACTATTCCACAACAGTGGGGATAAGAGGATAACATGCAGTCTTGGAAGCACAAAAAAAAAGAGAAATGCCGCCATCTCTCTCCAACACGCTGGTGCCGCGGATCTCGCCCCGCGAAAGGAACGAGGAGGGCCGGGCGCCAAAAACTGCCACGGCTTCAGAGGATCTGCTGTTAGCAGGGCCCGCCACCACCCGCTACATCTGTGCCCACCGCTGTCCCCCGCACCGCCAGCTACTAAACACTCCTGCAATACTACACCACCCCACCATCTACCGCACCACCCATACTCCTGCCCCACCAATACACCCGCCGTTATTACATGGACCACTACAATACTACACCACCCCACCATCTACCGCACCACCCATACTCCTGCCCCACCAATGTACCCACCGTTATTACATGGACCACTACAATACTACACCACCCCACCATCTACCGCACCACCCATACTCCTGCCCCACCAATACACCCGCCGTTATTACATGGACCACTACAATACTATACCACCCCACCATCTACCGCACCACCCATACTCTTGCCCCGCCAATGCACCCGCCGTTATTGCATGGACCACTACAATACTACACCACCCCACCATCTGCCGCACCACCCATACTCTCATCTTTTTTGTACTCCTTTTACTCTTTTTGTACACAATACTACTCCATCCCACCATTTAACCCCCAACTGTACCACTCAAACATCCACCTTTATTACATGTACCCCACAGCACTACACCACCCCACAATTTAACCCCCTACTGTACCACCCAAACATCCACCTTTATTACATGTACCCCCACAATACTACATCATTCCACCATTAAACCCCCAACTGTACCACCAAAACATCCACCTTTATTACATGTACCCCCACAATACTACACCATCCCACCATTTAACCCCCAACTGCACCACCCAAACATCCACCTTTATTACATGTACCCCCACAATACTACACCACCCCAACATCTTACCCCAACTGCTCCACCCATACTCTCATCTTTTTTATATGTACTCCCACAATCCTACACCATCCGACCATCTAACCCCCTACTGCACCACCAATACGATTTCCTTCCCTTACAACCACCTTTATTACATATACCCCCACAATACTACACCATCCCTCCATTTAACCCCCAACTGTACCACCCAAACATCCACCTTTATTACATGTACCCCCACAATACTACACCACCCCACCATTTAACCCCCAACTGTACCACCAAAACATCCACCTTCATTACATGTACCCCCACAATACTACACCACCCAACAATTTAACCCCCTACTGTACCACCCAAACCTCCACCTTTATTACATGTACCTCTACAATACTATACCATCCCACCATTTAACCCCCAACTGTACCACCCAAACATCCACCTTTATTACATGTACCCCCACAATACTACACCACCCCACAATTTAACCCCCTACTGTACCACCCAAACCTCCACCTTTATTACATGTACCCCCACAATACTACACCACCCCACCATTTAACCCCAACTGCACCACCCAAACATCCACCTTTATTACATGTACCCCCACATGTACCCCTATAATCCTATACCAGCCCGACATGAGGACACTGCCTTCAATACTCCACACCACCATGGAAACCTGTTTTCAAACCCATTCAAGGTCATGACTGGTAACATACATACACACCACATTTCATTCATCTTGGTAAACTAGTTTCTGAAAAAACCTGCTCCAACCCTTCAAAAGAACGGATGGAGGTGGACGGAAGGACAGACGGGTAATAAATTGCTGGGGATAACAAATATTTAGCCTCACATTTTGACCCATTCAATCACTTGCTTGACTCCAGATGGTGAAATGTCACTCGTCAGGAGCACAGTAACTTCAAATATTTTTAAGGGGTGCACAAGGTTCCATTCTTGTAAGAAACATATTGTCCTGAAAAAAATTCTGCATTGTGTCCAGTGTATTATGTCCTGATAGTGTCTCAGGCCAGAGCGGAGTCCAGCGTGTGTCTCCAGTGTGGAGGAGTGTAATGCGCTACACTGGGCGAGGTGATCCTGGGATCATTACACACGGTCTCACTCTCTAACAGACTGACTCCAGATCTCCCACAGATCCCCAGAGTGGGGTGTTCTTTGGGAGATAAGAGCCATGAATTAATCTGCTCCTGATCTTTTAAAGCCACTACATCTCTACTTTATTATTTTTTCATTGCCCCCCCGAAGCACCCCAAACACATTCCCCAAAATCTGCCACACTCACCAAACAGCAGGTGACCCGATGATCGTCTGTGTGCTTAAATGTGTATATGTGCATGTATACAGTATGAGTACAAGTGTGCTCGCATGTGTGCACATGCATATATTCAGTGTGTGTAGTATGTGAGTGTGTGTGTGAGTGCTTTCATGTGTATTGCCCTCCACTAATTATTTGCACCCTTGGTGAATATTAACAAAAGTGGTTATGAATGAATGCCTTCTTCTTCTTGATGATAAATCCAATACATCATTTTTAAAAATCTTTAATTGAAATACATCATAGAAATATAAAAGGCATTACCAATATTTTTCTCAAAAAAGTGTGCCACAACTGTTGCCACCCATAGAAAACCTTTTAAGAAAAATCTAATAGAAGCATACTCTCATTCATGTTTTACTTTTTTACATTCACCATAGTGACACGTGAATGGTCCCCCATGAATTCCTGTTTCCCTGGGGTATAAATAAGAGGTGACACATCGCCAATTTCCGTTAGTCATCCATCACCGTGGTAAAGACAAAAGATGCACGGGCAATTACGTGCGACAGAAAGTTGTTGAGCTTCACAAATGTGGAAATGGCTGTAAGAAAATTGTTAAAAAACACTAATTTGACTGTCACGGCAATAATTGAGAAATTTACAGCATTTAGCTCTGTAGAAAATCTACCTGGACCAGGACGTGCCTACTTTGAATACATGTGCTCCAAGGAGAACAGTTCGAGAAGTAAAGGAAACTCCAAGGATCGCAGTTGGATAACTTCAGATATTAATTATGTCTCGGGGTCAGAAAGTCTCCAAAACTACAAGCAGAAGACCTTTGCACACCCACCAAAAGTTAGAGAGGATTGAGAGAAAAAAGCCTCAGTTGTCATATAAAATTAGCGCGTGCACTGACAGAGAGCCAAAGGCACAAGAACCTTCCATAGGGGCTGAGTTCCACGGCGAGATGAAACCAAAATAAAGCTCTTTGGCAATAAACACCAAAGGTGGATTTGACTTAAAAAGGAAGATAACCATTCTGTAAAGGACCCCATCCCCACTTTGAAATATGGTGGCAGATTTTTGATGTTATTCGGCTGTTTTTCTTCCGAAGGCCTTGGACAACTCATCAGGACTCAGGGCTCATAAAAAGCATGAACTGGGCCACATTTGAATCTTTCAACAACAAGATCAGTATAAAATGGCTCATCAACCACAGAATCAAGGTTTTACTCTGGCCATCCAAGTTCTCTGACATAAACCTAATAGGAAACCAGCGGGACAAGTTGAGGTGGAAAATCCATAAACCTGGACAGAGGAATAGCACTCAATAGGAGATGAAATCAGAGCTTTTATGCTGGCAGAAGGAGGGAGCACTAAGTTTTCATTGAGGGGGATGAGATACTTGTGGCATACAATTTTTTGATAAAAATATTTGTTTCATGATGAGAAGTATTATTTTTCTTTTAATAATTGTCCTTCAATTAAAGGTTTATTTGTTAATATTTTAAAGTAAATATTAATGGGTCCAGGGATCCTCAAATCTGGACCTTGAATCCAAATCCAGCCCAGGTTTTCCGTCATCCCAGGCAAGTAATTGAACAGTTAGTGCCTCTGATTGGCCAGACTGTGTTAACACCTGACTCCCAGGTAAAGGGAGGGTGGAAAACCAGCAGTTCTCGGACCTCGTAGGGTGTGATTTGAGGACCAGGGGGTTAAACAATAAAGGCAATAATTCATAACCACTTTTGGTCATATTTAGCAAGGTTGCCAATATAATTGGAGGGCACAGAATGCATATACTCAATGAGTACTCAGTGAGTGTGTGCCTTCGTGTATTCAATTTGGGAACGACGTGCATGTAAACACCGTGTGTGTGGGAGTGTGCTTGCCCATGTATTGCTGAGTGGGACAGAGGCAGGCGGTGTGTGCGGGTGTAAACATTCGAGATAAAATGTGTGTGTGCCACAACCTTTGCCTCTTCACAGTAAATGAACAGGGGTTTTCATGAGAGGAATAGTGGTTGTGCCTCTCAGTGTGTGTGTGCGCGCGCGTGTGTGTAGGTGCGTGTTTTTTTTTTGTCGATGTTCGAACATATGAGGAGTGTGATGCTCATATGTGTGAGTGTGAAAGTGTGGACGAGAGAATGAAAGAGAGCGAGAAAAAGACAGAAAGAAAGCGAGGGTAGGGGGTGCATTTGAAGGAGGAGGAGACAGGGCAACGGGGTACAGAACTGCCCCCACAGTGCCCTGACTCCTCAGCTGCCCCCCCCCCAGGGTAATCTCACACAGGCAGACTGAGAGACACTTGACTCAGGCCACCCCCCCTCCTCCCCCCAGTGCAGAGGACATCATTATCCCCCTCTGTACCGAGGCACCGTAGGTGGTCCGTCCCAAACAAAGACCCCACCAGACTTCAGGTGCATCGGGGGCACACAATGAAGAGGAGGTAGGGGCGCGGGGAGGGGGGGGGCCGGGAACAGAGGGGGTAGGGGGGGTGACTATCCGAGCCCCCAAACAGCCCTCCCCCTCCCTCCCTCCACATCCTCCTGTTCTCCTTTTCTTGTTCTTTCACAACAAAAATAAGCGATGAGAAACGGCCATGTGCCATCATGTGTCAGAAAAGACCTGCCATCCCTTTTTTGCCCAAATTGCACACAGGATACATGGCGCAGAGCACTATGTCAAAAGCAGTACTCTGCAAAAATAAAAGATAAATAAGCCAATCTCAACATATACTTCAGCCTTGCGTTCAGGCTTCAAAGAGTGTAACTTTCTTGGTGAGTAAGACAAAAATATCAGCTAATGTGGTGAGATAATTTAATGTTTTTGAAAATTTGCCACTAAAACAACAAAAAATTCACTTGCCAAGCGCACAGTAACAAATGTAATATTTCCCACGTAAGAGAAAACAATGTAAAGGATGATAAGAGTCAGACACTAAACGCAGACATATTTGCGGTGTGGTGGGTGGGGCCGGCGAGACTTGGCCGGCAGCTGTGGGTTGGGCCGGGTGATCAGCTGACCCTGGAAGGGATCTGACCCCCACCTGCAGGACACACCTGGGAATATGGGCGCTAATTGGAGGGAAACCCAAGCTGGGCCGCTAATCCGTGGTCCTAATGGGCTCTAAGTGGCACTTTATTGTGCGAGTGTCACTAAATGTCCGCGCTCAGCCGCAGGTATCCGGTGTCCTGTCATTGTGTCACCTGACTCCGCCTCCCCTGAAGGCCTGGCACAGAGAACCACCCCCCCCCCCACCCACCTCCAAAACCCCTCCCCCAAGCTCCCCAAACAAGCCCAAAAACCAGGTCTCCACAACACCTGGGACTTACCCTTATCTTTATCGCCACTATCAAACACAATTTATCTGCCATTTTAAGCTGTCACATTATAATCCGCTCTGGTGCGAGACGAGGGAGGGAGGGTTTCGTCTTTTCTTACACTTCCTGTCCAGACAGGAAATGCCAATCAAAGCAAGTACTTGATCTTCTTCCAGCAGCTCAGACAATACCTGCCTTTGTCCTGCCTTCCAATTTTGCGGCAAGTCATTACAGGACACGGGGGTTTCAGAAACAACATGTCAAAAAAAAAAAAAAAAAAAAAAGCGTGTGTAACCGGAGGAGGTGCGAGCGGAGAGAAGGGTACAGGGCGGAGGGGAGGGAGGCTGGCGCCGGGAGAGTGTGGCCCCCTGTGGCGATTGAGGGATCCTCCCCAGGCGGGGTCTGCGTGCGAGGGGGAACCGCGACTCGGCGATAGCGATTTGGGCCGATTAGCGGGGGCTGCCCATTCGCCCACGGCAGCTCAGACACTCGCAGTACTGAGGTGAAGCCCAGAGCCTTGGCTGAGACCGCTAGCTGTAGGGGTTTCCACAAGCCTCTCATCTATTAGCAGCATCGCAAAAATATTCCACCTTAATGAGTAATTCAATAATCTTATGAGAAAACTTACTTTTTTCTCTCAATAACAAACTGTTGGTTCATTATAAGTTACCAAGTGGTTGACAAGTGAAATTTTCCCACCCCATGGACGAATCTATAAACGAGGTAGTTATTTTACAACAATGGCAAAATTTTTGTTTACCCCTTTGTGCAGATATAGACGCCGGCGTCCGTAAATTCGGAAATTTAATTCCTCAATAATACTGTAATTGAATTTCCAAATGTCTTACTTCAATTTTCCAGAGTCTCTGTGAAACAAATACTGAGTTATAAAGCCTAAATAGGCTCATGCATAACAGGAAAAAAAATTGGCATTACTTTGTATTCTGTGCAAAGGGGTTAACTGAAAAAAAGGTAATAGTTAATGTGTTTTAAGTCTAAATAAAAGCATAAAATGCTTAGTAAGATTTTTTTTGCAACACAGCACTGCAAAAAAAAACTAATAAATATAAATATATATATATATATATATATATATATATATATATACTTACATATCAGTGGCGGCTGGTGTATTGGCGATAGGGGAGGCTCAAAACAATCCCTTAAAATTAATGATCGGTCACGACCTGTTTTCAATCATTCATTTAAATTACCATTACAGAAACTCCGATAACTCTCAACATTATCAGGTGTGGCCAGTTTTCATTTATAACGCAAACCTGTCAACTCTCACGCATTCGGTGTGAGTTTAAGTGGCATATTTACGTTCCTCCGCTGTAGTCAGCAATTATTCAGTCAACGCGCATGTAAGAGATTCTCGCGCGGAATTGAAGTTCTTGTGCACTGGAGGGGTTGGAAGCAATGAAATTGCATAAAGACGTTTCAAATGATCTTATTTAATTAAAACGATCATGAAACACATGCATTGCTTCCAATCCCTGAATAAAGAAAAGCGTGAGAAGTCCGGAGTCGTAATCGGTTTGCGTTATAAATGAAAACTGGCCACACCTGATAATGTTGAGAGTTATCGGAGTTTCTGTAATGCTAATTTAAATGAATGATTGAAAACAGGTCATGACCAATCATTAATTTTAAGGGATTGTTTTGAGCTTCCCCTATCGCCAGTTCACCAGCCACCACTGATACATATATATATACACACACACACACACACACACACACACGTCTTAAGCATTTTCTTTTTGTTACAAATCTTAAATGTGGAATCTTATTTTTTTTTCTCAGAGATAAAAAATTTAAGTTGCTTCACTCTAGGGCCAATTCTTGAAATAAATCAAAATATCGCACCACCACACTGGAAATATTTCCGTCGTGCTTCGCCGACAAGATGTAAAATGGGACTCCGCTGTGAAGGTAAATATAAATATACAACTGAAATGCTTTTGAGAAGGACGAATATCGCAGTTCTTACAGAGACAGCTTCCAATCAGTAAGATGTGGGCATCAGCCTGTAAGTCCTGTGGCTGGGGGGTGTTTAAAATGGATCAGGGATGTTTCCTCCTCAGGTTAACAACCTCCAGTATCCAGTGTACAGAGGACTAGTACAAAAGCCTGATAATCAGCAGCGAGGTCACGTCACAGCCGCACTGTTCAGTGCTCTAGCAGAGGTCAGGGTCCTCCTGACTAACCAACAAGAATAGCTCATAGGCACTGAATACAGACTCGCACAAATAAGGGCAGACCATACAGCCGGCTACACACAACCCCTTGGTTTTCACAGCAAATACACCCGCAGGATGAAGCCAGCTGACACTGTTGAACAGAGAACCTCTGAAATAGCCTTTTGCGAATATTTTCACACATCGCATTGAAACGGTTAAATTATTAAATAAATCGACTCCACATTCGATCATCGCAGAATTGAGAACGGACAGTGGCTGTTTGCGAGGATGGGAGAAAAAAAACCAAAACAAAAATATGATGTGGAGTAGTAAGAGTGGCATTGAGAATGTCGGCCCGTGTGACGTGGGCGGTGGGATTTGGATGCAGAAGGAGACACGGGCTGAGAGCAGTGAGTGGGACTCAGCTGTGTTCCTCAGACTCTCCAGGCCCACAGGAGGACAGCAGGGCTGTGGCTCCAGTCCTGGGCCTCTGCATCAGCACCTGTGCGTGCACACCTGCTCGCGGCTTTTGTCTAGCTTCGGCACACCTGTCCATCTCCTGCCGCTACACCGCCACCCAGTAACCGCTGTTCCACCCACAGTACCGCCGCGGCCTTCGAGAGGCACCCGGGATACAGAGAAACAGGCATCGGAACGTATTCGTGCCTCACCATAACCAACTTTCGAAACGCTTCATTTGCACTCAGCACAATGACTGGCAAAGGCTGTTTATGTCTCATTGTCTATGTTATCTGCAGTGAGCATCATAATTCATTGGACAGTGACACATTTTTTTATTTTGGCGCAATACTCACACTTTTGTGTTCGATAGGATACAATGACAGTGAGTCTGAAGTGCAGACTGTCAGTTTCAATTTGAAAATGTGTTCATCCATATCAGATGAATGGTTGATTTCTTACTGGCAGCAACTTTTGACCAAAGTCTCCCCCCCCCCACGCCCATTATTGAGCACATAGAAAAATATCGGACAGTTTAACATAAGGTAGAATTAAGCAATAATTTTTAACATTTGGTCATTTATCCATTGCATGCAATGATGGTCTGAAACCTGTGATGCACAGACATCATCAAACGCCGGGAATCTTCCCTGGTGATGCTCTGCCAGGCCTGTAATGCAGCCATCTTAAGTTCCTGCTTGTCTCAAGACTTTTTGCCTTTAGTCTCCACTTCAGCATGTAAAATGCATGTTAAATACATTCAGTCTTGGTGATCGACTCACTCAACAGAACTAAATTAACGATGTGTCACTGTCCATTGAGTACGAGTGTTTCACTGTATTCTGCATGGTAGTTGAGTATTGTGTCATCATAAACATCCTTTATTCCATTAAGCAATTTGTTGGCCAGTATGCGCAATTATTGTATAATTGTATAATTTTATTATTTATAATTATATTGTACAATTTTTTATGGTCCTCAATATACTTCAATGTAATACACATATGTAAGTTAATATGAATATAAATAGAGGATCTTACACAAGCCAGTGTGTCATATGAAAGTTCTCACATGAGTTGAGTAAATTTTGTGTTTGTTGTGGGCTTTAGCGAGCAACAAACCCAAAATTTATTCAAAGAGTTTTATAACTTCCATACAACACGACCAAGAGTATAAGATTCTATTTATCACATAACTGAATTGCGTAATTTAATAAAAAAACAAACTTAATTTCCTGTTAGCGTCATTGCTAATTCCCATTATGGTAGCACTGAGTTAATGCCATCACTCAAGTCACTGAGTCACAGGCATTCGCGGTTGACCAAGCCATGGTTTTTAAATTCACTGTCAACTGATTAGCAAGCTAGCTCACCAACTGATGTTGCATAATAGTTATGGAAAGGTACTCTGTGCACACTGGCTAGCTTGTTCAGTAACAATAATTTAGTTATGAGAGTGGCACTTAACTGGCTCACTAAAGTGCTATGCCATACCGATTTAACCAGCGTTACACTTGGTATTCAGTTTGGCTAAATATTGACGGCGTGATGGAACGTAAAGTGATTTTTTTCCCACGGTCTCAGCCAATGAAATTTTCGCAAAAGTGATATTACTCTAGGGTAATATCAAAAATAAGTCATTAGCAGGGCTCTGGGAGAAGTACTGCAGTTATGTGACAATTCAATTTAATATACTTATCTGCTGCAAGATTGCTTTATTGTCCCGACCAGGGAAGTAATGAAATGAACTTGAACTGAAATCTCTCAGAGCAGCCGCTTCACTCAGCAGCCAACCACAACAGGGCTGTATTAAAGCCCAGATGACATCATCCAGCTAGCGTCCTGTGAGTGGCAGGTTAGAAAGCATGCCACCCGTTTACGCGACCATGGAGACGAGGAAGTCAAGCACGAGTCTGCAGGGTGGCCACTCAGGCTCCCCCTTCACGACCGCACTTTTACCCCGTAAAGCAGACATCGCCACGACGACCAGCAGCAGAGAGAGGTGGAGACCTGCTGGGACAGCCATTTGGTCGTCATGTGGGCTGGCGAGGCCAGGAGGGTTAATGAGCCCTCACAGCGCCCAGCTACTGCCGTGTCCTGCAGGAACGCCGCTGTTAACCAGCTGGACACGGCTCGTCTGAATCTACACACTCATGCAAGCGTGCATACACAGACACACACACACACACACACACACAAGCATGCACGCACGCACACTCACATGCACGCACAACCTTGTACTTGTATCTTTGTGAGGACATTACATTGACTTCCATTCATTCTGTCTATGTCTCTGCAGCCTTTCCCTAATCTCAACAAAAAGCAACGCATGCCTAACCCAAATCCTTGCCCTAACCTTAACCTATCCCTAATTCTAACCTTACCACTAACCTTAACTATAAGTCTCAATTTGCCTTTGTAGTAATGAGGACATTTGAAAATGTCCCCACTCTACTGCTCACTTTGTAGCATGTACAAGAATGAACACACATACACACACACATACTACATATACTACACACAAGAAAACAATCGAAATGCACTAAGAGGCATACGCACACATGCACACACACACAGAAAATACATTCAGATGTACATGTACATGCACACACACACACACACAAAACACACACACACAAACAAATCAAACAAATTCCCATACAACACATACTATACATACTCAAAGACACATGCCCACACATCTAAACATACACACAATCAACAGACAAAATATACAACAAATACTGCATATAGACATACACCCACATATACACACAAGCATACACACTCTCTCTCTGGCACATACACATGTATAATAGACACACACATATAACACATGCTGCATATACACATGAACATACATACATACGCACACTCCGACACACACGCATACACACACACACACACAATACACATGTGGAAACAAAGACAAAGCACATACTGTATTGTATATGCACATGGACAGATATAAACACACACAAGCATGCACACAGTCTCGCATATGTACACACACACAAACACACAGACACACACAGAACACACATACCTTGCTGTCAGCTTTTCGTAAAAGGCTACAACAAATGTGCGCTTAAGTATATGATTTTATTTTGAGATTGAGATAAACTGTCTAATTTTTGGTTCCTTTCATTACTTTTTGCAGCCAACGGAGTGACTGACACGAGCGTCTCGCTTCCTGCATATTTCAACAAAGCCGCAGTTTCAATACATTCTAAGAGCCACTCTGTTTCAACATATTAAAAGAGACTCTCCATATTATAAGGGCAATTCAGGCTACACGTTATAAGTGGGGTGAAAACTCAACGACAATCACAGAGTTCTATAGCGCCGGCCTTGAAGGGTGCGCCATTGATGAGCCAGAACTGCGAGCAACAAACTGAATTCAGCGACAAAATCGTAAGCAGCTGAAACAGGGAGAAAGGCTAACAGGAAAGATGAGGCTGAAAGAGACCACCATGTATTGAACACTCAGACTGCTTGATGAGCGAAAAGATACTACAGCATGCCTCAATGTGGAAGGAGGGCAACAACATTGTGGGAGGGATAACACAATATTCTCTGTAAAATACAGCAGAAAGGAGCATCAGTTAGCGGCTGGAACTCTTCATTTCCACAAAAAGAGAAACGGGGGGGGAGACAGCAGCCACCCAGCGGAATCCTGTCAATATCCATGGCAACTTACAATTTAACTTGCGAGCAGTTATGTAAGCGCTGCCTGTTACTGCGACCTTCTGAAGAGGACTGACGATGCCGAGGTGCGTTTTTTGAGGAGGCCCTGAGCGTTGAAGAGCAGAGGATTGAGGCGAGGAAGAGGCGGGTGAGGAAGAGGAAGGAAAAGGGAAGTGGGTCTGGAATAATGAACGTCCGAGCCCCCGGAGATTAAGAGGACTTAATCCACTCGACTCGGTGATTAATGATGTGCGCGCACTAATGGAGAGAG
This sequence comes from Gymnothorax javanicus, assembly GCA_029692085.1. NCBI lineage: Eukaryota > Metazoa > Chordata > Actinopteri > Anguilliformes > Muraenidae > Gymnothorax > Gymnothorax javanicus. Next base: position 38,056,441 of record CM056208.1, read on the forward strand.
CGCAGAATATCGTCCGATCCAACGGTCAAGGAAACCGGAGGGGCTTGGTCACGTGCTGGTTGGGTAGGGGGATGGAGGGAGGAACTGGTTTGGGCGAGGGGTGGAGGAAAAGAGGGGTCCGTCCCGATATCAGGCCCTGACAGAGCTCTCACCTTTAAGTGAAGGTTCCAGACGTGCTCATCGTAATTCTGGTATCTGCAGACGGAGAATCCGGCCGCTTCCGCCAGTTGACAGAACTCCGCCAGGGTGTCTCCTCGGAGCGGGGCGAACACTAGGCCCGTCCCCTTCAGAGGACAGAGAGCGTGAGGGGGGGGGGGTTAGGAGATGCCCAGCAGGGTTCTGTGCTAGCCGCACAGGAGTACAGTCACTTTTAGGGATTACATTCCATGCTAAAAAGAGGACATGTGCTTTCATTGTTTGCGATCGTCACATATGGAAAACGCAAGCAGTAGTAATATATATATTAAAACATGATAATATATCATATAATAATACAGATTTACAATACTATCAAATATTATTATGCAGACAGCCCTTTGTGGGTGTGGCTGGTACTGGACTGGGCGGAGCGAGTTTGGTTGGGCCGACTGGCCGCAGTCCAGCTAAAGGGCGTGGCCAAAGGTCAGAGAGTCCAGAATGGTTAGCAGTGTATTTTCATTTGACTCCATTTCTCGCAGGTATTATATTAGATAATAAACAAAAAGATTAAAGGCAGCTTAATCCAATCAATGCCTAGAAACACATCCGCAATTTACTGAACAACCAGCATAGCCAGTTGTGCACTAAGAGGATTAGGCAGAGGTTCAAAGTTTCTTTGAAATCCTCCGGCTTTAAATATTACTATTTGATACTGTGATCATATCATTGTTTCAATTGAATGGAGAATGTTAAGTAAACAAAACAATGAAAAAAACACAGCGGCATTATTTAACAGTCTTGTTTTTTAACACAAAAATACCAGACCATCACATTGGCCGATGAGCATTTTCACCTCAAAAGAGAAACAAGCCCTAGGCTAATTAATTAATTGTTTTCCATGTTCCCTGAGGCTAGCAGGAAATATGTTAGTGACAGACGCGTGATCTCAGCACAACACTTCTCCAGCAGAAGATGGAAAAGGGGAACTCCACCCTCTCTCCCGCCCACACCCTTGAGTGACAGCTCATTCAGTGACACAGGAGACAGATGCCTTTGCTGAACAAGCACAGACCAACACTATTAATAATGACCAAATATGAACTATAACGGCCTGCTTGTTGCTATAATGTTTTATAAGCCACACATTATGCAGTCTTGTCAGGTGGGTCTAGATATATTACACTACAATACATTACATATATAACATAGTATAATTTATCTCATAGCAGTTATCATGTACTTACAGCACATAGAACTTCTGAATCCAGTATAACACATTTTAAATTTAATAGGGAAGGCACAAGGGATATACTAAATATTTTGAATGTGTGTGCATGCCAGAGAGTTCATGCAGAGGAGGGCCGTAAGTTTTTGGATGGTGACATTTCATTTGAAAAATCATGGTTCAAATGACATGGATTTGAATCCCCATAGATGAAAAATGACTGCCTCTACTTAACCTTAGCATGAATTGTCTTCAGAATCAACAAGCAAAAAAGGTGAGTCACTCTCACAAACCTGGCTGTGTATCCTGCATGTTCAAATAATTTAGATTTAACCCTTAGAGCGCTGAATAAATTTTCAAGGAATTAAAAACGCGATTATCCTGATCTGTTGAAAATCTATCATGTGGCAAGTTACCACATGATAGGTTTTCAACAGCAGTGAATTTTGGCGTCTTACATCCTTGAGCAACGATAGTCACCTATAGCGTTAATTAGGGGTTAATTGGGGTCATTTCTGATCGCTAATGGGAAATATAGGACAAAGGATACCTCGAAACTTGAAAGTAAAATTTGGGGGACACTAACAGCAGCCCCTCCAGATTGATTACAAATTACAGGACTGCATACCAAACCCCAGCGTTTGCTTACAGTGCCCCCCCACTGTTTTTAATATAAAGATTTTTTTTTTTTAAATCAAAGCGAATACTTGAAAACCCTGGAGATACACAGTAATCTCTTGCTATCTTCAAACCGCTTTCATTTACTTTGCCACTGGCGGCATGGCTCTTATCACAGGGCCAAATATGAGAAGTTCCCTGCTTTATGATTGCGAAAAGCATCGGAGAGATTAGAAGACTCAATTCAAGTTGCGTATAATAAGTATTAAAGTATTACATGATATTAATCCGGCCATTCCATTAGTGTCTCAATCACTGCCTGCAGACTAATTACAGTGAGTTGGGAGCCTTAGGGAGAATTGAAACACACTTACATCAGGGCGCAGTAATCTCCTTATTGCATCGACGAGGCCGGCCCTGTACTGGTCCAGGAACAGGCTGGTGTGATGAGAGAGAGAGAGGGGGGGGGGGGAGAGGGGGGGAGCAAGAGACGGACAGAGGAGGAGGGGGATACGGGTGTAAGGGAGGGAAAGAGAGAAGAATAGGAAAGGAGCAAGGAAGTGTGGAGGAGAGGGAAGGAGAGAGTGAGGGTGATTGGTTAGAGGGAGGGAGGAGAAGGAGAGATATGGGTACAAGGGAGGACGAGAAAGATGAATGGGAGGGAGAGAGAGGGGGAAGGAGAGGGAGGGAAGTACAGGGGAGAAAAATGTTAAGAGAGGGAGGGAGAAGGAGAGAGAGCGAGAAAGAGAGAGAGAGAGAGAGAGAGAGAGAGAGAACATACATTCCAGAGGCAACAGTTCAAGATAAACCAGCAGGTCATTTATTTCCTTTTGTTTACAAATCGCAACACATAACAGAAAAACTATTTGCCTGAGTAAAAAGATTTACCTCCCATCAATAGCAGCATTTCTTTATTTCCCCGGGCCAGCCAGGCTCCGCCCTGGCCCCGCCCAGCCACCTTCAACCTTTCTCAAGCCCCACCCCCCTCCCATAGTCCCACCACACATCAGGGGTTGACACTCACAATCTTTCCGAAATGCTCTTAGCAACTGGTGTCTGGAGACATGAAATCAAACACCGCTTGCAGGAGGCGAGAAGTGAAATAACAGCCACGCCGAATCATGCCACTTTAACTTGACTGAACACACATAACAAAAAAAGAAAAAAAAAATGCCCCGTCTATCCTTGTTTGCACTTGAGCGATTCAGTACAAAACAACACACGGCCGATTGTAACCAATATGGCTTCCGGCACATGTTAATGCGCAGGCGAGCTGACACACAGTATGAAAGATTAATATGGAGCACTTACAGATCATGCCTCTCTCTCTCCTCGGCGGAATGTGCAGATAATGGACGCACGCATGAGATGCCTGCTCTGAGGCAGAAAGAGCTGTTTTGGGGGCATTCACACTGAACGCTTTGTTCACACAGGCCGTACTGGGACTTTAAATAGTTCATCGCAGGTATATGACCTTAAAGGACGTCTGAGGCACACAGGCTGACTTTACGCCCATATATTATTCATAAGGGTCTCTCAGACGAGCATTACCCCAACACCAGGGTGGAGAGAGACTGTGTACAACTGACCCATAATCTGGAGAGCACATCCAAGTTTAATTGAACGTTCCTCGTCTAACTGAGAAAATTCACCATTAGTTGCGATTCTGCTGTCTGTTCCGAGACCTGGGAAATCCTGCAGGAGGCAAAGAGTTGGAAATGGGAGTGTAACTGGCTGACTGTGATGGTCAGAGCATTACAGTGAAAGCCTGGTTGTGTACTACTGGAGAGAGAAAAGCTGCGGCATACATGTGGAAAAGTGCGTGACACACAGCGGGTTTTCGTGCAAGTGTGCGTTTGTTGATCCGTGACACACATGAGCAGTACTGCTCCGACTGTGTGCAACCTTTTGTGAGCATGTGTGTGAGTGAATATGTGCTTGACGCATGGAAGTTGGGAGAGAGAGTAAGCCTGTTACGAGCCTAGTGGCCCGTCGGGCCGTTGCTTAAACCCGGTTTCCATGGCATGAAGCGACTAGGAGTATTACTAGTCCCCCTGGATGGGATGCCAGTCCATCGCAGGTACTCCCCCAGCTCTTATTCCAGTTTCCCGGACTATTTGCTGGTACCCATTTATACACCTGGGTGGAGTGAGGCATGGAGTGTGGGAGTGAAGTGTTTTGCCCAAGAACACACCGCGAAGGTCGTGGCCGGGGCTTGAACTCAGGACCTTACGATCCCAAGTCAAGCCCACTTGACCACTGCGCTTTCGCTTGACGCATGGAAGTTGGTAGGTAAGCAAGGTAAGCTCCACACTGCTGCTCTGACCACTGCTCCACACTGCTGCTCCACTGCATCTGTTCCTTTCATCAGTGATTGAAGCCCCACTCTGGCCCAAACTGCCCTCACCCCAGTGCCAAGCCCACTTCGTCCTCAACGCCCACGTGTCCATTATCTGTCACTCTGAGTTTATTCTTCCTTTGGCCCTAAATACACTTCCAAAAAAGGGTTATTCAACTATTCTTCATGGAGGAACTCTTTCTAGGTCCTTATGAAGCAATATATCTGAAGTCCGAACAGTGTGAAAGCTGAAATAGGCATTGAAATACATGTTGTTTGTGTCTGGACTCATAGGGTTCCTCTCAGAACCATTTTTCCCCTGAGGGAACCAATATCCCAGAATCACTTCTCTCCCTCTCTTCTTCAGCCACTTCTCAAAAGCAGGAAGTCGGTGATCCATTCCACTGGCAGCAGCCGGAGTCCAGGCAAAGCTCTCCTCGCCTTTCCCCTGGCACCACTGAGCCACTGAGGTTTATTCCAGGGAAGCACCTTGTCTTTCCCAGAAAAAAAAAACAGGCCACTTAAGCCTTTATAAATAGCCTGTAGTGCATTACAGAAGTACATTAGCCGAAACCGTTCCATGCAGTCTCTCCTCTACTATCCCTCAAGCACAAAACCGAACGACGCAGAGGGAAAGCCAATGAAACAAAAGAGAGGAGAGAGAGAGAGGGAGGGGGCGAGAAGAGGGTGGCGCAATCCCGCAAGGTGTTAGCTTGGCCCGAGGAGCGAATTTGACCACGGTTTTCTTAGCGGAACCTCCGTTTAGCCTCCCGCTAATCTAGAGTTGTCCATATGTAGTGGCCACCTAAGCCTTCTAGGACCGGGGGGGGCCTCCCAGTCCGAAGCCAGCCATCGTGACCCGACTTCCACACTTAATCTGGCCTAATCCCGGGCGCATTAACTTCATCCGCGCAATGAAACCTGAAGAGTCCGTCCGAGGGCTGGGCCGAGGGAGGCATTTACTAAATTACTCACCGAAAATCATATGGTGTTGCTTAGCTGCTTATTCTAATCAGATGATTGACATTATTGACGATTAGCGGGTAATACCTTCCTACTGGGCCCTGTTTTGCTTTGTTTGTCAAAACCCCCCCCCGGCAGCGAGCGTTGCCCACGTTGATGCATTTTTTTGTTTATTGCACGCTCCTAATTCTTTTGTCTGGGTTGGTGATGCAATGCTTTTTGTGAAATGAAAAGGATTTCTGAAATAAGCCCACTGCTACTGACGTGTACCCCACCCCGTTCTTCACCCAAACGGTGAAGGACACAGCAACATTCAACTCGGCCCAGGACGCCCCAACTTTTTGGACATGAGGGAAGAAACCGGGGAACGTCTAAGTGAAACTCAGGTTTGGACGTGTGTACGTGTGTGCCCGCGCAGATGTGTGTGAGACAGAGATACCATGTCACAGGTTCCACGGGAACACACACAAACACACACACATAGGTCCTGCCCTCCACAGACAAAGGGCTTTATCTTGATTCCCACACACAGGCAGCTTAGAGCGTACAGGGATGCCAGATGAGGCCTGAGCCAAGCAGCCAGCCTGTTCCCCAGTGCTGGAATTTCATCTCCATAGTGGGATGAGCCAGGATAATGGGACTGGATTCGCCGAGCTCCGAAATGAAGGGAAACGGCAGCGAATCCACACCAAGCGCGTACATCGCTATCTTCATAGCTACTCTTACAGCCAGAGGAGCATGGCTCACAGGCCTGGTGGTGCATGCTACCAGACCTACGTTCAAACGCTCAAGTCCTACTTCAAGCTAAGAGCACTGGGTCTGAGCATCTTCAGCAAACAGGCGAACAGCTGAACACTGTCTGCTTCTGTACGCGTCTCTTCAGCTTAGTTCTCCACAGAGTCAAGCAGGCTAAAAGCTTTTTTTTTAACTCTAAATATTTACATTCCACTTCTTTTCTTATACTATGAAATGGAGTTTATTGGGTTCAATTACAGATGAAAGAAGTTTAATTTGATTTCCTTCCGAGCAGCCCCTTCAGATTTCAGTTTCACAGATGACTTAATGATCAATGCTTCCTCCGTCCACACTCCACGGAGTCCCTGTACCCTCTCTCTGATAAAGCGAAGATGGTCCTCAGTCTTACTCATGTGCTCCATTTCTTTCTCCCTCGTTCTCTCTTTCCCTCTTTCCTTGCGTTCTCCATCTCACTTCTCCTCTCTCTATTTGTCAATCCCCTGATCTTTCCTTCCGGCTTTTTCTCTCTCTCTCTCTCTCCCTCTTATCCATCCTCCCACTCAATTTCCTCATCTCTTTCTCCCTCACCCCTCACTCTTTCTCTCTCTTTCTCTCCCACATTCCCTCTTTTCTCTCTCTCTCAGTTACGTGATGAAGGAGTGCCTCGCTGGAACTCCACAGGGCAGCAGTCGGGCCCCCGTTAGCCAGGTGCTAAAAACCACCACAATTGTCTGAAAGACTATAATTAATGTGAGGAGAAGTGTGGCTGTTGACCTTTTCGCAGGTGATCGTCAGCCTCGCGGCTCGCTAATCGCAGAGCGATCTCTCGCCTGACGGCAATTACGCCGCTCGCCTGCCGATGCAGTGCAGAGAGCAGCTCATAGGGGCTAACAGTGCCGGGAGGGAACAAGGGGAACGGCCAGGGAAGAGCACCTGAGATGACTCACAAGTCGCACGCACACACACACACACAACCATGCAGACACCCACTCAACTCACACAATTAGCAGGCACACGTTTAGCACATGGACAGCTCCCAAACACTGTTAGCAAACGTACGGTTAGCAGACAAACGGCACTCCCGCGCAATTGGCGTACGCATAGCTAGCACACAAATGTCCTGCAATCTGTTAGCACACAAACCGCACAAACATGACTCACACACACAGGGCTCTCACACACAATAAGGACATACATGGTGTGCACGTCCAAGGTTAGCACACACTTTTAGCGAACAGACGGCAAGCACACAGACAGCTTGGACACACCAATTGCACACACACAGTTAGCATGTACAAACATGGCTTACACACACAAACAGCATGTACATAACACACAGACAAACTGTCACACTCATGCCCTGAAACATGCCTTCCACATAACCCATAAAGCAGCCCCCTACCCAACTCATTTACCCTCCCAAAGCAACATCACTGAAGCCCCTTTTGCACCAAAGGGAAAATATCTAGTTTCCTTTCACAATCATTAATTTACATCTTCTCACTGACCAGTGAAACCAGGTCATAGATTCCCAAAAGCCAAGCTCCAGCAAGGACAAACACAACAAAAAAAGCCGTCCGTGTTTTATTACCTCTGCCAAGGAGGTTATGTTTATGTTTTGTTTTTTGTTGGTTTGTCTGTCTGTCTGTTTGTGTACAAGATAACTCAAAAAGTAATCAACAGATATCTCTGAAGTTTTGTGGGTGGGTTGCTATCACAGCACGGACGGACCCTATTGATCTTGACCACAATCGGTCAAACAATATGGGCGCCACAGCAACCATCTTGAAATCCAATGTAGCAGATACCTTAAATTTCTTTTGAGCCATGTTCACTCAGCAAGATTTCGACTGTGCTGCCTTGGCGGAGGTTTGCGCTCTCGGAGTGCCTCTAGTTTAGTATGTCGTCCTTTAAAGAGACTTTAAATAATTTATTTTTTCCCTCTCGAGTAGAAAGTTTTAGTATTCAGGTACTTAGGTTTAATTTCTTGTTTGTCGATACTTTCTCCTTGACATTTTCATTTGTAAATTTCAGAATGAGTCAAACGGACTCGCCTCACACAGAATGCACCTAAAATCACTGATGACAGCAGGACAGGCTAGTGGAAGGTTGCTTGACTGGTAACTGAAGAGTCGCTGATTCTTGCTCTCATTGGGGCTCAGGATTCAGACTCAATCTGGAGAGATGAAGTTGGGAAGAACTCTGCCATTGGGCCCTTGAGCAAGGCCCTGGACCCCAAAATTACTCCAGGGGATTTATCCCTGTTTCTCTACACCTCCCTCATCCCTTGCAACTGTTCTATCTGGCATTTCTTCCAGGGCCTCCTTGAAAAAGAGAAACATGTTCTCAATGGAAAAAAGTGGAAAAAAAAAAGTAAGGGAGCACCAAGGGGTTGTGTGTTTGAATCTCAAGTGCTGGCTTTTGGCAGTAGAGCTGTCATTCAACCTGATAAATGCAGTAAAAAAAATCAGTGCCTTGAATCAAGAGGAAGCTAATTGAATGGACAGTAATACGGTGCTGCTCCAGCTACGACAGGGGGAAATGGGAGGCTAATTTAGCAATGGGAGGAACGGGCTCTCCTTTGGGAACAGGATAAGAAGCGGAGGCTAACACTGCCGTCTTCAGAGAGGCAAACGTGAGAGAGAAAGGGGGAAGATGCCATTCGCACAAATACACCTGAGGAAGCGAGAGAGAGGGGGAGAAGGAAAATGGAAGACAAAAGTGTCGCGGCTCCTTGATCATCAGTGAGATCTATGTTAAGAAGTGGACTAATTGTGATGTTTGTGTTGCTACACCGGTTCTCTCCCCAGCTCCCTCCGTCTCTCCGCACTGAGCCATAATTATTTGCAATTTGCCTAAGTCATCCATTTGCTGGGACGCGAAGCATGAAAAAGAGGCAATTTCAGAAAAATGGAAATGCCTCTCGCAGCCAGCCTAGGGGAAATAATGCAACGCAAGTTTCCCGTCTGACGAAGGCCGTCTGACGGGCGCGAGAATATTAATGCGCCGGAGGTGGCAGCGAGGAGGGCTTTGTTCATCCGCCGTTTGTCGCCATGGCACACGGGTCGCTGAGTTGCCCCCGGAGATGGCGGCAGCAGTGGCGAGTGGCGAGCGGACCTACCAGTCGGCGCACATCACAATGTCGAAGTGACCTTCACGGGTGGAGACGTCGGCCTCGTCGTCCCATCTAACGACACTGCAGGGGGGGTCAGAGAGAAAGACAATTAACAATCATCGATCCCGCCTTTTCCTCTTCATCCCTCCATCATGTCTACCTTCTCCTCTCCTCCTCTAACTGCATTCACTCATTCACTCCTTCACTGAGGACTCTTCTCTATTCTGGAGACTATTCTGGTGGAGAACTGGACATTTCACCAACCCCATCTCACCACCGCAAGGACGCCCCAGTCTCACACCTCTCCACCATGACAGCGCTCACACCCCAATAGCTCCAAGTCTGCTAACTGGTCCAACTGGAAACCAGTGGGGAGGGGCATCTCAGTGTCACACAACCTCCCTTTGGCATTTCACAAAAGCCAAGCCACAAATCAATGCCAAACTCCCTGTACAGTACAGACTGTTACGAATACAGCAGCAAGTTCAGTGCAAAGACTACACTAATGGGGTGTACCTCATCTATCTTACAGTCCACATACGTTCTCTCAGAGCGAAATGAACACTTGGGGTATTACCCCATGAGAGGGGGAGAAACATCGCCCCTTAGACTGGACAGTAGCATGATGTCAAGTTAAACAGGAAAATGTTACTCGAAGTACACATACACGACAAAGGAGGTGGAAACGGGTGTCCTCTCTAACACCCTGTCTCTCTCTCCCGCCCACCCCCTCCCTAAAAAAAAAATACCCCCTCACGTAGCCCCTGGGACCAGACCCCAAACGAATCCTCGCTCACTTAAACACTTGACTCCATATCCTTAAAAGGCTTCCAATATTCCCAGACAGCGGAATCTGATTATTAATTAGCTATTATTAACACTCAGTAAACAAAAATTATGTCTTGCGGAAACACAATCACTCCTCTTGGCAGGGGGCCGGAAATCTATTATTCAGCGAGTGGAGGGAGAGGGATCCCCCCCTCATCCAATCATGTGTGACCCTCACCCTCTCAAACCGCGCGCTCTGACAAGAAGCCTAATCTCTAAAGAAAACAATCAAAGAAATGCTGCCTAATTATACGTTTACTTTTTCAATTTATCATCATAGTGTAAATACATGAGGAGGAGAGGAGAGGAGGAGGGTGCGGGGCAGCCGAGTGTGAGCGTGTGTGTGTGTGTGTGTGTGTGTGCATCCACACAAGCCCTCATGAGTAGCAGCGAGAGTAAGTGCTATTGAAATTGTTCACCGACTGTGTTCCTTTTTCACATAATTAATGGTATTTTCAGCCCCCAGCTCCCATCGCATGTTTTTTAGGCATGTATTTCAAAATTGGACTACTGCTGCTGGTGGATGAGGGTTTTCCCTCGAAAGGACTCGCCCCAGGACCCATAAGGCTGTTCATCGGCCCCGTCACTCGATCCACAAAGCTCTTAGACAGGCCAGGATTCGACCAAAATTTCAGCAGCTGCAAGCGAGCAGGTTTTTCACGTAATACTCTCAGATCTATGGATCTGACAGCAGCCCTGTGATTCCAGATAGGGACTCTATCAAGTTCAAGAGGTCATTGTGAGGAAAAATGGTCCAATCCGGTCGCGCTCCCCTATACGCCTCTGATAAAGGGTTCCATAAACAACTAAAACAACCATTCTATGAACAAAAGCAAAAGAGCCCTTTTTTTCTTTGAGTGACATGCAGTTCGGTAAGTTCAGAGGCGGACAAAGTTAAATCGCCTTACTTTGTGAACAAATAACGGTAAAGAGCCTTTATTTATGGGTAACAGTTACAAAGAGTAATCAAATTCAGGCCAGAGTAGCAGAGTGCAATAAACACTCACAGCATAAAACCCTCAGTTTCCTCCAATATACTTGCTCTAAACACAGACACAATCCCAACAGAGATACTTAGGTGAAAATTGCGGAATAAATAGCAAACCATACAAATACACACACTACTCCTAGTGTGAATTCAGCACAGTTGACCTATCCAACACTAATACACTGTGTATGATAACAAATGTAAGTCATCAGAGAGAAATTAATATTTTAATAACAGTTTTAAACGGATACATATAAATACATATAAAATGATTACATATTTGATAATTTGTGAGGAACCATATAAACAAAATTGCTAATATCAACCAGTAAGTGAGTAATGCCGACGGTCACCACAGAGATGACAAGAAGTGAGATGGTGGGGGTACACACCTGCTGGATACCGAGGCTGTTCCGAAGTGGCCGGCTCGCCGGTTCCGCTCGATGACGAGGCGCACGTCTGCCACGTTGGTTAAGGTAAGAAACCGCAACACAGGGCCATAGCCTGACATGAAGCCAAGCGGCAGGAGGGAGCATTTTGCAGACAGTGGAAGCTCTGTGCTTTATTAACATGAAAAATTGCACCATGCTAATAGTGCATGCTGTGTGTACAGCCAACATGAAAGGTGACAACATGCTAACACAGAATGCTATGTGCACCATCAATGGAAAAGGTGACATCATATATTACGGCCTGCTGCATTCACGACGTGACATCTTTCACAACCTGACCGTGCTTTGTGACCACATATGCATTTTTTTCTGGCCAAACTTAGAGATGAAGATATGGCTCCTGCAATACCCACATTCATATCCCACACGAATCCCTACAAACACATTTCCACAAAATTACAACATAAAAAAACCCCAAAATTGTAATACAACATTAGCGATTTCCACATGTATTCAGAGATACAATTTTAAATGGTAGGAATTTCTAGACGACTGACTCCATACAGATGCGAGCACCCTAAAATTAAAGCTAACAGTTAGCGCTTAAATTTGAGGGTACTTACATGTATGAGGTATATCGCATTGGAATTACACTCCCTAACAATTGTATCACACTCCAAATGTTTTTGGTCTTCTCTGTAAATTTAATGCAGGTAAAAGGGACCTTTCTCTTAGTTTCTCTTCTCTCGCCTTCCTTTGAACAAAAACCACAGATAACGAGGGAAGGGGATAAAATCGAAGCCGTGTAAAACATCGAGAGGGACAATCGATAGGCAGGCTTTTAACCAATAGCGAGCCCTGGAGAAGCGTTTCGCTAATGATATGTCGCGGCATTCATGTCAACTTTTCTATTAATAGAGACGCTTCGCAGTTTTAGGGTAATTTAATTAGGATTTTCTCCTGCAAAGTCCCGTATCAAATCCAATCTACCGTGAGGAGAGGGGAGGACAGAGAAGAGGCCGGCTGGGCAGCAGAGACCCAATCCCAGATCAAAGGGTCGTCCGCCTCCTCCAGCTAAGTGTGTCAGCGCCGAGGATCATCGGCCAAGGAGGAGAGCTTACGCGGTAATCCCATCAGTACCGCCGCGCTAGGGGAGAGGTCGTGCGCCGGGCGCCCGGGCAACGTGTACGGCAACCCGGAGGGCCAAAACACCAGCGGAGCCAAGACGTCATGCGGGGCCAGAGATGAGCCGCTAGTGCAGATGACAAGCGTACGCTAATACAGGATAAGGATAGAGGTGGGAGTGACGTACACATCAACACAAACAAGTACTGGACAGCGCAAATGCACAAGTGTGCATCTGCACAGAACACACAGTGGAATGGGAGTGTGTAACAACGTGAGGATGTGATCTGTGTGTACATGTGCGGATATATGAGTGTGTGTGCACATGCGTGGCTGTCTGTGATCAAGCGTGGAAATGAGTGCTCTTGTGTGAGGATGAATAAAGGTAAATGAGAGTGTAAGATCATGTGAGTGAGCGCGTGTCTGTACATGTGATGTGATTGTGTATGATTGCGAATTTGTGTTTGTGTATGGAAGCGAGTTCACATTTCTGAGTACATCAGAGTGTTTGTGTGTGTGTGTGTGAGATTAAGTGTGGCTGTCAGGGGAATCGGCTGTACTACAGCACTGCAGGACAACAATATGCTCCCTTTGCCTTGGAAATGTCATTCATCAATCAGGCTTAATGGGAACATTTCAATTGATTTTTGCAGTTTGAGATTCAAGGTCGTCCTGAGAATCTGGGCAGCTAAATACAGATTCAGCAGGACACACACTGCCAGTCACGAGCTTCTTCCTGTGTTGAAAAAAGGAAATCATTTGCTATCCATTTTGGATAAAACAGAATTTCATATCTTCAAAATTTAGAGCTCCATAATGTGAAATAACGATTTATTTACAATTTCTCGCAATTTACATCATATAGTCTGTCATCAAAGGTCACCAACACAATTTAAAACTCATTATGTTGCACTAAAAACACATATATGAAGAAACGGTAAAAAACCTCTTTAAGCAGGAGTATACTTTCTGAAGTTACGGGAGACGAGGCCGATTCCGTGGCCTTGCAGAGAGAGGGGACTTGTGGGCGGGGTTACAGAATGGTGAGGTCACTGTGACCTCACAGAGGCTATATCAGCCCTAAGCGAAACTCATCATCATGGAGGACGACAGTGAGACGGTCAG